>CM025657.2:6582942-6599218 GCA_014621495.2 Entosphenus tridentatus
GATCGTGGGTCTGATAAAAGTGGGTCGGCTCAATGCAGACTTGATACCTTGCAAAAAGTTATCTACGTGGTATTCCAACATCTAAACACCTCCTGATTAATTGCCTAGAACGGATCAAACCTATTCTTATTTTTCACAGGTGATGCGTGGTATGTGCGGTCCCGGCTCCAGAGCAAGGGAGAGAGGGGTCGTGGTGGTGGTGGTGGTGGAGTGAGTGGAGTTGGTGTGGATGGGGAAGTTCAGCACCGTTTCACGGACGGCGTCCTCCGAGTTGTTCTGGTAGCGCTGCATGGTGCGCGTGTCCTTGGAGAAGGGACACGTCTCGGCCTGGGAGCCGGCGAAGCTCGGCCCCGCCTCCCCGGCAATGAACACGAGCAGTACAGCAAGTGGGTCTGCAAAGGCAGCGCGCGACAGAAAGGCGGTCTGACAACGGTGGTGCCAGCGAGCGTTCGCTCGTCTGTGCCAGAAAGGCCCCCATGGCCATACAAAAATAAACGTTCGTCAATCCACTGCTGGATGGATTGATAGTATTGTTTAACACGTAGGCTTTCTGTTGATTCTCTCTTCAGCACACCGGTGGGCTAATGAAGTCAATGAATTTGTCCGTTGAAAACGTGACACATGTTTTACTGTTTGGCCATGTCGGGTGGTGGAGGGTTTCGACACATTTATAAATAACGCGGTCTGACCCAAAAACCTATATTATGAATTATAATATTGTACTTCCCATGACTGACATGGTGTGTGTCTTGACAGTGATTAGCACTGCAAGCGAGATCATCATTGTCACCATTTAAAAGCCCAATTTTCATGCCATGCAGCTCGTGGGCATTATTTGACCATACCTCACCCGACTGGTTCGAGTTCACGAGAGCGAGCAGCATACACGTGGATGCATAAAATCACAGGTCACCAGTGGATGTCACCACGACTGCCCCACACCGTCGCCCCGCAGGCCCTATGGTAGCAACCTGCTTGTGCACGGTTGCCTGTCGTCCATACAAGCACCAATCTGGGTGCCGCGATGGCGAGATGTGAACCTGGTATGAAGGAGGTCGTGGGTTCGTTCCCGACCCTGACGCCTGCTGTATATTTCGAGTTTGCGTGTTCTCTCTCCATGTGGTCGCGTGGATTTTTATCCGGGTCCTGTGTTTATTTGTACCTACTCCCATTAGGGTCACGTAAGTTCTTAGTATCGGCGGGATGAAAAGCGGAAGGCACAGCTTTGCTAGAAAACGAGAGGAAATCGTTCCCTGCTGTTCAAAATCTGGTGTGTAAACTTACAAACCTGAACATGTAAATGAATGAAACTATTTATGATCGGGGGATAGCAGCAAAAATCTGAGTATGAATCTTGACTTAAAGCTGTCGTGACTGTAGGAATACATATTGAAGACGATTGCTTGTGTTGCGATTGAAACGTCGTGATATAATTTAATTTTTTTTTCTGTCTACTTGGCTTAACCTGAGTATGATTCCCAGCCACAGATAATATCTAAACTAAAAAACGAAATTACTTTTATTCTACCAGGTGAAGCCCCACTGAGCTCTATATAGCTCTTTTTCAGAAGCGACTGGCCACAAATGATTAATCAACGTAGTGGCGTATCATTTGGAAATTTTTAGCAGCCAAACATTATAAATGCAAATTCATTATAAATGTGGAAGGAAAACCCGTAGGACCCGCAGAAAAATTCACGTGACCACGAGAAGAATATGCAGACTGCAAGTATATAGCAGGCATCAGGATCGGGATCGAACCCACGACCTACTGCATACCATGCGAGGTAGTTAACATCTCCTAGCCACCGTGGTGCCCCATATCACCGGTGTGCGATAATTAAACCGGTCCTGGCAGCCTTCTTACCAGAGGTCGCAACCGGGTACCCGATACCCGTACCCTACCCGATACCCGGCTACCCGTACCCGGCCGGGTACGGGTACGGTTACCCGTTTGTGACCCTGGTGCGGCCGGGTACGGGTAGTCCGTGAGTCACTGGTGAGTAACTGTTTGTCACTCATTTCCCAACGTCTTGTCTCTTCTCACAATTCAAGTTCCTAGAATCAACCCACCCGTGCCTGCAACATGGCTTCATCCCAGAGGTCGCAATCAGGTACCCGATACCCGTACCCTACCCGTACCCGGCCGGGTACGGGTAGGGTACGGGTAAGGCCGGGTACGGGTACCCGTTTGCGACCCTGGTGTGGACTGGTACGGGTAAGGAATCAAAACCCGTTTGCGATCTCTGCTTCTTACCCCACCCCCTCCCACACTGACCAGCATGGTGCAGTATGGCCACACAACCCGGAGCCATTACACACCTCAATGCCAACGCTTTCTCCCTGCTATCAAATCCCGCAGATGCTGCACAGTAGACACACAGCAGCCTTCACGACGTGCCCCTAACAGTGTCCCACTGGGAAACGCTGCACCTTTCGCAGTGTGAATGAATGAAAAGCTTCTGGACTATAGACGGTCATCAAAGAAGTGGGACCATTTGTTGGAATGCCCCCATCAACCATGGAAATCACTCCAATTATTGTCTCGGTAACCGGCCCCTCCTCCATCCACACTGTGAATCATTACATTGCTATTTACTTTGCCAAGAATATTATTTTTGCCTGCTCATGGATATTCATGTTGGTTTTTTGTTGTTGTGCATCGGTGATTTGGAAGCTGGGTCCGTGGCGTGGGGAAGGGCTTGATCTCACAGTCGTTTGGCAGCGGGTTGTGTAAAATGTTTCACAACCAGGCAGAAGGGAGCCCCCTAAAGAATGTCTGTGTTGTAAACTGTTTCTACTGTACTGCAACATTACACACCATGGAACACAGTGATTTATATTGTTATTAACGTTGTACAGACGATACAATCGTTGCATTTTTGCGCATCCCCTTTGTCAATCCACTGCTGGATAGGAGACCCCCCCCCCACACGCCGTGCGTGCCGTGGGGTGTAATGTGACCATACTTCACGACGCTGGTCAGCGCGGCGAGTTGTTCAAGGCGGAGATGCATCGTTGCGGAAACACGGAAGTAGAACGCAACAATGGAATTCTAGATTTGAAGCTTTCGCGAATGCAAGGATTCATATTCTTAGGTTTTTTCGGTAAAGTCACGTAGGTAAAAATTAGTAATTAATAAAAGTATTTTATTTTTATTTGACTTTTATTAATTACAAATTTTTACCTACGTGACTTTACCGAAAAAACCTAAGAACAATGTAATTGTCTGCATTGCTCTCTGCTGCCTGCAACATAGCCCCACAGCAGCCTAGAACAATTTGTCATGCATGGTTGGAGTGTAACCCATCCAAGCACTATACAGGTTCGGCACTGCTTGGCTTCTGAGATCTCATGAGGTCAGTCAGGCGCATTCTGGGAGGTTTGGTAAGAGACCGATGGAAAAAATAATTTAAACAGAGGCGCCACGATGGGGAGATGTTAACTCCCTCGCCTGTTATGTAGGAGGTCGTGGGTTCGATCCCGATCCCGACGTCTGTATATTTGGAGTTTGCATGTGATCCCCATGGTCGCGTGGATTTTTCTCCGGGTCCTTTGGGTTTTTCCCTCCACACTAAGAAACTGCGGGGTCCACTTTCTGCCCCGTCCTCCTCCCCCCCTTCTCTCTCCCGCCTCTACTGCCGAGGCCTAAATAACCTCGTGCCACGACAAATCTATCGCCTACTTCAGCAGTTTTTTCTTGCTGTGGTTGTCCCGCCTGATGACGATTGCTCGTGTTGCGATCGAAACGTCGTGATCTATTATTTTTCTACCTACGTGACTTTACCGAAAGAACCAAAGAGCATGCATATAGAGTATTTGGCTGCTATAAATTTCCATCAAACAAACCACTTCGTTGAGCTGTCATTTTTGGCCAGGTCGCTTCTGAAAAAACCTCAGTGGGCCTTAACTGGTAAAACAAAATCACATACATAATATATTTTATTAGCAAGCACTTTATGCACAGAAGGAAAAAACAGATCCAAGATCAGCTATAAATAAATACATACAATTATTATGTAACGACCAATACGCATGACTGTAAAACAGAAATAGCATATTTCATGTCTTATTTTCCATTAAATTTCTCGGTGGGTCCTAATATTGCTTTTCAGGAGGTCCCTCCATTGGAATATTTGGACAATTGCAATGGGAAAATTTGAGATTAACTTTTTATTTATGTAAGCAGCTATGAGATCCTGTGGTATTTCGATGTCCTCTAAATGTTGATTATTAAAACTGTATCAATGATGTAACAATACACGTGGATTTTATATGGTCATGGTCACTGCATCGCTTGCTTTCAGATGCGCTTCTGCAGCCGTCTGGAACGCTCTTCCTGCCGATATTAGGAAGCATTTGGAGCTGTGCACTTTTAAATCTAGAGCTGTTTTTTGTGTTTAGTTTGTTGTCCTTCCCCCGCACCTTCGATTAGCGCGGTCGGCTTCGTACGGCGCAAAAAAAGTTCAAATTACATACATACATGGGACCACAATGAGTCAACGTAATTGCAAACATGTGATTCTAATAAGTGGTACGCGTCGAACATATTAGTTACCGTTCGACCACAAGGTGTAAATAGTCAGTTCGAGTCCTATTCCAGGTGTGTGGCATCTTGCTCCAAAGTTGCATCTCCATCCGCAGTTGCCAATTCCGCAATATGCACGTGCAATGGCATGCTATAACCACTGCAAACTCGAGCCTTAGCTTTGTATAAACAAGACATTCCTCAGGAATGCACTCTTGCACCACACAGGACGAAATTGTTTACCATTGCATGCATTTTTAATCCACACAATCCGTGTTGTTATTATTAAAATAGGCATTCATCATCATCATCATCTCTCAGTGTCGTCTCGCGATGGAAAAATCCATCCAACCGACGGATTGGTTTAATTTCGACGCGAGCCGACCTCGTCGCTCCACCGTGGTTTATGTTTCTCCTCCTCTGGACGAAGGTATCCTGTCGTTACGGTGGCTAGGAGCTGTTAACTACCTCGCCTGGTATGGAGGAGGTCGTGGGTTCGATCCCGACCCTGACGCCTGCTGTATATTTGGAGATTGCATGTTCCCCCCGTGGTCGCGTGGATTTTTTTCTGCGGGTCCTCCTGTTTTTCCCTCCACATTCACAAACGTCCGTTTAGACTATTTTGCTCCTATCAATTTCCACACGATAAGCCACTTCGTTGAGCTATCATTTGTGGCCAGATCATTTCTGAAAAAATTAACCCGTAAAAATAAAGTTTTTCACTATAAATCCTTTATATGCGTGGCGGCTAGAGTCCTCTCGTCCTCTGGCTAAAGATGGCTGCCACCTATGGGTCAGATGATTGGCTGCCACCATTAAGCAATTGGTAATTAAATATTTAAAAAAAATTGCCTTAAAAGTGTAAAATTTTGGAAAAAAATTTCACGAAAATAAATTGTCACGCACAACGAGTCTGTGTGCAAAATGTCAGCTCGATTGGATCACGAGAAGTGGGTTAAAAAACGACCGAAAGATTTGCACAGCCGTAAGCGCGCAAGCAAGCAAGCGCGCAAGTGAACTTAATATAAAGGATTTAAAAAGAGCTATACAGCTCAGTGCGCCTTACCTGATAAAAAATAAAAGATAATTATAGTGTATAGTTAGCCTCCACCACCGGCCGCCGTTCCCTCTGGCGATGTGTCCTGCTCATGGCCACTCTTCTTAATAGCTCGTACGATGTCTCTAACCCTCGCGTATCATCTCCGATCCACGTTCTCCTCGTCTGCCCGTCTCTCCGTGCACATGAGCCTGCCCACGCTCCGTTGTGCATTCGCAGCATATTTTGAATTCCCTCTGTCAATGTTTAAAGTGCATATGACTGTATTGTATATGCATACAGCGCTGCTGCTATACTTTGCGGATATCGAGTAAGCATATCATGCTTCGGGGTGGGGGGGGGGGTTCATAAAGTCCGTACCACTTTGTGGGAAGTCAACAGCCGATGACCAGTAGATTGACCTCCGGTCGGAATGTCCACCACCATTGACTCGATCAGGACCGCCAACTGAACGAATGCACTTCGAACTCACGTGCTATGATGGAGTAGGGTCATTGCCCAAAAAGTTGCCAATTATACATACGAATTTAATTTTAAGGCCACGGTGTTGTTATTGACGAATGCGCTGAGTTGTGATTGTTGTTAATTTTGCTTGTGCACCACTGCTAACACGACAGCATCACACGAATAATTAGTTTGCACAATGAATATACTATTATTTACCCAACGAAACCAATACGCATTGTTCGGGCGGGTCCTGCGTTGGAAATGTTTGGCTTCGCGTGGGGACGGAGGATAGGACTTTAGGTTCCGCACAGATGGATTCAATAATCCCTTGGCTGTGCTGCCATCTCCTGGCCACGTCGCAAAAAATGAATGTCGTCTCAGCAAATAGTTTTGAACATGAGAGCACTGCTTCCTGGTGATGCTTATTATAGCATCACCAAGAATTCATATTCTTGGTTCTTTCGGTAAAGTCACGTAGAAGGGAAATAATAAAATAAAATAAATACAAAATAAAAATTCTCACGACGTTTCGATTGCAACACAAGCAATGCCTTCTGCGTGACTTTACCGAAAGAACTAAGAATATGAATCCCTGCAGTCACGAAAGCTTTAAATCGATAAATAAAATCACCAGGAATGTCCCTGATCTGCTTAGAAGCTAAGCAGCGTGGAGACTAGATAGTGCTTGGATGGGCCACCGCCGTGCATAACACCGGTTGCTATCGGCTGCCCGCGGTGTTACGTGGTGGGCAGCAAAGGGCAGTACAAGACACTCAGTTGTAATGTACAGGACTCGTTCCGTGCTTCCACGTCTATGCACTCCGCCTTCACCAACCCACACTGAGCAGCGTGGTGAAGTGTGGTCCAGCAACTCCCACGGCACCTCATCCAGCAGTGGATTGTCAAAAAGGACTGTACATGTTCTCCACGTACACACATATACAGCAAACATCGCAACAGTGCATTAAGGCCATTTCAACGTGCTGTCGCGTATGCATGCACATGCATTGGTATTGTGAAGAAAGACGTAGGCGCAGCCCTGCAATTGCTTACTTACACCACTGCTGGTGGAAGGGCCTCCACTAGAGGGAGCTCTAAGGAGCCCCATCTAAACTTCGTGACGATACCTTAGTCTACTTTTTCACGCTGGTCAAACGTCTTGGAAGAGATGGGGGAGGAGGGGGAGGGGGGTTTACCCACACTTTACCCCACCACCACACACGACCTGCCCATCAGCTTAAGTGCGGCGTGCCCACGAGTGTACTGCTGTAAGGACGTATGCCGCGCCGGGAGGTCGGACGGGCGACCTTTGGATTGCAGGTCTACTGTGCTAACCAGTGCACCCACGGCAGCGTTCTACATTGCACTGGTCAACACACTTTTTCTGGCATAATGTATTCCAACGGTTTTAAGGAAATTTTGGGGTGCTGATTCCAAATCTGGCATCAGTTTTTGTCTATCACATCAGGTTTTGTGATGTCAAATATTGCATTTTCAATAAAAAGTGCAGACGAAAAATATTAAATAAATGTGGATATCTACATAAAATGATATTATAAACACACTATCCTTAAAATACAGCACCATATTTTAACACTAAAGCAGTCAATGACTCGCAAACAACTTGCAATCATAAGTGACAGAGTTAATTTCGGGTAAAATAAATGAAAATGGGGTATACCGATAGCATAAAATGAGATGTGATAGAGCAAATCTGAGATCAGATTTGGAATCAGCACCCTGAAATTAGACTAAAACAGCTGCAAAAGTCCAGGCCAGAATTTTTTTTTGTTGACCAGTGTTATGAATGACAGCACGGCGGCGGTCACACTTCACAAGGGTGTTGGAGGCACATTCCCCGTGCCTATCGTGCACTGCCCTGCTGCTGCTGCTGCCCGTTTCGTTATTCTCGTGATTGCTACGTCGGCAATGATGCGCGAATTGACGCTCGGAAACACCCGTTGCAAACGAACAAAAGCGCGCAATGTCCCGTAGCAAGCAATTGGATCGAATGAACTATTATTCTCGCAAAGCAAATTACTTACAGCTGATGTCCATAGCAGGGCCCCGCTGCGGCGCTGTCTCGGCGTTTCACATCATCGGCATCATCATCATCATCGCAGACCCGCGCCAGCATTTGGAATCTGGAGGAATAGGTTTAGCCGAGTCGTCGACCGCCCACTGCAGTTCGCAGCGGCAGCAGTGCTCAGCGAGTGGTGAGGAAGCAAGCCAGTGCGTTCAGTAGTGGTGACTAACCCATGTATGATGCTCTTCCTCCGTCTCGTGTGCAAGTCACACGGAGTTCGCTGTTGTTGTTGTTGATTATCTCTGCTTTTGTTTGGCTTTCTCTGTGTGTGTGTGTGTGTCTGTTGCCTCCGCGTGTTCGATTGCGACGCCTCGATCTCAGCCGTCTTGATCATTTGGTCAGTCCTGAATGATCCGAGTTCATTGTAACTTACACGGACACGCACGATGTTTGTCGAGTCAAACTCACGCGCCTCCTCAAGAATGGCCCCGCACGAATTGAAGACGCCGAATTATTCTCGCTCCTGCCTGGTGACTTCACGTTGGACCGATGCGAGACTGAAGCCTTCCAAGCTGAACTTAGGCCCCCTCGGTGGAGCTGCGTTATCTCCAAACTGCTATGTCCGAGTGCAGTTAGCGTAAATCCTCCGGGTACACCGAGAGAGCAAATGCACCAAAATGACCACTGCATTGGTGAAGACAACTTGCAATGAAGTCGTGATAGGAGGGCGGTCCCTGCGGTGGCTCTTGTAGGGGGACCTCGTGCGGCCCACTACGTTGCGTACAGCTGCGCGTCTCCGTGTCCGTGTGGGTGGGTAGATGGGTGGGTGTGCAATGTGAATCTGTTCGAGCTGTCATGTTTGGTTCATAAATCGCTGCCCTCGCGTTAGCCAATGGGCATAGCGCCCCCTGTCACGGTGCACGCGTGTGCTCGTAGTGCGTGTGTATGTGTGTGTATGTGTGGGGAGCGGTAGTGTCGCGGTTAGCGCGCTGCGCTATGAACCTGGCGACCCGGGTTCGATTGCCGCTCACAGGCCAACATCAGTGACGATTATCTGAACTGGTCCAGGGCCTCCCCTAGGTCGACTCAGCCTTAAATGAGTACCTGGTGCGGTGTGTAAACATCGCCACTGGGGATACAAAGGCGGTTGGGCGTGGGGCTGGCCACCCACCCCCTCGTGTACCGTTCCGGCCTTCATAGGTGCTCGCTCACAGCACTTGCCCCTACAGTCTGTTAAGGCTATACGGGGGATCTTTATCTTATGTGTGTGGGTAAAGTGCGCGCGTGTCTGTGTGCGCAGCACTTGACTCAGCATTCTGCTAAGTCTTGACTTAAAGCTTTCGTGACTGCAGGAATTGATACTCTTTGGGTCATTCGGTAAAATCACGTAGGGAGAAAAATATTGGTTTTTAATCACGACGTTTCGATCGCAACACGAGCAATCGTCTTCAGGTGAAAAAATACAGCAGGCGGACTGCTGAGGCAGGCAGAAATATAGCAAAGTCTGCAAAGGCTATACGGCGGATCTTTGTCTTTATTTGTCTGTGTGTGTCGGGAGCGCTCTGCACTACGAAACCCGGTGAGCCGATTTCGATTTCCGAATCACGGCCAAAAACAGTGGTGGGTATTTCAACCAGTCCCAGGCCTCACCTAGGTCTACTCAGCCTCAAATGAGTAGCTGGTTCGGTGTGTAAACATCACCGCTGGAGAGACAAAGGCGGCCGGGCGTGCTGCTGTCTCAACCCTTTAATAAAACTTCACTAACAGCACTTGCCCCAACAGTCCTTTGAAGGCTGTACGGGGCTCTTTGTAGGGGTGGAGGGGTTGCGTAACACCGCTCTGCACTACGAACCGAGCAGTCTAAGTTCGATTCCCGGTCACGGCTAACATCAGTGGCGACATTTCCACCGGTCCAGAAACTCCTTCCGAACAGATATGTTCGCTTTGCAGCCCTTGCCCACCCACCAGTAGGCTCTTCCACAGGTCTGCACGGGTGATCTTCTTTGCCTTTGTGTGCGTGTTCAAACACCGATGACATAAACAAACAAAAAAACCTCTCGCTCGTGTTTGCGAGTCCCCTTGGTGCGTTTCATCCCCAGCGGCGAAGGTCGCATTCTCTGGTCGACAGCAGCAGCCCACGGCTCGCGAGTTGGAGCCGCGCAGATGGACCAACACAATAATCTCATGCGCATGTTGATGCGTGGATTGTTGCAATGGGGTAGTGTGGCGGGTTAGCGCGCTGCGCTACGAACCCGGCCACCCGAGTTCAATTCCCGCTTACACCGGTGACGATTGTCTGAACCGGGTCATGGGCCTCTCCTAGGTCGACTCAGCCTCAAATGAGTACCTGGTGTGGTGTGTAAACATCGCTAAAGACGGCCCGGGCGTGCTATTGGCTACCTACCCCCTCGTGTGCCGTTCTGGCCTACATGTGTGCTCGCTAACAAGACTTCTTCAAGCTATTTTTGTCTGTGTTGCATAGTAAGACCGTGAGAGATGGCGATGGGTGGGGGGGGGGGTTTGTCTGTATCCAGCAGTGGATAGTTCACGGATTACCGTGACGATTAACCATCTTCTGAGAATGTACCATTAAACAGTACCGTATTGACACACATTGTTTGGTGATTCTACTGCTGTTGCTACGTTGGCAGTGGTGCACAAGCACAATCAACAAAAAAGACCCATCGCTTTTATGTGGGGCCTTAAAAGAGTAAAACAGAGATAATAAATGTAGATTCAAGTAATGGGCCTTAAAATATAGCACGTCCATTTATGTTCTCTGAAAGGCCTAGACCTGAAATGTTGCCTAATATATGTTTTGTTTATTTCAAGGCAGTGTTAATGCGTATTTACTTGACATTGTTAGATTTTTTTTACAGACGCTGACTCACACATCATACACTCACTCGCACTACCACTGACTCACTCACACACCATACACTGACTGACTCATCATACACTGACTCACACATCATACGCTGACTCGTACATCATACACTCGCTCACACTACCACTGACTCACTCACACATCATACACTGACTCACTCATCATACACTGACTCACACATCATACGCTGACTCCCACATCATACACTCACTCACACTACCACTGACTCACTCACACATCATACACTGGGAGTGTCATGCTGCCAGCTATTGCTGCAAATTTGGTCGTACTGTGTTATGTATATCGTTTATTGTTACATTTTGAATCACAGTTCCTATGATTACTGTTGTTACATTGTTTGTATAGCTTCATTTTGGTGATTCGAAAGCATTTGGTTAATCTACATTGTCTTTTGGTTGTTATTGTTGACTTGCACCACATTGGGATTTTTGCACACAGCGTTTAAATACGTTTGGTTTTTTTTTGAATATTTGCTGGTTTATTCCAGGATGTTTCTGTTATACGTCGTCGCTTTAAGGTGTTCTGTGTTAATATTTAGTTTGTTGCGGTTGCACCCGACTTAAGAGCCGCATGGCTCACAGGGCTATACCTAATAAATGTACTTGAACTTGAACTGGTTACAGAAAATATCAACAAGAGTAAAAATGTATTTTCAAATGGTGATATGGTTATACTAAATGCCTATTCTGGTGGCTGATGTTATTGGCAATGGACACTGGAGTTTCACGTTCATAGAGCAAAACAATAATGGTATAACCATCGTGTTGCCTGGTGGGGAACGTTGAGTTACGAATATATAATTAACAGACATGAATAAAGTTCATACGTATGTTTTTTTTAATATGTAGTTTTACATGTGCAGCTCTTAGTTAATCCACGACAGGATGAGGGAGTTCCCACTGGGGTTATATTACCATACTTCACCATGCCGGTCAGTATGGGTTGGTGACGCTCGATAAAATGAGTATAGTACAATAATTGATTTTGCTGCAAGAGCCCTCTGCTGCCCACCACATCACCCCACAGTCTATAACCACCTGAAGCCAGGAACGTCCATGGGGGGGGGGGCTGTGCGGGATCAGGGGGGCCAATCAAACCGCGTGGGGCCCCCCTCGACGCCTTCACACTAAACCGAAAGTACTCCACCTGACACCGTGACGTCGAAGCGCGGGGCCTCCCGAGAGCACGGGCCCGGGGTGGTCGCCCCGATTCGCCATACACCAGAAGGACGCCTCTGTCTGGAGCATTATTTAACTTCATTCAAATTATTATTTTTTATTTTTCGATTTAAAGCTTTCGTGACTGCAGGGATTCATCTTCTTGGTTCTTTCGGTAAAGTCATCACGTAGAAGGGAGATAATAAAATAATAAAAATAAAACATTATAGAATAAAATTCTCACGACGTTTCGGCCACAACGCAAGCAGCCGTCCTCAGGTGGAGAACAGGTCTGTCGAGAAGACAGAGAACAGGTCTGTCGAGAAGACAGAGTCATTGTCTTCTCGACAGACCTGTTCTCCACCTGAGGACGGCTGCTTGCGTTGTGGCCGAAACGTCGTGAGATTATGTTTGATTTTTATTATTTTATTATTTCCATTCTACGTGACTTTACCGAAAGAACCAAGAAAATTCATTCAAATTATTTATTTTAGTTTAAACTCCCCCCCGCACCCCCACCGAATTTTTGCAGCTCACGGAAAATGAAAGTCAGCCGGCTATGCGAATCTCTATCTCTCTCTCTTTCCTGTGTATTGTTTGCGCGCGCGTGTTCTACGCGTTTGCTCAGCTCGCTGTCGTTGAAAGTTGGGAAGGAAATGTCATCTCACCACGCGCGATTAAGCGCCGCCAGGGACAATCGCGTCGCCGGTATCGCGCACACTGCTGGTAAATACTCAACACTGACCATGCGACTTTGTGGCTTCCTCCTGTTTTTCATGGCTAGCAGTAAAAGCTCAAGATATTACGAGAAATTCCAAACTGTGGCAGAGGTCGCCTTCGTGTATTTGTTCCATCGGATACACGTCAGCCCCAGTGGCGCTGCCGAGATACACCCGGCAAAAAAATGTGAAAACGTGGAACGTTTGGACCAACGGCGTCCAATTGTTCCAACCACGTGCTAACAACGATGGCCCAACGATGCGTGTTTACCGTGAAGTTTATTTGCCAGTCTCCACTGCTGGATGTAGGCGTCCCCAGTGATGCTGTGTCGGTCATTGGCGATGTTTTCAGCATACTTCATCCTCCTGGTTGGTGTTAGTTGGTGAATCGAGGGGCCACAGCATCAATTCAAATATCTCAAAACCACTGATGCCAACTGTTGATGGGGAATCGGACTCCAGTCATCATGTTCATAGCGCGGTGCGCAAGCCATTACCCCCCCGCCCCGCACACATAGACACACACACACATCGACTTACACACACATGGAGTTACTCACACACATCCCCGAATTACACACACACATCGACTGACACACAGACTCACACACACACACATCGACTCACACACGCACATAGAGACACACACACTCGACTTACACACAGACATATCGATTTACACACACACATAGCGACTCACACACACACATAGACTGACACACACACATGGACTTACACATACACACATCGACGTACAGACATACATCGACATACTCACAGACATATGGACTTACACAAACACATGAACCCACACACACACACATCGTCACAGATACGCACATCGACTCACACGCACACAAGGACATAGCACACACGGAATTATTTAAATATTTACCAACTTAATTTAGAAATATTAGTTGTCTACACACAAACATTAGTACTTTAATATTTTCAAACTGATTTCTATCCACGTCAGTTTAGCAAAAGAAGCAAGAAAATAGCACTTAACATTGCCTTGGTGAGGCCTAGTCTCACGCAGAGCCCCCGCCCTCGCCTAGATTGCCCAACTGGCCGAGGTGGCACCTTGGCAGGCTGGCGCTGGGCTGCTACCCCCCCCCACCCACGATCCCCCCGCCCGCTCTGCAGTAATATGTACGGCTATAGTAGCAGCATCTACCGACTCTATAGTAGTAACTGCACGCATCGGGGTGGGGGGTGGGGAAACATAACACTGTGAAGAATTAACCTCAGCATTTTGTGTATTTTAAATGCATTTTTAACGCGATTGAGAATCCCTCCACCGATGGCGTGTGTGCGCTGCTAGGGGCGACCCCCGTCAGCGTTTCGCGCATGCGCAAGTGCGTGCTAAATTGTTTATTAAACTACTTTAAAGTTGACGGATGGGAAAACGCAATAGTGCTGGCTCACCACGGGGCTTACGGTGTGGTACCTGGCTACTTTTTTTAAAACGTGAACCCCACGGTTTGCGAGCCAAATCCTTCACACGTGTGCATCCATAGACAGACAGACGGACAGACAGACGAAAAATTACATATATAGTTAAGAAGGTGAGTGCAATTAGGGCACCGCAGTGGCGAGAAGTTAACTACCTCGCCTGGTATACAGGAGGTCGTGAAGTCGATCCCGACACTGACGACTATATATCATCTCGTTTAGTCACGTGGATTTTTCTCCGAGTCCTCCGGTTTGTTCCCATTTGGCTGCTATAAGTTTCCACGCGATAAGCCACTTCATTGAGCTATCATTTGTGGCCAGGTTTTTTTTTCTACTGAAAAATAACTATACAGCTCAGTGGGCCTTACCTGATATGAATTATAAAAAAAAATAGTCTATGGTTTGAAGCGAATTCAAGCTGCGGTGAACGGTAGCACCTCTCGTGGCCGAAAGGGGGTGATGTCCCATCACATACAACACGTACAGCGCTTTGGATTGTGTCAATCCACTGCTGAGCGAGGACCTTTCTGTGCCATGCGCGGTTCAGTGCCATGGTCAGAACAGGCCCTAGACCTTTGGGGGCCCTAAGCAAAATTTGGTTGGAGGCCCCTTTGATGTATGATTTTTTTCACCCACTCGCTAGCAGTGACTCTAGGGGGCCCTCTGTTGGCCACGGGGCCCTTTGCAATTGCAAGGGTCGCTTAGTTGCTGGGCCGGCTCTGGCCATGGTTATTTGGCCAGACGGCGCCACGCTGGCCCGTGAAGCGGTGGCAAAAGGTGGGGGAACATCAACGTGGCAGCAGAGAGCAGTGATGCCCCGGTTTACGTCGGGGGGGGGATGCGTTCGTGAGAGATGCGACGACGAACATTTCGAAACGATCGTAAATCGAGGCGATGCACGCTGGTAGCAGTACCGGGTGGTGGAGAGTTACGACACATTTAGAACGTGCGCGATCTAACCCAAAAACCTTTTATCATGAAGGGCAACCGTAATAGTAGTGGGTGGGTGCTGGAGGCAAAGGCTGAGAGGCGGCGGATAACGAGACAGAACGGACGACGATGCGACGTTAAGCGTGTGGGGGTGCGGCGACGCAAATCGGGTAGCGGTCGTCAATGAAGAGACGACGTCGTTTGCAAAACAACTTAAAACCGGGGGGTGGAGACGTAAATCGGGACATCATTACGCAACAAGGGACGCTTGCTGTACTGCCCTCTGCTGACCTCCACGGAGCAACGTCCCGCGGCAGCCAAAGCCGCCTGTACAGAACCTTGGGGCGCCATGGTGGCGGGCCCATCCGAAGTGCTATCCAGGCTCGAACCTGCTTAGCCTCCGAAAATCCGACGAGATTGGGGTTGAGGGGAGGGGGGCAGCCCGTGATGCTCTGGTCACAGGCGGTCACGTGGAACGCGTCGACTCTTGCGCAATCGCTGTGCGTGCATCGCGATGCGAAGGCGGGTCAGACGGCGAACCGTTACATCGTTCTGCCGATGTGATGGGGACTTACGTAACGCACACAACTTGGGGGCCGTCCATAAATGACGTCACGCGATTTTGGACGATTTTTGACCCCCCCCCCCCTTCGTCACACGGCGTCACAAAAAGTCAGACCCCCCCCCCCCCAAATATGACGTCAGAAAGCTCTGCCCCCCCCCCCCAAAAAAAAAAATACATGCTTCAAATCGCTTTAAACTATTGTCATTGTAGTGCGTATTTAATGTGGCTCTGCACTCTGATGTTGTAGGAGAAAACATTTGTTTAAAAGTCTATTTAATTAAGTAGAACGTGTTGTCTATATTTATTAAAAGTTGCACATTCTGACGTGACGTCACATTTCTCAAACCCCCCCCCCCCTTCGTCACACATCGTCACAAATGTCTGACTCCCCCCCCCAGGTGCGTGACGTCATTTATGGACAGCCCCCTTACCAGATGTTATTGACAAAGAGCACTCGATTGCAATGATCGGGCTCCGTTCAACT
>CM025657.2:6604378-6628182 GCA_014621495.2 Entosphenus tridentatus
TGGTTCTCGTGTGGAGACCACTCCAATGTCGCTTCTCAAACAACAACCACGGCGGGGGGGGGGCGCCGCCGCGATGGTGGCTCTGCATGTCTGTAATCCAGTGCTGGAGGCAGCGAGGGTTGGTGGATCACACAAAGATTGCGAAACTTCCCTCCATTTGGCGTCGAGGTGCAATACGCTGGCTCGTCGGGAGAAGGCAATACAGCAAGTGGAATCATTTCCTTCTGTGCGGGGATGCCCCCTGATGCGTGTGGGTGCCAGCCCCCCCCCCCCCCATGTAATAAACAACTAATTAATTGCCTGAAAACATCTTAGCACGAAAGCCCAATGTAGCAGGACACCGCCTGAAAAAGACTCATTTGGCCCAGTGTGGCATTCCTGGATGAATAAGTAATCTATTTTATTGTTCAAAGAGAGATTTTGGTCATCATAAAGCCGCCCCACCACTACCCCTACTTTCCTCACCCACCACTACCGACTGCTGGGTAAAGACAAATATCCCCCGTATAGCCTTGATAATCTGTTGGGGCAAGTGCTGTTAGCGAGCACCTATGAAGGCCGCCACGGCACACGAAGGGGTGGGTGGCCAGCACCACGCCCAACCGCCTTTGTCTCTCTAGTGGCGATGTTTACACATCGCACCAGGTACTCAATTGAGGCTGAGTCGACCTGAGGGAGGCCCAGAACCGGTTCAGATATTCGTCACTGGTGTTGGCCGTGAGCGGGAACTGAACTCGGGTCTCCAGGTTCGTAGAGCAGCACGCTAACCGCTACACCATCGCTCCCCACTTCCCCCACCACCACCCAAACAAACCCATCCCTGTGTCCCTGATGAAGGGGCAGGGCCTCTACAGAAAGAGGTGGGGTCTAAAGAAGAAGGGGCGGAGCATATAAGGAAATGTGCAGAGTCCAAAGAAGGGGTGGGGCCTAATCAGGAAGGAGCAGGGCCTAAAGAGGAAGGGTCTACAGAGGTTGAACTCACCCTGCTGATTGAAGGTAATGAACGCATGGAATCAAATGCGTGCAGCAGGCAGAATTGCTTTAGTGCAGCAGATATGGCCACAGGCCGACGAGCTTATTTTGGTTTGTTGTCCTTCCCCGCACCTCGGATTAGCACACTTGGCTACATATGGTGCAAAATAAGTTAAACATGCATACGAGATACATACAAATCGTTATTACTTTTACAACAGCCTGAACCGATACCACCGCCCACTGACTTGTTGTTGTTGAGGTTGAGCACGCGCAGGTTCTTGAGCTCGTCGAAGACCCCGGCGGGCAGGTAGGTGAGCTCGTTGTGGGCCAGGTTGAGGACGGTGAGGCGCGTGAGGCCGCGGAATGTGCCCGCCTGCAGCGAGGAGATGCGGTTTGATGACATCCACAGCTCCTCGGTGTCACGCGGGATGTGGAAGTGGATCCCCGCCAGGTCCTGCTTCGGGCACTGGATGATGCGGCCGCGGCACGAGCACCTGGGCGGGCAGCCGGCCCATGCCAGCCCAGCCCACAGGGCCACGGCGAGCAGAAGCGGCCTCAGCATCGGTGCTGCGCCATTTCAAACACAACATCAAAATAACAAGATTCCATAATAAAAAGAACAATATAGTTTGTTCTCACACTTATCTAACAAGGGAAATCTCAACGTGTGTCTTTGATTCAGGAGGGTCCTGCCAGGCTTTTGCAGTAGGGGACGATGTGGCTTTGTGTAATGTCCAAGCAGGTTATATTTTGACATCGGGATATTTGGCCAATACCATTGTGTTGTAACATTGTAGCTTTCAAGAAAAATTGTGTTTCTTACAAATGAGGGAACAGGACGTTCACTACAGAGATGGATCGATGAAATCAGCTTTGAGTGTAGGTGGCAGGACAGTGAGAGTTGACATTAGCTTGGGAAATTATTGTGGTGATTATCGAAATCCGCATTGCAGTGTTATTGTGGTGTTCGTCACATTTATCTCCTGTCTCCGCTCTACTGGGCACCCTATGTTCGCCCTCACCTTATAATAATTATTAGAATTATAAATATATAAATAAGTATATTATTATAATTATTATATATCCAGGAAAGCCTCACAGTCCAAAGATTATCTCACGGGAGGGTTCCTTGCATTGGGATGCTTGGCCCAACATAATTTCCATTTTATGTTTTTAGCTGTGGAAGGAAATCGGAGAACCCTGAAGAAAGCCATGCAGAGCAGGGGGGGCAACACACAACCTGCGCACAGAAAGGTGCCCGAGTCTGGAATCTAACCCAGGTCCCGGGAGGCGCCAGTGGTCGCACGACCATCGTGGCCAAAGCCACTGACGTTGGCACTGCCACACCTCACGGAGGCTTACTCCGAGACACGTGTTCTTGATTTTGGGTTCAATCTGAAAAATCCGGAAATCGAGGCCTGCATTCTAAATGTTACGTTATTAAATACATATTTTTATGTTGATCGGCAAGCACTGTAAGGGTTTCATGAAAGTATGACAGGAAATTACTTAACGTTTTTATCGCCATTTTGTGCTTTCCCAGAATAATTGGTGTCACGTGGCATCTGGTGACGTCACTTTTGTTAGCATGAAGCCATGTTAAATCATTACGTAGTTATGTAAATGATCGTACAATGCAGACAAAGATATCAAAAATTGTCCTTAAAAATACAAAATTGTTTGTCGTATGTCACTCGGTTAGATATATATATATATTTTATTCTTCGAGATGAAATTCAGCCAAAGTAATTGCAGAAGAAACGTTCACGTGATCGGGTTTATTTTGGAGTCATTGGTGACTGGACTGAGGACAACTCTCTCGACGTAGTACTTAAAAACTTAGTTTAATCACAGGCAGTTCCCTGAATTTAAAGCCAAGCCTGTGTGTCAGCAATGACAGCTCAGTCCTTTGACACGATGTTTTACTTAACTCCCACATGCAAATCACTCATAAACAAAACAAAAGCAATCGGCCAAACATCCTCAACGAGACACTGGAGAGATAACCTGGAGGTGTATTTAGGCTTTCCTGAGTAAAGAGCTTGGGTTTTTTTACCTTGTGTGCTTTTATCCTGAACTGTGCTGCAAGCGCAAAGAGATGTGATGAGAGCATAGACGGGTGTATATTTGTCTCTACAATTATTTGTCAATCCACTGCTGGATTCACCACGCGGCTCAGTGCAGGTTCAAAATGGGGAGAGCATAGGTGGGAGCATAGAAGTACAGTACAGCAATGAAACATTTCTGCATTACCATCTACCAACAATGTAGCCCTGCAACAGCCTATAACGACTGGCAAGAACAACAGGTGCCCATCCAAGCACTTTGAAGGCTTATACCGCCTTAGCTTCTGATATCTGTGGAGATTGAGTGCATTTAGGGTGATTTATATTTAACATAAAAATACAGCACATACGATACGAATTGTAATACTGCTGCTGTATACCGTCATTGTATTTTCTTCAATTCTGCATTGAGCTTTTTTTAAAAGCTGTATATATCTGTAAATCACGTACGCTTACATTCGATTTCACATGGAGTGCATTCACTTTAATATACAACAACAATACATTGCTGTACAATGCCCAGCAATGTCCGTCCATCGCAATTAAACGACAGTGCAGTATTATCACGAATCGTCTAGATACGTCACCGAAATGCACAACTCACCGGCAGCCCGTTCACAAGGACCATAAAGAAAACTGAACGAGCTACTGTTGCCTTTGTCAGCAGAGCTGGCTGAGTGATGCACACGGCAGTCAGTCCTCTGCTCCGTTAAAACAACACCGGTGGCTTTTCAATGTCAGCAGGTCGCTCTTGCCCTTTGAAAATGTCTGGCCACAGTGCTCCAATGAGACTCACTATATGGGAAAGATCGGGGGGGGGGGTGATGTGGCAGGTTGCTCTGATGTCCCAACCCTCCTGCCCACCGACCCCCCTGCTTATCTTGCCAATTCTAAAGCCCTTATCTCATTTGCTCAATCTGCTCGGAGTCCCCATGTCTGCAGAGCCTTGGCCCCCTGGTTAAAATTTGATGGGCGCCTCGTGCATAACCGTGCACAGCAACACTAATGTGAAGTCATCCCTGTGTGGGTCATACATTGTCGTGAGTGAACTTCAAAGCATGGCATTGTGTTACGTATGGATAAGAAAAGTTAATTGGCTCGGGGAGGACATGGGGCTGATGGACGAGGCCGGAGCTTCGTAACATTAAAAATAAATTAACGAGGCACGGACTCGGAGCCATCAAAGCAAACAATGCAACCGTTGAAAACTACTCCGTATATTATTGTGTAAAAAACACTAATGCACAAGAGGGGTAAATTAAAACTGCACGCTTTGGGGTGTTTTTGTGAGCACGGATTTAGAAGCCACAAAGCGCGCATGTCCTTCCAGTAAACATGCCGACGTTTGGCCGACGTTCCACATTTGTAGGCTGCACATTTAATAAGGCCGCGGAAACGACTGGTGCAATGGAATTGCAGTCAAAGGAGAGATAACAAACCCGGTGGGGACGACCAATGCAGAGATGCAGCGATGAAATCAGTTCTGGCACAAAGGCATTCATTGTGCGAGCGTGTACCTATGTCTGTACGTTGAACTTTTGTTGCACCGTACGTAGCCAACCGTGCTAATCGGAGCGACGTGTACAAGACCACCACGATGGCTGGCGATGACAATCCTGGTCCGGGATAGACCATAGCTGGTGATAATGATGTGTAACTCATTTATAAATCAACTGCTTGCATGCCACAGTGTGAAAGTGTCATTTCAAGATCTAATTGGGTAGCTACGTGTTGCCAAAGGGGCCGTCCATAAATGACGTCATGCACCTAGGCGGGGGGGGGGTCAGACATTCGTGACGAGGGGGGGTGAGAAATGTGACGTCACATCAAAATGCACAACTTAAAATAAATATGGACAACACGTGCGTATTTAATGTGGCGCTGCATTCTGATGTTGTAGGAGAAAACATTTATTAAAACGTCTATTTTATTAAGTAGAACGTATTGTTTAAAGTTGCGCATTTTGAAGTGGCGTCAAATTTCTCGGGGGGGGGGGGGGGGGGCGGGGCGGCAGAAGGGGCGGCCCCCTCCCCCCCCCCCTAGGTGCGTGACGTCATTTATGGACGGCCCCTAGTATCTGTCTCTCAAGACAAGCGAAATGGTATTATTTTTTACACAACCCATCATCCGCATAGCCTTCACGGAGTGCATCATTTCAGGAGCATTGATTAATGTACAAGACAAACTGGGCCCGTATCGACAGTGTCTCAACCAGAGAAACACATCCGTAACACTGCAAACACTGAAAGACTGATCTTGATTTGAAGCTTTCGTGACTGCAGGAATCCATACTCTTTGGTTCTGTCAGTAAAGTCACGTAGGTATAAAATTTAATACAACTTTTCCCACCTGATGACGGATGCTTGTGTTGCGCCCGAAACGTCGTGATTCATTTATTTTATACCTACGTGACTTTACCGAAAGAACCAAAGGGTTACTGAAAGACTGATCCACGCATTTTGTTTTCGCCCGCATTGACGACTGTAATGCCCTGCTTTTGGTGACCCCGAGCAAACTCCTAAAAAGGCTGAAGTATGTTGTTTCAAACTGCGGCCGCCAGTGCGCTAACTGTTACACCCTTTAAGGATCACATCACACCCAGTGCCGGATTCAGCTAGTGCGGGGCCTGTAGCATATGTTGTAAAGGGTCCCGAAATAAAACAAAACACATTTCATATTAAAACACAATTTTTTTACTTGCATAGTAAAGTAATTGTATTTTATAATTTGCTATACAGCCAGATAATACGACCAATCGCTAACCTTAAACACCCAGTCGTTCATAAAAGTTGAAGGTGGTATAGTACTATAGTAATAGAGCAAGTGCAGAATCGCCGAACCGGAATTGATAGCTTGAAAACATTTAGCGCCGGGCCCTTGAAAGTGCGTGGCCCGTAGCATTTGTAGCTATTCTTGCTCCTAGGATAATCCAGCACTGATCACACCTGTGCTCCTGCCCCCTCACTGACTCCCTGTCCGTACCCTTTTTGATTTTAAGATTCTCTTGCTGGTATTCAAGGCCATAATTGGACTTGCTCCTCCCTGCATTAATGACATGCATGCTTCAGCCAATATATTCCATCAAGATCGTTAAGGTCCTCAGATTGTGCGTTGCTCACTGTTCCACGGTCCCCAGGCTTCACACCTGAGGGTGATGGCCGTCCATAAATGACGTCACGCGATTGGGGGCCGTCCATAAATGACGTCACGCGATTTTGGACGATTTTTTTACCCCCCCCCTTCTTCACACGGCGTCACAAAAGGTCAGACCGCCCCCTAAAATATGACGTCACAAAGCTCTGCCCCCCCAAAAAAAATTAACATGCTTCAAATCGCTTTAAACTATTGTCATTGTAGTGCGCATTTAATGTGCCGCTGCACTCTGATGTTGTAGTAGAAAACATTTGTTAAAAATCTATTTAATTAAGTAGAACGTGTTGTCTATATTTAAAGTTGCGCATTTTGATGTGACGTCACATTTCTCAAACACCCCCCCTCGTCACAAATGTCTGACCCCCCCCCCCCCAGGTGCGTGACGTCATTTATGGACGGCCCCTTGGAAAATTAACCTTATGGCGGGACCCCGGGGTCCCATAAAACCCCAGCTCTCGGATAAACATTATATTATACTAGCTATTTTGCCCGTCCAAGGACGAGTGTATATTGCAGTAAATCTGAAATATTCAATAGAAAAATTGTTCAGCTCATGATTATTAATTAGGGGGGGGGGGTTGCCCCATGTGGAGTGACGTCACCCGCTAATGGTTATTGTGGAGGGGTGCGGCATGTGGAGTGACGTCACACGCTCATGGTTATTGTGGAGGGGTGCGGCTTGCGGAGTGCGCGACCTTTTTGTGCGTTCGTGTAAATTTCCACGCGGGCATGAATATTAATAAAGGGAGGGGGGCCTCTTTTGCAATAACGTCACGCACGGATGTAGCACTGTGCTGCGTAGATTTATTTTTTACTGTCACTTTCTTTAAAGAAACGTCATGTTTGAAGTGACTTTGCGTAATAAATGATTTAATTCAGCTCGACCTTCCTCTGCGTTAGTGTAAAAATCCACCCACTCATGAATATTAATGAGGGGGTGTGGGCCTCATGTGGAGTGACGTCACACGTGTGGGACACGCACATTCTTGGCTCATGAAAGTAGAATTGTAAACAAAAATTTGCTCTTTTTCACCAATGGGGTTGAAGGATGGTGGCAAGTGTTGTCTTGTTAAACTCCGCCTTTAAAACTGAAAATTACTTATCTGCAGTACTTCTACTTAAATACACTATCGAAAAAATAATTTACACCCTTCTATCAATCATCGTGTTTCTCAGTGTGGATTTGTGAACACACTTTGTAAGCATTACATAAAATAGGACGCGTTTTCAATGTTACTCTACAGAGTAGTGGGTCGCCGCTCCTCTTATCCGCATTGATACGAGCGGTATGTGGGGACTATGGCTTAACCGCAAAAAAAAAAACCTATCTGCACAGATGCATACGGACAAGAGAAATATTATCAAACAGGAGGAATTAACGGTGCAACGCATCTCATCTGTTAAATATCTGCAGGTATTAGGATTGTCATCGATTGATCCTGACTGCAGACATTGGTGGGTCACAAATAATAATGAAGATAAGAGAGCAGTTTCACTGTATGATGCATCCCGTGATGACAAATAAAGGACTTAAGTCGTGTAGGCAGTTTGAGCAGCTTTGAAAAAGACTTATGATCCTGCCCAAACCCGAGCATGGAGTGCATTCGCTTGTTCAGCTCTTCTGCGCATTTGTCCTCGCTGCTGCTGCGCTTGGACACGACACGACAACAGAATGATCCGCGCCAGGTGGGTCACGGCGTTTGTGTGCGCGGTGGGACGGAGTCGCCAAAAATAAATTAACTTATTACGATTTTGACTTCCGTTTATTCTGGACCCCGGGGTCCCGCCATAAGGTTCATTATTGCGGCACCTAAACTCTGGAACATTCTGCCCCTTCGAGGTCAGGGGGACTTCCGAGACATTTATAAGTCTTCAAACCTCGACTAAAAACATGTCTGCTTCAAACGGCTCTTTAGTTGTTTTCAACCGTCTTGCTCACTTCTTCTTTACTTCCTTTTTATTTTCTGCCTTGCTGTGGACATCGCCCTGAGAACGGTTGTTTAAGGGCGCTTCATACATTATAATTATTATTAGTGTAGTGGCTCACTTCGGAGACAGGGTTCGTTAAGGCACCTTCTTCATTCTACACGTCAGGGAACTACAGACACCCTGCGTGTTTACACGCTAGTCACACACCCATCTTTTTTGACGGCACTGTCTAGCTCGTCCAGTCGGCAGGCTGTCTAGCTAGCGGCGTCTACGGGTGGTCAAGACGACGGCGGCGACGAAGGTGACGAACAGCGACACGGCGAGGGGGGATCCACTTCCAGCAACAGCCCCGAGCTCTCGCCCCGGGCGCCCTTTTATCCTCCCGGCGTGGCCTCGCTCCGCCCTCGCTCCGCCCCCTTTCTGGAACCTACTAGCAGGTTTGCGGGCTTCCAGATGGACCCCTTCCTGAGCTTCTCTTTAGTTCTCCTCGCCCCCGTATATACCTCCTCTGCTGACGTGGATACTGCCCTCTACTGTCAGTACCTCTTTTCCGTAAGCGTTATTACACCTCATTAGCACAGGCAAGAAGAACCCTCTCTGTGTTATTTGGGGGTCCTAGTTCGACATAATAATCTGCAGTGATACCCAACACACAGAGTGTTAACATACTAGACACTGCAGGCAATACATCGTCAAATGTGTAGGTATTTGACTATATATCTGTAATATTGGCGTAACCACCCTTTTATGATGAATATTTTTTATAATATGTGAAAGATACACATACAGTATATACATTCATGGTTGTCTATATATCTGTAAAGTAGTGCGTGCATTATAAATTGCAGTATTATTATTGCCATTCAATAGATTATTCTTCAACATATTTAGGTGGTTTGCTCTCTCACGCAAGCATCCCTGAACTAGTAGTGGAAATTACATGTTTCTACGGCAGGGGAAATAAAGTCATGCCTGAAGATTATCTATGTTGCCTAACCACAAAGTGGTACTCATTTTAGCCATTCTGGACGGATGCTTAGCCGAATTGAGAGCAGGGGAGAGTGGGGAAACGGTAAAAGAAATGTTATCAGAAAACATGTTTTCAAATAAAATTATCACCAGGGCCCATGTTATAAAGTGCATTCTGTTTAACCCTTATCCACTTTATTGCTTTGCCCTCTCTATGTTCGATGAAGATGGACCATTCCCCGAAACGTCTCCTGTTATATATTTTTATTATAAGGCCGCACCTCTGATTAGCACGGTTGGCTACTTACGGTGTGGAAGAAGCTCAACATACATACATACATGGACGAATGTGTTGAGTTGTTTGGGTTAATTGTGCTTCTGCACCACTGCCAAAGCAGCATCACGAAATAATGTCTGAGTATACACATAGGCAAAGGCGCAGCACTGCAATGGCTCGCTCACTGGAGGCATCTCTAGAAGGTAGTTAGCCTACTCTTCAACGATGAACAGACGTGTAAGAAAGAGGTGTCAGTAACCACATTTTACTCCACCACACGCAACCTGACTGGCGATGCACATACACACGCAATGAAAATTAGATTCATTGTATCTCAATTGCAGAGACTGTTTTGTAAAACAAATTAAATACTCTCGATTCCTCGCAAAATGTCTCTATTTTGTGTTTGAACATCTTAACACATGTTATATTGCCAGAAAGGATAAAACCTATTCTTATTTTTCATACTTTGGTATTGTCAAAAAATGTCCCATGATACATTAAATGCTCTATTGTGTCTGAAGGAAACGTTTTGCAATCAGTGCGCATAAGCAGGGCGAAGTTGCAGGCAACTTTTGCCCTCTGGCCTCTCGTGTGCTGTGAAGAAGGGCCATTGCGCAAAACGTCAACTAGATTATTATTTTCATTTTACGGCAGTGTTATTCACAAATGTGTTGACTGTTTGCTATATCTGCTAATTAGCCCACCATAGGGTTGACAATGAGCTACAAAACATAATTTATGCACAGGCGCAGTGATAACAGCCGCTCTTCAGAATCTTCATATTTATTTATACTGGAGGAATCCGATGAGCAATAAAGCTCTTTTTCACAGATGTCCAGTCGGGGCGGGTCATAACGTAACAACAAGAATATATATTTTTTCATAAATACACGATATGGGTGCCAATTATAGAAAAGGGAAACAAGTCACTTAAAATTTCGATTTAAAGCTTTCGTGACTGCAGGGATTCATCTTCTTGGTTCTTTCGGTAAAGTCACGTAGAATGGAAATAATAAAATAATAAAATAAAACATAATAAAATAATTCTCACGAAGTTTCGGCCACAACGCAAGCAGCCGTCCTCAGGTGAAGACCAGGTCTGTCGGGGAGACAGCGTCTGTATTTCCATTCTACGTGACTTTACCGAAAGAACCAAGAAGAAGTCACTTAAAAATATACAAAAAAACTACTTTTCTTGCGTACCAAAACCCCAATGAGCTCACTCACTGGAACGTGTTCGCTGCGCGTTCCCAGTGCTCCCCAAACTTACGCGCGAACGCCTCCCCGTGGCCTGCAGTCTGAATTGGGACGCGCGGTAATTGACGCCTCAAATCCGCCCTCTGTGTGCTGGCGAACGAACCGCTTCGCCCCCCAGATAACAACAACATCGCGACGCGATGCCTGCCGCAGGTACCGCCACCATGTATGTGTTTTCTTGGAATATCTCTCACTTGATACAGCTATCGTGCTGTGACGGTTCCACCTGAAGATGGAAGCTTGTGTTGCCTCCGAAACGTCGTGATTTTTATTTTATTTTTATTTTACTTTCATTAAATTTTATTTTTTTACCTACGTGACTTTACCGAAGAAAAAAACTAAAAATATGAATCCTTGCAGTCACGAAAGCTTCAAATCTAGAATTATGCGTGCCTGTATGTTGAACTTCTCTCGCTACCGTACGTAGCCCAACCATGCAAATCGTAGGCGCCGTGGGGGTGAGGGGGGGGCAGGAAACTGAACGCGAATGACAGTTCTCAAGGAATGAGTTTTCAATGGAGATTATTTGCAAGTGCTTAGCTTCCGAATATCGGATAGAGCGTTTCGCTTCGCCGCTCCAACAAGAGTCTCAAATATTGCCGGAATGGGTAAAGCCTATTCTTTTTTTCATTATCTTGATACAGGCAAAAAGGGTCCCATAGATAACGCATTAATTAATCAACTCATTCATCCACGAATTAAATCATAAATTCAACTATGAATTTACAAATGTATGTATTCACTTATGCATTGACACATTCATTTACCCAATCGTTCATCTATTGACTCACACATTTATCCATTGTTTCTTTTATTAATTTACTCCATTCACTCACCAATGTAATAATTCATTCACTCATGTATATAATTCGCTCATTCCACAATGCATGTACTCATATATCCACTGATTCACCCACTAATACTGGTAGGAACCTCTGGTTACACCAGCCCACAGGGGATTATTGTGTCTGTCCGTCCGTCGTGCAGGGAGGGACTGGGTGGGGAGGGAGGGGCTGGGTGGGGAGGGTGGGGCCGGGTGGGGAGGGGAGGGTGGGGAGGGGCTGGGGAGGGGCTGGGTAGGGAGGGTGGGGCTGGGTGGGGGGTGGGAGGGGTGGGGCTGGGTGGGGAGGGGCTGGTCACCCCGTGGTGCCCTTATAAAACTCAACGTTTAACCTGCTCACGCCGGCTTGTGCCCGCCCTCACAGTCGGGCATATTTGCGGAATACACCACGCCGCCGTTGACCCTGGCCATTGACCGAGCAACCGAACGTTCCTACCAGCTCCCTCCGCAGGAATGTGTTTAATTCCCCCCCCCCGCCCCCGCATTAATTCACCCACTCATCAATTCACCTATTCCTTCCTCCGTTCAATTACCTTTGACCCATCCAATGATTCACTCATTCACTCATCAATTCATCAATTCCCCCATTCATTCACTCGCGACCCATTCACTCATCATCTGCCACGCGCTCCGCGACTGCTGCAGCACGTGACGTGGCAGGCCCAGGTGGCCCCCGCTCATTGGCCAACCGCTTCCTGCAGAATCCTACCGCGCTCGCCAAGTAGTCCCACGCAAATTCCCCACCGCGCCTCCTCAACGTCTGTCGCAGCTCCCACCGCGTCAAAGGCATCGGGACCCGCGTGTACTCACGACTCATTTCGCCGTTCGACCAAAGCACCTCGCGCGCGATCGACATCTGCCACGACGGAGAAGCCGGCGGCGCGTCACCCGCTCTTGTATCCGTGCGCGCATCTTGCTGTCATGGCTGCCCCCGTGTCTCCTTCGCCGCTCTCTCCGCTCTTTCTCCGTTCCCCCCTCCTCCTCCTCGTCGTCCTCCTGCTGGGCTCCGCGAGCTTCGTGCACGGAGGAGGGAAGACCCTCGTCTTGCTGGACAATCACGCCATCAAGGACACGCACTCCATCTTCCTCTCGTCGCTCGCAGGTGCCGCGCCTGTCAAAAGCCTAGGCCAGGCCTCGCCGTGAAGAGGAAGGATCGAGTTGGCGATGTTCACTCCACTGCTGAATGAGCTCCCCCCCTCCTTCCTTGGTGTACACCGTGTGGGTCGTGCTAGGGCAAGGGGGTTATTTGAGCATACTTCACCACGCTGGTCAGTGCGCAACGGTGAATGTGGAGGCGGTTATATTTCGGCTCTCCGTGTGAGTGCATGTCTTTTGATTTATACGGGAATCTACGGATCTGCAAATCTGTGGATTTCTTTGCAAGTGTCTGGTTGTATATGGAAGCCTATGGGTCTTGGTCAATGGGTATGTATGCAAGTCTATGGGGCTTTGCGCAAGTCTATACAGCTCTGCACAAGTCTATTGGGCTCTGCAAGTCTATGGGGCTCTGCAAGTTTATGGGACCGTATGCAAACCTATGGGTTTCTGTGCCAGCCTCTTCCCTGCCCCAGTAGTCCTATGATATATAAATTTATATTGTATTGCTTTGAGGGCTGTAATGAAGGGTAGAGCAACTGTCAGCTATGAATTTCAATTACAATAAAATTGTGCATCAAAAATAAGAACGTAGCATGAGTTGATATTCTCATGATTGTGACCGCAGACCGAGGATTTGAGCTGACATACAAGACTGCCGATGACCCAAGCCTGTCTCTGATCAAGTATGGAGAGTTCCTGTACGATCATCTCATCATATTCTCCCCGTCTGTGGAAGGTAAAGCCCTGGACTGTGCACATGTTGACACACGTGCCGATTGCATTGGCATTTCCCAGATAAAGGCGCATGCATAGTAATGTTCATGGCACTTGGCACTGAACCGCGTTGATTAGAATAGATCAAAAAGGAACACCGTTGGTCATTATTAAAGCACTAGTTACTGTCACGACACAAACATTAATGGTGCACGTGACTGTGATCCCTGTAATCCACATAATTGTGCAGTTCCAATGAAATGTAATTGCATACTGGTTGTGATGGTGCTGGTAGTGGTTGTGTGTTGGAGGTGGTGTGGTGGTGTTTGAGATGCGGTTCATAGAGGTCCTTGCTATGGTGCAGGTCTGGTTGATGGTATGGTCGTGTTGGTGCTGTTGGTGATATGGTGATTGTGAAGGTGGTGATGGTGTGTTCATGGTAGTGGTGGATTTGTTGGTGGTGATAGTGGTGAGAATATTGGTGGTCGTGGTGGTGGTGGTTAAATCTTGATGACGGTTGTGTCCCGTTAGATACGTGCCACCCTGAAATGGATACATTGATGTTGAAGTCCACGTGCAATTTTCGTAGGTAGATATTATGCAGGACCTAGTTGGGGTACCGCAGTGTCGAAATGTTATCTCCTACGCCTGGTATGGAGGAGGCCGTGGATTCGACCCTGACGGCTGTATATTTGGAGATTCCATGTTCTCCCCGTGGTCACGTGGATTTTTCTCCCGGGTCCCCCGGTTATTCATGTAACTTGCTGGACATGTGAAAAAAGAGCTTCCTAGTTAATCAGATTCATCCTCCAAGTTAAATAAAGATTCTAATGTTCAACTTGAACTTCACGCTTCTACACTACACATGAGAGGCCATGGTGGTGAGCTGTTAACTACCTTGCCTGGTATACAGGAGGTTATGGGTTCAATCCCGACCCTGATGCCTGTATATTTGGAAGTTACATGTTCTCCCCGTTGTCATGTGGATTTTTCTCTGGGTCCTCCAGTTTTTCCCTCCACATTTAGAAAGATGCGTTTACAGCATTTGGCCGCTACAAATTGCCACGTGATAAGTCACTTCGTTGAGCTATCCTTTGTGGTCAGGTTGCTTTTGAAAAATAGCCATAGAGCTCATTGGGCCTTACCTGGTAAAATAAAAGTCTTAGTGAAAAATGTCACCATAAAAAATAACGTAATGTATATGCCAAGATTGTGTTCTCATAGTCATCCAGATAGGAACAGAATGATAGGTGTTCCAAAAACAAGACCCTAGTAGTATATGTTCTGCATTTGAATGTTTGTGCTGGTGACTGAGGCATTGGGTTGAGAGAGGTGGTGACTGTGTGGGGATGAGACAAGCGGCATGGTAACGGTGGATTAGGCAGAATAACTATTGTAGAAGATAACTTAAGGTTCAGGATTTAGGATAATGAGATTAATATAAGCATTTATTTATAATATAAATGTGTCATTAAAACCCACCACCACCCGACACAGCCAACTAGTAAGGGTTGTTACTCAAACAGAACATGCCAATTCGTCACTAGTACAGCACACCGGTGTGTTTTAGAGCCAAGCCACAACATTTACAATCTGAGTATTTCTTGATTTGTTTAGAAATACGCAAAGGGGCACATCTAGGACTTAACGCGTTTTTTACTCTATTTTAATGAAATTCTATGCTTTAGTCGAAATGTGAATATAATAATCAAATCCCAACATAAATTGTGAATAAATGAGATTAACCAATATCCTTTTGCAAAAAAAAGCCCAGAATCCATATTCTTAGGTTTTTTACCGAAAAAAACCTAAGAATATGAATCCTTGCAGTCACAAAAACTTCAAATCTAGAATTAAGCCCAGAATCACTACTTACATGGTGGTAAAATGAAAATAATTTGCTTTGAATGCTTTCTGCAGTTTCGCAAAGTTACAACTCATAAATACCTGATGTATGAAAATGTATTTTGGGCAGCCGAGTTGCTGACAGTACCACGTTATTGCCATCTCAGAATTGACGACGCTGTTATTTTTTTGTGTGTCTCTTTGAAACAGATTTCGGAGGAAACATCAATGTGGAAACGATCACGTCATTCATAGATGGAGGGGGAAATGTGCTGGTGGCTGCAAGCTCTGATATTGGTGAGCCATCGGTGTGCAGGGAATTAAGACCGTGTCATTTATGGGCTATTAAAGGAGATCTCTTAACTAATTCTGAGATTTCCTTTTGAGTGACAACTTTAATTCCAACTAGAGGGGGTATAGTGTTACCTATTCACACATACCCTGGCACAAAGACTTAGTCATGAAATGGCACTTAAGTAGATGGATATTTAGGAATCTTAGGAGCTGGAATTTTGCCTTTTTTTTACGAGATGAAAACTTTATAAAGGCGACCCTCACAGCTACGACCTAATTGGTTCCTGGCAAGTCGAAGTCGAACCCCCTCATGTCCCATAGGGCCCAATGTTATACATTGGGGTTGTGTTTCTGGAAACCTATTACATACCGTAAAAATACCAAAATTGGCCACGAATGAAAATAACCCTAACAAACATTTATTGTAGCTTAACATAACCTTGACCAACATTTATTAAGTAAAACCAAACACATTTGAAAATCCTTAAGTACTTTTTTGCACGTGCATCGCATTTCCTCTGCTCGGACTTAGCGAAAGACGAACATTTTTCAAAATTTGAAGAAAATGTACAAAAGTGAAGAGCGTTGCGAAAGAGACTCCTCTCTCGGCGCAGCTGCAGACTGTCAGGCTATAGTGCTATACTGTACATATGCAAACGGTTGAAGAGCAAAGCGACGCCATCTGTGCACATGTTTTGCGCGCACTCGTCACCAGATGGCGCAGCGTTTGTGCCTGACATTCGCACACTCGACACCAAACGACTCGGCATTAGTTGCAGTCGCTTGGCGGTCGTAGATACGAGTTTTGGTTGTTACTGTGGGGGTCTTGGTTACTTTTAGAAAGGTCGTAAAATCGGGGGGTTGCAAGTCGAACCTGTAGTGTGTTTTTATGGTTCAGTAACCAGGACGAGACACCAACTCGCTCCACTTGAGAACCCTGTTAAATCATGAATAGTCGCCCAGACCTAAACTCGTAATCTCAGCCAATGCCTGCCTTAGCATCCTGACCCCTTAGCTGTTGGGGTGGCTTGTTGTTGATGTTGTTGTTTGTGTGTTGTGATGTATTTTAGGTGACCCTATCAGAGACTTGGGGAGCGAGTGTGGCATTGAGTTTGATGAAGAGAAGACGGCCGTGATTGATCATCACAGCTACGACATCTCGGATGAGGGGGAGGTCCGTGCCTTGTGCTTGGTGGAGAATAATGGGTTAATACTATCTAATGAACAGACAAGAATCCATTTCTCCACACATTTTTTTTATACTCAAATGGTTACTGGAAGACATTGGTATATATCGGCTGATGAGTGAAAAAATTAACCCGTAAAAACAAAGTTTTTCACTATAAATCCTTTATATGCGTGGCGGCTAGAGTCCTCTCGTCCTCTGGCTTGAGATGGCTGCCACCTATGGGTCAGATGATTGCCTGCCACCATTAAGCAATTGGTAATTAAATATAATTTATTTTTTGCCTAAAAAGTGTAAAATTTTGGAAAAAAAAATTCACGAAAATAAATTGTCACGCACAACGAGTCTGTGCAAAATGTCAGCTCGATTGGATCACTGGAAGTGGGTTAAAAAACGACCGAAATATTTGCACGGTCGTAAGTGCGCAAGCAAGTGAACTTAATATAAAGGATTTAAAAAATAAGTTTTCATTTGTATGAAAAAGCTGATTTTCTTTCTGCTAATTATTTATTTGCATCAGACTGTCAGTGTCCATACTACACGTTATTCACTCGTAATTATAATTAAGGATTCGGTATTTAGCCAAGGTGAAAAAAGTTATTTAGATCATGTATACTTATGGCCACAGGTTTTTATTTTATGAAATTATTAATATTAAGCTGTAGATGTCCGTTTTGCCTTTGCTTTCATTATTAAATCATAATGTTTTATGTGACTCAGTGGTTTGGTGGCAGCAAATATATTTATTCATCTGTACAAAATGCTTACGTGGTCTCGATGTGCTCTTATGGATGCTATAACCTAGTTATTCATGTAAAAAAAAACTCCTCACTTAAAATATATGAATCGGTTGAATCGTATCAAATGTTGCCAGATGTTTTTTTAAAATCACATTTGCCTCGTATGCTTTGCTGATGGAGCATCTGCGGCATAATCTGCATGCAAAGTGCCATTTAAGAATGAAGCGGATGAGCAAAATTTGCGTGGTTCAAATGCCTGTTGGTTTTGTTGTTTTTTAGCACACGTTGGTGGTGGCTGATGCTGACAACCTCATCAAGGTGCCCATGGTCGTTGGGGAGCCTTCGGGAAACCCCATTCTGTTCCGTGGCGTTGGGTGAGCAGACAAACAAAAAGTGACAAGAACACAACAGATTTGTCAAAAACACTGCCTTATAAAGAACAATGTATATAACATGCAACATTTTGGGTAATGGCTGCTCTTCATAGCACATCCTGTATGCCCACATCCTCTATGCAAGGTGAAGAAAGGCCTTTGCCCAAAGCATCACCGATTATATATATTTTTTAGCTTTAAAACCACTGTTATTGACAAATGGGAGGTGTTTTTGTGCTCGTGCACCACTCAATTATCACCAAATAATTTGGAATAAAAATACGTTCAGGCATTCACTAGTCCCTGAAAACTCACCAGTCACCATCGTACCTGACATTCACCACGCACAAGTTTACACGATATAGTGGGAAGCCCACTGAGATTCAACAGCTACCCCCGGCCCCGTACTCCCCTGCCTAACAAGCGCATGCCTCTCCCCTGTGTGATTTTGAAATGGGGCTAGTGGCACAGCACCGGGCTATTATATAAAATGGTAGAGCAGACGAGTACCGCTGGAGTCGAGAAGCTTAATTTTTGAGTGGGAGAGATTTCAAACCGTATTTTGTAATGTGTGTGTCCGTGGTGTTTTTGTTTTATCATTGCGTCTAGCATGGTGGCTGACCCTGAAAACGCACTGGTCTTGGACATCTTGACCGGATCTTCCACTACTTATTCGTTCTTCCCAGACAAGCCCGTGACCCAGGTTTGCACACGCGCACAACATCCTGCCGTTGCTATGACACTTGAAGTGATCGAATTAGATTAAAGCAGCGCTTGGGATTTAATTGTATATGACCAAACAAACCAGAACTCGCCTGATCTCGTAAGATCTCGTAAGATCTCTTAAGCTAAACATAGTTGAGCCTGAATTTTAACGAGATATATATTTTATCCATCTCATCGTTTTCCAAAATGTGATTTCACTCAAACGGCGCATCGGTGAGACGGCAAATTTTCAACCCATCATGTCGCACCGACAAGAATTGTATGGGGCGTGCCTCTATACGTTTGGGTTGCGTTCTTGAAATATCGTACCGTATATATTGAAATGTATTCTCTCATAAGGTCCCATTATATAGCCTCAGATGCTTTCCTAAGAAAATATTTTCTCACCCAAAACCTACTTGAATAACACTTAAACGCAACTTCGATATATATATACATGCATAAATATCCAAGTACACCTGTAGTACTAATTTAGATTTTTGCCCCACACTGGGATCAATTCTTTTGTATGGCAGGAGGAAAAAGCAACGGTTTTTAAATGTATTATAGTTGAATGATAATTTATTTCAGCCAGCCCTAAGGATGCAATAGGCGCAGTATGTATTGCAGCGATTCCATCAGGATATGCATGGAATTGTGCATTCCTCGTTCATGTATGTGAATTGTAATTGAGTTGTAATTGCAACGTAATATTAATTTCATGTCATTATGCTGCTGTAATTATACCTGATCCCAGATCTAATTAACACCCCTCCCGTCGCACTCACAGAGACTGGCCCATCTGAGCGCGTTATTAAATGTTTTTTTCTTGTTGACGCTGTCCCTGCAGTACCCCCACGCAGTCGGCAAGAACACGCTGCTCATTGCCGGGCTCCAAGGAAGAAACAACGCCCGTGTCATCTTCTCCGGCTCTCTCGACTTCTTCAGTAACGCCGCCTTCAACTCCCCCGTGCAGAAGTCCACTCCGGGCTCCAAGAGGTTTGTCCGCTTTCCCCGGCCGGGGTTCTTCCCCTGCTCTGCGCGTGACCTGTCATTCTAGGCCGTGCGCGAATGACTCCGCCACTGCCCTTGTGAAATGCTATCAATGTGTTTTTGAATCGAAAACAGGTTCAACAAGGCTGGCAACGAGGAGCTGGCCATTGCGCTGTCACGCTGGGTGTTTAAGGAGGAAGGAGTGCTCCGGGTCGGAGACGCGAAGCATCACCGCGTGGGAGAGGCCGACCCCCCAGCTGCCTACACCGTCACCGACCTGGTGGTGAGCGTCCCCGTCAATGTTAGCAATGGTGACATTGATGGATATACTGAAAGTAAACTATCAACTATTTAACAGGTAAGGTCCACTGAACTCTATAGGTCTCTTTCAGAAGCGACCTCGCCACAAATGACAGCTCCATGAAAGTAGCTTGTCATGTGGCAATTTAAAGCAGCCAAATATTCAGCAATTTTTTCCCATAGCCTGTTAGGTGTGAAAGACAGAGTTAAGTGGAGTCAATTGACAGCTCCGGACTTGTAGGTTATGTTTGTTAAACGTCGATTTTAACAAACCATAAATTTTAATATCTGATTTAACATTTTCTGAAAAAGAAAGACGCTAAACAAAAAAAAATTCCTGACATTCCTTGTTCTGGAAGCGAAATAAATTTCTTCTGTAGGCACTAAAATATTCTGGAAGACAAAAGTGAGCAAATGAACGGGAGGAAGATCACTCCCAAAAGAAGTGACAATCGGTGTGGACACCGCATGATTTGATCTTTCACTACCTCACACAATCCTTATGCTGACTATAACACTAACACCGTCCCTGATGCTTTGGTCTTAGCACTAGCCCTTATTACATTCACATGGTTCCTAAAACTAGCCGAAACCCCCTTGTAATAACACTCGCCCAATTTCTGTGTGTATGTTGAACTTCTTTCGCACGGTACGTAGCCACCCGTGCTAATACTAACGTAGTCAAGTGTTCAGCAAAAGTAATGCCCTCTGTCCCCATGTCTGTCCTTGACCCCCTTCCAGGAGTTCAGCATTGTCATTGAGAAGCTGGAGGAAGGCAAGTGGGTGCCCTACAATGGGAAAGACGTGCAGCTGGAGTTTGTGCGCATCGACCCCTTCGTGAGGACCTTCCTGAAGAGGAGCGGTGAGGCAGCATCCGTGGATTGTCCCAGAAACGCACGGCTTCAACGCTTCTTATGATTCGCACGTACACCTGAAGCTCAATGGTTTGCCAGAAATGGTTCATTTAAACACAAGCTGGCTAGCCTGTTCTATATAATAGGTGACATTTTGTCCAGTGACTCGTCTTCATCTCACATGTATGCAGAGATAAGAGCGATTGTTAATGGTGATCGGGAGACTGCACCCATACACCATGGGGCCCTGATAAGAAAAGGTTTTGTTTTCTGGATGACCTCTGGATTCCATTCTGGCTGCATGTTGCATTCAGTGGGCAGCGTCGGTGGCTGGGTGGGGGAGGGTGTTGGGGGGGGGGGAGTTGGGAGATGTGCTATCACATCATACTCTCAACCATACTCATACTACCATACTATATATCACAACAGAGGGGGGATGTGAGGGTGCGAGATAGCGGGAGGGAAGAAGAGATGGAGAGGGGTGGTGAGAGGGTAAAAGGGCATGAAACGGAGGTATAAAGAAAGCGCAGAACGGAAATAGGACCATCGAGCAAATGTGACGAGCAGTGGAAGGGAGAAGATGAGGGAGACTGCAAATAGAAGTTCCGGGGAAACCTCACCCCCACGCTTGCGCACGAGGAGATGGCGCTCGCTAGAAGTCCGTCAATTTGAGGGGTTCACAAACCCACCTGCTGAGGTTGGTGGCCAGGATGTCTCTGCTTTGCTTCTGAGACCTGACGAAATTATTGGGGGGGTGGGGGACCCTTCTGTGTGATTTTGTCATAGGGGGTGGTGTGTGTGTGTGTTGCTATATGGGTGCGGTGCTGGTTACCCCCCACCCCCTGGTGCACCGTGCTAGCCTTCATAGGCGCTCGCTGAAGAGCACTTGCCCCAACAGTCTGTTAAGGCTATACGGGGGGATCTTTGTTGTTATACACAAAGTATATCAATTACCCATGTTTTGTCATCATACAGGGAATCGGTACAGCACTCAGTTCACGCTACCAGATGTGTACGGAGTCTTTCAGTTCAAGATCGACTACAACCGACTGGGCTACACTCACCTCTACTCCACCACTCAGGTACGGACACATTCACTCTCAACCCACCATTCAGTGTCATCCTGCTAACATGAAGTGAATGTGGCACAGCAAGCAATGCTGCCTGGATAGAATGAAGCACTGTGCAGGTCTCCCGTTAACACGAAACTTGCAGTCTCAGCTCGTGCGTTTCTTAACCCCCCCCCCCAATTTAATCACGATTGTGCTATTGGTGTCACGAAGCAAGGAATCCACTTTCTCACAGTGCAATACAATCACCCCCCTCACCCATTAGAGAGTTGGTCCACAGAAGCGGATAACACAGAACTAATCCTGAGTTCCCTTCAAGTGACCTCTGGTCCATACAGTGGGGGGAAAACACTTTCGCACCCAGTCTGCTACATAAAGTAATGTTTGTAGCACGACAGTTTTAATTTTCAGAGTTGGAATTTTTACAAAATGAGGCTCCAAATAGTTATTTGATTTAATTACATGACATCAATAGCTTTATTGGGATGAGGTCTTGAGAGAGATAAAAGGATTAATTGAATATATAATAACAAAAATCGTTCTCTGTCCACAGGTGTCCGTGAGGCCTTTACAGCACACGCAGTACGAACGCTTCATCCCGTCGGCCTACCCGTACTACGCCAGCTCCTTCTCCATGATGCTCGGCGTCTTCCTCTTCTCTCTCGTCTTCCTTCACTATCGCGAGAAGGAGAAGTCCGAGTGAGGAGAGGAGATTCGCCGTGCGTCACCACGGGTTCCCCGTTGCCAGCTGGGATGCGACGTCTCGATGGATGATGCCCCCTAATGAGGAGGGGTGGTGGTGGCGGGGACGTGGTGGGTGGGGGGGGGAGGTTACCATTGGCAGATCACCCCAGTTCACTACGGTAAAGTCCGCCATATAAAATTCAAGTTGAAGAAGACCCTGTGGAATCTTTTTTTTGGCAAGAGTTTGAGGACTGTTGTGCGCGCAGTTCTGACCTAAAGTGTATTGCGATAAGGGGTGCAGATGGTTAAATTTCTATTCATAAACGTGAGCAAGGGCTCAAAGTGTGGTGGAAATCTGTCCAAGTATGAAAACTCCCCTCTTGCCACTTGTTGTGTCTCCAATTCAGTGTGCATTCAAAATTACAATTCCTTTCTGGTAGAAATTAACCAAAATGGTCAGAAAAATATTTCACCCCCACCCCTGCCCGCTCCTTAAGGGAAATGCAAAAGTCTGGATTTCCTTTTCATAATATATATTCACTGAATGATATTTTTATTTATTCAGTTAGACATTTTTTTGGGGTGGGGGTAATAATTGCAAAATGGAATGATTTTGGTTCATCTAAAGTACATTTTCAGTTCAAAGTCATTACCTTGACCAAACATGTGATAAACCCAAAGGTTTGAATGGAAAAGGGAATGCTAATGTTGTAAAATATTACTTTACTTTGGGAGTAAACAATATCTGAAAGTGAATTTTGTGTACAAGGTAAAACAATATTTGAATGCATTCCAAATGTAAACGGAGCACTGATTATGCAATAAAAAATTTGGGTTTTTGGTACCACTGCTGGCTTGTTTGCTCTCCCAATACCTACGACAATCGCCCAGGAATGTCAACGCTCGTGACGTCAGTCCACATCGACCAGCCCCCCTCATTAATATTCATGAGCAGGTGAGGGCCTCAAATGAGCACCACCTCCCTCAATAATCATGAGTGGGTGACGACAGACAGACAGACAATCCCTGGTGGGCAGTGTGGAACATTGTTCCTACCTGTATAAATATATAATACAGCTCTTTGATTGGTGGAGACCTTACAAACGGCTTTTTGATTGGTGGAGACCTACTGCTGGGTACGGAGAGGGGAGGTGCCTAAGGGAGGAGGGTCAGGGGAGGGGCCTAAGGAAGGGGGGAGTCATGAAAGGGGCCTGAGGGGGGGGGGTTCAGAGGAGGGGCCTAAGGGAGGGGGGGTCAGGCGGAGGGGCCTAAGGATATGGGGGGTTGGTCAGGGGAGGGGCCTAAGGGAGGGGGGTAATGGGAGGGGCCTAATCAAGGGGAGGGGCCTGGGTGGGTCACCCCGTGGTGCCCTTATAAAACTCAACGTTTAACCTACACACTACACGATACACTACACCTATACAGGTAGTAACAGCTTCCACACTGCCCACCAGGTATGAGTTGTCTGGCTGTCGTG
>CM025657.2:6704787-6719717 GCA_014621495.2 Entosphenus tridentatus
TTTAAACATTCCATTTTGAAATGTTATGTTTCGGCTTGGGTCTAATTGTCCACGCTCAACTGACGTTGGCTGTAAATGGCCAAGGTCCCTTACGTTATGGCAAGCATCGGGGCCACTTCCTGGAGTTGTGGAGTTCTTCCATTACTAGTACATATCATAAAAGCGTGTTTTCAAAAAGTATTTTTTAATATTACTTATTTTGTACTGGGACGCTCGCTTTTTTTACTTTACGTTTCACTGCACTCGGTTGAAGAGTAAAAGTTGTAACGTAGGTGGGACGTGGATTAACAAATTGTGGCCAAATACCTTATAAGGGAGGGGACATTTGAAACTGCTCAGTACCAATTTTAACGCTACATGACGTAAGGGGCCGTCCATAAATGACGTCACGCACCTAGGGGGGGGGGGGGTCAGACATTTGTGACGATGTGTGACGAGGGGGGGGGGGTGAGAAATGTGACGCCACGTCAAAATGCGCAACTTTAAATAAATATAGACAACACGTTCTACTTAATTAAATTGACTTTTTAATAATTTTTTCCTACATCAGAGTGCAGCGGCACATTAAATACGCACTACAATGACAATAGTTTAAAGCGATTTGAAGCATCTTTTATATTTGGGGGGGGGGGGGCAGAGCTTTGTGACGTCATATTTGAGGGGGGGTCTGACTTTTTGTGACGCCGTGTGACAAGGGGGGGAGGGTCAAAAATCGTCCAAAATCGCGTGACCTCATTTATGGACGGCCCCTAACTGTGATGATGATTGTAATAATACAATTGTCTTTACTTACAAAAATCTCGCTGAGTCTTAAGACTATTTTTCAGAAGGATTCTGCTTGGGTTGCCTGGGTGGTTCCCGACTTGAGTCGCGTGGTTACACGTGGTACGAGTCTGGAGTAGCGCGAGCAACACTTGCCCATACACTGCATTATTACCGTGTACACATATATACCGTAGGTGACTGTCGTTCACAACTGATGTTAATTATAATTTTATTCTTGCGTATGGCAGCAGCGATAATATTGTGGATTTGCTCTCCAACCCACCGGTGTGCTGAACTAGTAACGAATTGGCACGTTCTGCTTACGTGAGAAACCTTTATAGTTGGCTGCGTCGAGTGGTGGCGGGTTTAACGACGCATTTATATTTACGCGATCGATCCCAAAAACACCGATATTATGAGCGATAATATATTCAGGACATTTTTTAAAATTAAGTAAATGCTTTTGTGCGTGACTTTCACGCAGTTAGCGCGCCAGATAAATACAATTATCATGAGATAAATGGCAATGTCGGGTTCTGCTAGAATATGACGAGAGGGCTTGAGGAGAGAGAGAGAGTTCGTGTAGCTTTGCTGTTCCTCCTCCGCTGAAGGAGCAAGGAGCACAGTGGGTTTACTCGATGGACCAGAGTTTTTGTTGCATGGCCACAATCTCACCACTGTGACTTGTCTTTAACTTTCCATTCATCTATGTATGTTCAAGTTCAAGTTCATTTATTAGGTATAGCTCTGTGAGCCATTCGGCTCTTGAATCGGGTGCAACCGCAACAAACTAAAAACAAAAACATGAACAAAAAAACATCTTAAAGTGAATATGTGACTGAGTGCAAACAGAAAATCCAATTAAAGACAGCAAGATATTGCAGAAAAAACACCGTACACCAACGCTGTGTGCACAAATCCCAGTGTTGAACTTCTTACGCGCATCGGCCTGCTGCTGACGTTCCGATGCAGTCGATGTTCCCGCAGGGGCTGCAAAAGTTAATGGTGAGTAGGAAGTAAATAAATATGGAAATCTAAATGTTGGAATCTGTGTGCGTGGCTGGCTCCAGGAATGGGACTCTGCCTCTGGACTTCGCCACCATGGAGGCGAGGAATCCTTCTGGAGACAAATTGCTCGCCCGGCGCCTTGAGAGCTCGCGTTTCAGACCCTACCCCTGCCGTTTCTACCGCAGGGACCAGAACCGCTGGCTCCGGCTCGACGAGGTGAGGCACCCAAGCACCACACCTGGCAACGCCACAGTAACGGCAGCAGCAGCAGCAGCAGCAACACCCAACAGCAAAGACAAAGACCCCCCGTATAGCCTTGACAGACTGTAGGGACAAGTGCTGTTCGCGAGCACCTATGAAGGCCAGCACCATGCCTGGCCACCTTAGTCTCCCCAGCGGCGAAGTTTTGCATAACGTACCAGGTACTCTTTCGGAGGCTGAGTCGACCTAGGGCAGGTCAATGACCGGTTCAGATAATCGTCACCAGCGCTGGCCGTGAGCGGGAATCGAACTCGGGTCGCCGGGTTCGTAGCACGGGGCACTAACCGCTACGCTACCACTCAGCAACTACAATAAGAGCAGCAGCAGCAGCAAGGCCAGGAGATAAGCCGCCCAATGTGTGCAGCCCTGGAAATACGGGGTGCTTCAAAAAAATGTTCACACTTCGGAGAATTTGCGACCAAGTGTGAGACTCCTTGACTTTTTAAAGCTATCAACATGCATTTGTTATCATGTTGCATTCTATTCGTTCTTTTTTCATTTAAAAACGATAGTCCAATAGAAGTGTCGACATGTTTTTGAAGCACCCTCCATGAAGCACGTGGGCAGGGGCTTAGCTGTCGAGTGCGCAGGCCGTGCAGCGGCGTTGGGGCCCACTGGCCGGAGGGGCCGATGCCGCAGGGCTGTGGAGACAAGGGGATGAAATTTGACAAGCGAGGTGCCAGGATGGCGAGATGTTCACTACCTCGCCTGGTATACGGGAGGTCGTGGGTTCGATCCCGACGCCGACGCCTGCTGTATATTCGAAGTTTGCGTGTCTCTCTCCCCGTGGTCGCGTGGATTTTTCTTCGGGTCGTCCAGTTTTTCTCCTGCACATTTAGAATGAACGTGCGTTTATAGTATTTGACTGCTATAAATGTCCACGTGATAAACCAGTTAGTTGATTTATCATTTGTTGCCAGGTCGTTTCTAAAAAAAAGAGCGATATAGCTCAGTGGGCCTTGCCTTGTAAAATAAAAAAATGTTTAGTTTCGTTTATTTAATTCCCTGAAATCAGGGCCCGTGTCAATTTCACTCACTTTGCCACGGCAAATACAGACCGAAAAAACCCATCACTACGGTCCATTAACAGTATAAATACACGTTAACATTTACAGCACTTTGTCAATTCACTCGAGGATAAAGGTCTACCCGCACCGTGCTGGCCACGAGATTGGTTGACCTTACTTCACCGCGCTGGCCTCTGCGGGGTTATTGAAATGGCTGGGCGGTTCACGTTTCACTGGCCCATAGAGGTTAGCCGCGGCCGGGCATCGAACTCTGATGGGATCTTATCTTATATAGATTTATATAGCGCCGAAGGTGCTTTACAATAATTATAAAATTCTACTGAAGACGATAGTGGTTGAAGTACAGAGTGGGGTTATTAAAAGTGGTGATGTAGTTGTGGTGGCGGTTAGGAGGGCAGAGATGGGAGCGGTTAACGAGGGGATTCACCGGGTTCGGAGTGCAACGTGATAACCACTGCGCCACCGTTCCATCCATTTCTTGTGATCGCGGTACGAATGGACAAGCGTGCACGTGCGTGCGCGCGGGTAACAACAGAAATTAAATATGTTCCGTTCGTACGCAGGTAGTTGTATCGTTTCGTTTTTACCCTCCGACAAACGATTTCACTTCTGCTTCTGCAGCTGCCTGAAATAGAGATATCTGCAAATCGCTTCTCTTTTGTTGAAGTAGACGGAGAGAAAAAAAGCAAAGTTTATTTTCTGACACCGTGGCTTTTCCTTTGGGGTGGTGGTGCATTGTTTTTTTGTTTCTTTTTGTAGACATCTACCAGCATCGTCACCAGTTCCGTGGCAGCTGGAATCTTCAACCTGGGCCAGTGGCCCCTGATGAGGATGCGCCCGGAGTTCGTGTCGTCCCTGGTGGTGACGCAGCATTGCGACGCGTAAGTTCGCACACGTGTTTTAAAATTATTATTATTTTACAAGGTAAGGCACCGCTGAGCTGTATCGCTCTTTTTCAGAAGCGACCTGGCCACAAATGATAAGCCATTTGACGTGGAAATTTATAGCAGCCAAATACTCTAAACGCATGTTTCCAAGTGTGGAGGGGAAAAAAACTGGAGGACCTGAACATGCAAACTTAAAATTTACAGGCGTCAGGGTCGGGATCGAACCAAGGATCTGGGTTCGATAGCAACCCTGAGAATCTCCTGCACAGCTAGTTAACATCTCCCCTTTATCCCGAGCCCCCGCTTGTCCGCAAGTGTCCGTTCGACTGGCGATGTCTGGAAAAAATATCGTGGTCATCGATGGAAAATACCGATCCGAAAAAATACAAAGAGTACACGTCGTTAGGGGCGATGGTGTCCGATACTCAAGAATAGTAACGGGAGTGGCAACCTATGATCGGAACGTGTCCGAGATTACGTCCACCCAGGAGATGGAGCGGTTAAATCAGCTCGTACGCAGGCGCGCAGTGGATTGGATTATTTCGTCGCGGTATCGTGAGTTGGCAGCAGCTTGGGGAAGCCTTCATCCAGCAGTGGATTGACCATAGCTGCTGATGATTGGCAGGGGCATCGCAGGGGACGCATAGGGCTGAGTGCTGTCCGCTAGCCGCAGGGCAGGGAGGTGTTATGGTGTCGGGCTGAACGATGAATCGATTTCAAATCGAAATCGCAATTTGAAACAATGCATAATCAACGTTTTTGGGTTTAGATCGCGTTATTTATAAATGTGTCGTAACCCTCCACCACCCGACACGGCCAATCAGTAAAAAAGTGTCACGTTGACAAAAGACAAATAGTCCACTGCTTTAGCCCACCGGTGTGTTGAAGCGTGAAAACACAACATTTACAATTTGAGTACGACGTTTCGCTGGTAATTGCATCCAGGATCATCGGGCAATTCGCCCGATGATGCGAATTGAAACAATGCGTTTAGCAAATCGCAAAGGCTGCGATTTTTTTGCGATTCGAAAAGTCCTATTGCTTTCTTATTGGAATTGTTTTATTATTTATTATTCTAACTTTATTTATTTAACTTAACAATTGTTCCATGTTTGAGTGTTCTATTTCAATTCAAACATTTTAATAAATGCTTGTTGGAAGCAATTCATATCCTTTAAGTTCTCATCCTTGCATTAGAATATATAGAGCAGTTCATATTTGATGGTATCATGTGCTAATGCTCCATCGCATGTTTTAAATCTATTACACAGTGAATGTTGAACTAAAGCTTGACTTAAAAAAATGTAATCGCAAATCAAATCGCGATGTCAGAAAAATCGCAATTAGATATTTCCCCCCAAGTCGTTCAGCCCTACATATGGTGCTTCTGCTGCTGATGATGTTGTCGGGGGGTGTGAGATAAGCTGGGGTCATGAACCGAAATCCCTCCGAGCTTTCCGAAAGTCAGCCGGCCTCACTTGGCAAGTAATGCTGCCGACTGCTGGCACGCATGCCACGCCTGCCACGTGACAGCCACGTGACAGCCGCTGCAGCAGCAGCAGCCTTGTGTAACTTATAAAGCCTCGGTTTGTTTACCTTCACTGTAGCCTTGCACTCCATTGGTTCTCAATCGTATTTTTTTTAGTTTATAACGTTAATAAATACACAGAGTTTGATGAAACAAAGTAGTTCTACTTATGTAGGCGAGTAGCGAGTGACGTCACGTGGTGGGCGTCACAGAACGTGACGTCATGCGGTCCTTGGTGGACGCTGACGTCATGCCCCCGGGGGGGAGGGGGGGAGGTATTTAAAGGGGGACCCAGGATGTAACCGGGGTTCGTCGGGGGTGTAGGAGTGGAGACTCGGGGTAGGTGATCGCCAAACGAGGCTAGGGGAGGCTACTCCGCCCGACCGGCCGAGGTTGGGATAGTCTCGGCCCGGGGCAGGGAGGAGAGCCGAGTTAGCCGGGTTGTAGGGATCACGGTCCCCTGTCCCCTGGGGGGTTATAGACTAGGGTGGTTTTGGTTCTGTGTAAGCCCCTATTAAACTTGGCGTGAGCCCCTAACGGAACCTGGAGTCGTACATTGCGCCGCAACACTTACGTGCCCGTGCTTAACCTGTGTTTCGATGATTTACGTTTCAAAAAAAATTAACCCGTAAAAACAAAGTTTTTCACTATAAATCCTTTATATGCGTGGCGGCTGGAGTCATCTTGTCATCTGGCTTGAGATGGCTGCCACCTATGGGTCAGATGATTGCAGCGCAAGCATTAAGCAATTGGTAATTAAATATAATATTTTTGTCCTAAAAAGTGTAAAATTTTGGAAAAAAAATTTCACGAACATTAATTGTCACGCACAACGAGTCTGTGTGGAAAATGTCAGCTCGATTGGATCACGGGAAGTGGGTTAAAAAACGACCGAAAGATTTGCACGATCGTAAGCAAGCAAGCAAGCGCGCAAGTGAACTTAATATAAAGGATTAAAAAAATAAAGATCTGGCCATGCATCGCACCTCACCAGAAAGGGCATCTCGCACCCCCAGCTGGACGCATTGACAAGTCGTTGCGCGTCATTGTACGCCAAGAGTCTGTGATGAAGAGCTTCACGGCTCATGGGATTTCTCCAGGATAAATACATATTCCGATTCAGGCCAATGGAGCGAACACAACGATCCAGGCTGACGGAACGAATGTAAACTGTAGCGATATATTTAAAAAAAACATGAGATGGTATAAACACGTAAACAAGTGATTGACCCCCTCTTATTCAAACTGTCTTTCGAGGCCTCGTTTCCCCTATTTGTACAGTGTCCTGCCGTGCGGTCTTGTTTAGACGCTTGAGACAATATCGCGTACGCCACAAACTCTCTGCATTCCGATGCGAGCGATGGGCCTGGGAGTCAAGTCTCAGAGTGGGTTAGAGCAGGGGAAGTCGCCAGCGCAGACAACGTAGGTGGAACATTGTTATATACCCTTAGTTCTAGATTTGAAGCTTTCGTGACTGCAAGGATTCATATTCTTAGGTTTTTTCGGTAAAGTCACGTAGGTAAAAAATTAAAATTAATAAAAGTAAAATAAAAATAAAATAAAAATCACGACGTTTCGGAGGCAACACAAGCTTCCGTCATCAGGTGGGACCGTCACAGCCAGATTTGCTGTATCGTGATTTTTATTATTTTCTTTTTATTAATTTAAATTGCATTTTTTTACCGACGTGACTTTACCGAAAAAACTAAGAGTATGAATCCTTGCAGTCACAACAGCTTCAAATCTAGAATGGAACATTGTTCTTTAGACAAGAAGCATTCAGTTGTATCTCCATTGCATTTATATTGTAACTCCATTGTATTTATATTGTATCTCCATTGCATTTATATTGTATCTTCATTGTATCTACACTAACGCTATTGTATCTCTATTGTATCTCAACAGCATATTGTATCTCTTATGGTATCTCCACTGTATCTACACTGTATCTCGATTGTATCTCTATTGTATCTCCAATGTATCCCGGTTCGACTCTGGCAGGCCGCGCTGGTTATCACTGCGGGAGCAATGACCGTTACAATACAAATGCCGCCTTGCTTTACAGTGGGCATTAAATACCCCGCCCTGACGTCGTTCAAATTCTAAAACGAGCAGGCCGTTGCGACGTCACGCTCCAAACCAAAGCTCGATCGGTAACCGCCGCGAAATTCTCAAATGTCCACGTCCTCCTGTATATCAGGCGAGGTAGATAACATCTCGCCGCTATGGTGATGCAGGGCCCACCACCGCAGCACTGCTCTGGCACTTGCCCTGCGAGCGGCACCAATCTGAATTCAATCAAAGCTCGATCGGTTACCTCCGCAAAACTTCACGAATGTCCAAATTTTACACCGCCGCGAACGACTCCAATCTGGGATTGCGCGGAGCAACGTCGCCCCCTCCCGCCGCTACCGCGACGTGAAACGATCCGCGCGCTGTGTCCGGAGAAATATCGGTAGCAGCAGCAACAGCAGCAGCACTCTCCTTCTTCCGTCGTGCCGACAGCCTTGCTTGGGCTGTGAGAATTGTTCGCGCCAATACCAAACACACTGAATTGTCACCGTTCTCACGATTATTGTTGTTATTGTCTAAGCGGCCATATCTCCGCAATCAAACGATACGGTGGAGAAATGCGAAGTACCTTGCCTGGTCTACAGGAGATCGTAGGTTCGATCCCGACCTTGATGCCTGCTGTATATTTGGAGCTTGCATTTCTCGTGGATTTTTCTCCAGGGTCCTCCGCTTTCCCCCCTCCACATTTTGAATCAACATCACGCGTCCAGAGTATTTGGCTGCTGGAAATTTCCACGCCACGATGAGCCACTTAGTCGAGCCATCATTTGTGATGTCCAGGTCGCTTCTGAAAAAATTCCTATAGATATATATAGCTCAGTGGGCCTTACCTAGTAAATAGTTGAACAGTTACTCTTTGTCTTCTTGGTTCTTTCGGTAAAGTCACGTAGAAGGGAAAAAATTAAATAATTATAATAAAACATAATAAAATAAAAAATTCTCATGTTTCGGCCACAACACAAGCAGCCGTCCTCAGGTGAAGAAACAGAGCTGTCGGAAAGACAGCGTCCCAATGTCTTTCGGTAAAGTCACGTAGGTAGAAAAAATAATAGTTCACGACGTTTCGATCACAATGCAAGCAATCGTCATCAGGCGGACGATTGCTTGCGTTGCGATCGAAACGTCGTGATCTATTATTTTTCTACCTACGTGACTTTACCGAAAGAACCTCCCCCTCCTCCCCCCTTAACTTGTATTTAAGAGCTCGTCTCTTGGAATTTTGCCTCACTTGATACAGTAAATCTAGCTGTGACGGTCCCACCTGATGACGGAGACTTGTGTTGCCTCCGAAACGTCGTGATTTATAATTTTACCTCTATTATTTCTACTTTTATTCTTTATTTTTACCTACGTGACTTTACCGAAAAAACCTAAGAGTATGAATCCTTGCAGTCACGAAAGCTTGAAATCTAGAACCAAAAAAAAGTTATTTAATACAAAATAGTTTTACGTTTTAAAGAACGAGGAGACCCTCCCGCTAACGACAAGCGGTGTCATCCCACGCGTTGTCGCCTCCTCAGCCCCTCCGCTGGTGCCGCACCGCCGTATCCCGGCTGGCCGGACGCTGCCGGATGCTCGCAGCCCTCGACCTGGGTGCCCATGGATCCCGGCGCGGACTTCGTGCGCGTGACCCTGGAGCCGGCCGAGCGGGCATACCGGGCCGCATACCGCCTCTTCCACCAGACCGTGTCAGAGACCAAGGCGCTCGTGCTGGGCATCGAGCGAGTGCAGAACCCCTTCCTGTGGGAGAAGTACTGCAGGTGAGACGCGCGGCACCGCGGGCGCGCGACGGCTCGGGTTCGTCCGGGTTAACGCTCGCGTCGACAGCAGCGGCGCATTGGGAACGTGGAGTTGTAACTCGTCAACACGTTCGTCATTCTTGATTTGAAGCTTTCGTGACTGCAGGAATCCATACTTTTTGGTTCTTTCGGTAAAGTCACGTAGGTAGGAAAATAATAGATCACGACGTTTTGATCGCAATGGAAGCAACCGTCATCAGGTGGGACAACCACAGCAAGAAAAACTGCTGAAGTAGTACGAGAGATCTGCCGTGGTACGAGGTTATATAGGCCTCGGCAGTAGTGGGGGAGAGAGAAGTGGGGGGGGGGGAAGGAGGCAGAGCAGAAAGTGGACCCCGCAGCAGCACCTGGGTCGTTATTGACGCCATGTTCTGTCGCCACTCTGGTGATGCAGGGCCTGCCACTGCAGCACTGCCCGAGCACCTCCCTTGGCACCTACCCTGCGAGCGGCACTAATCTGAATTAAACCAAAGCTCGATCGGTGACCTCCGCGAAACTCGTCTGAACCCGTCGCCGTGCGCCGCCTCATCCCGTGTCGCTCCCCCCGCGCCTCCCCGCAGGAAGAAGGCGTTCATGCTGCGCAAGCTGCCGCAGATGCCCGAGCGCGAGCTCGAACTGAACCTGTTCCACGGCACGACGGCCGACACGGTGCCCGCCATCTGCAAGCACAACTTCGACCCGCGCCTCTCGGGCAAGAATGCCGCTGCCTACGGCAACGGCAGCTACTTCGCCACGGCCGCCAGCTTCTCGCACGGCTATGCGGGGCGCGCGGGACACGCCGGGGCCCGCTGCGTCTTCATCGCCAAGGTGCTGGTCGGGCGGCACGCCGTCGGGCGGCCGGGCCTGCGCAGGCCGCCGGCGCTGTGTCCCGACGACCTGGCCAGCGACCTGTACGACTCGTGCGTGGACAACGCGGGCAAGCCGAGCATCTTCGCCATATTCGACAGCGACCAGTGCTACCCATACTTCCTCATCCGCTACCGGGTGATCGGGAACGAGGTGCGGCTGTGAAACTCGCCTTCCTCTCGAGCACTTCTCGTTTGCCGTTGCCGCCGCGACGGGGTAGCGCAGGGGAGCGGGGTCGTCCGCCCCGCACACGTTACAATAAGCGCCGTCCCCTTGGTTGTGATCGAGGAAGCAAAGGAAGAACATGGGCAGGAGGGGAGACTGCTTTCTGCAGGTGAACTATTGAACATTTTAGTAATTTTACCAGGCAAGGCCCAACTGAGCTCTCTAGCTCATTCTTCAGAAGCGACCTGGCCATCACAAATGGTAGCTCACCGAAGTGGCTTATGATCACGTGGCAATTTAAAGCAGCCAAATACTCTTGAACGCACGTCGATGCTAAATGTGGAGCGAAAAACCGGAGGATCCGGAGGAAAATCCACGCGACCACGGGGAGAGAGAGAGAGACAGGTGTGCAAACTCCAAATATACAGCAGGCATCAGGGGTCAGGATCGAATCCACGACCTCCTGTATGCCAGGCGAGGTAGTTAACATCGATAGCAAAGGGAGGCGACGGCAAGCTTCGTCGTCGACCAATGCGCGCGAGCACTTTGACGAGGCCGAGGCCTGCGCGAGCGTACAGCTCTCCCGTCTGCCGCCCCCGGTGCCGTACCGCGCGTGGTCATCGACGAGCGGGCGGGTGGGTGCCATCGGAAGCACTGTGACGCCGGCCTACGAGACAGCAGCGCGCGACCTCGCGGTGTTTTGGTGGGGTGGGGGTGGGGCCGCACAGTGCACGGGTGGGCGACCACCACCGTGCACAAACAGGGTGCCATGGGTTTTGCGAGGATGATGCGTTGGTGGTGGGCGGCGGAGGGTTAGTGGAGCAACAAAAACCGCATCGTTGCTGTACTTCTACGCCGGGCTCACCTTCACCGACCCGCACTGACCAAGCGTGGCGAAAAGTGGTCAAACAGCCCCCATGACCTGGCGGGGGTTGGGGGGGGGCAAGGGGACGGGGGGACGCGGGAGGGGGGGACCATCGTGATGCAGTGTAATGACAACGGGGCTGTGCGTGTACAATTTCGCGTTGTCCCCCGCTCCAAAAGCCAAAGTGACGCTGGATGCTGTCTCGGACCCTGGCATCGTTGCGCCAACGCTCATGGGCGTGGGTACGCGTGTGTGACTTTGGCCACGCCGGTGGGGAGGGGTGGCACGGTGGTTGGCACTGCATGGCGTAATGAAAGCACACAACCCCGGGTTCATTTGGTGGCCACGGCTAAAATCGCCGGCGAGTGAAGGCTCACATCGAAACCGATGTTGAGCCTCCCCCACCACCCCCACCGCTCAGTCGATTCAACCTTAAATAGGTACCTGGTGTAAAACATCGGCACTGGAGAGACAAAGGCGGCTTGGGCATCGTGGCGGCTTTCATACGTGCTCTCGAACAGCACTTGCCCATCCTAAAAAGGCCACATGGGGGATCTTGCCTTTGTGCAATGAGGTAGCGACCTCAAGGATACTGATATGAGGCTGAGAAAAAAATTGATATGTTCATGTTTACAACAGCTAGACTGAAACTTAAATAGTCACTTATAATACGGTATAGATGTTGACGTTTTGAAACTATACTTTCGGTTTTACTACAGTATTGACTAACCTGACCCTTGACCCGGGCAAGTACTGTGTGCCTACGTTAGTTTATAAAAAATGACATTGATATAAATGACAAACTTTGTTTCGACGGTCGTACAATCATGTGTGCGGCATTTCGTTTAACAATTCCAGAGAATGAAATGTAATTTCATAATGAAACTTTGTGGTTTGTTATCCATCCCAATTCCCTGATGCCATGACCCTGATACACAAACACCTATCGATGAAAAAAGATTAACCTTTAACCCTTTTCTGGCAATAATACGGGAGGTGTTGAAATGTTCAAACACCAAACAGACACAGCCTATTTGCAAGGCATCAAGTTTGCATTAACCACACATGCTTGTGGTTCAACCAAGCTTGAGGTTAAAGAGTCCCATCGATACAAACACCGGAAGTTCATTTTGGATATCTCCCCTGCCACACAAGGAGCCCGTTGCTAACGAGTCCGCCATTCAGCGCTCTGTTCGCCGCTCTACACGACTCGCAGTGGAGTGACTGTCGTGGTGTGCAGGCGGTGCAACTGCCCCACGCACCGGGCTACGAAAAGAGCGGGAAATTGGACAAGGGGGCCCTCTCCGCCCCCCCATTGAATTCATTCCACCAGGGCCCCATAGCCGGCCACGGCACCGCTTGCTTGTGCACTCCTCTTACCGGCGCTGTCTCGCATCTTGTGATCGTCATGTTCAGGGTTCCGGAGCCGCACGCGGCTCTTTAAGGGCCGTTTCGAGACGTTATTTTATTAACTGCCGTCTCGCAATCACCGCAGTGCATTGCTGCTCTTGAAATGTTGAGGGGGTTTTTTTTGTTTACCGAATCCGACAACAAAAATGTCTCTTCTTAATTATTTTGGTTTGTCGACCCCCGGTCTGGTCGTGTTTCAAACACTAATTAAATGCAAAGCGTGTGTCACTTTAAACGGTAACATTCAGAGTGTGTGACATCAGTTTCAAGCAAGGCACACAAAAACATGTGTAAACAGCACACAGCCATTGTGTACATGCAACAACAACAACAAACCCCATCAGCAATTTCCTTCTCGTCATGTACACACATGGCTGTGTGCATTTGACACATTTCTGTGCGGTTTTAAACTTGCGGTTTTTTGCGGCCTGCGCTATTTTTCCGTAACGATACCATATCTGCGCAAATGCACAGGAAAGGATGCTGACTGTTGAGCACACAGCGAAACAATCGTGAAATGTCGGTAGCTTAGTGCTGTGTCTAAGATTTCCTGTCAGTTCTTAGACATTGAACAAACAAAAAAACCCCAAGAGGTATTATTGTCTTCATGTGTACCATCTAACAAGTAGTGCGGTGGCTTTATCAGTTCAGACGGGGTGAAAAGCTGTCCCAATAGCAGTAACTTAGCTACGGTATTTAACACAGCTTCTCTATGAAAGCTGATTAGAATTAAAATAGATATGTTTATTTAACACTTTGAGTCTACATAAGAATAAAAATACACACTACGATGCCATCCCTAAATATGCCTCGGCATGTCAATACTATTATAATATTTATATTTAAGCATGTTGTTAATTGCTGTTTAATAATTGGATATTTAGGTATAAACTTTACTGACTTGTGTGAAATAAAGTTTAATATTTGGAACGGTGAACAGGTCTTTTCATATATTATTTTTACAAATACATTTGTCTTATTGTAGTGGGTCCAGCAGAGTCACAGACGTTGTTCCTTTTAGAGGGAACACTTTTATTTGTAACACCGTAACACAAAGGGGCAACTTCTCCTTTGCCAGGCTACAGCGAGTTACTGCTACGAAGGGTTGATCCCTCACTCGGGTCTCCGACCACGCGGTTGATTCGTAAGACCGAGAGCTTCAGCTTGAGACCTCGAGCTTCCAGCTTGTAGGTGTTGAGCTTCCAGCTTGTAGATGTTGAGCTTCCAGCTTGTAGATGTTGAGCCTCCAGCTTGTAGATGTTGAGCTTCCCGCTTGTAGATGTTGAGCTTCCAGCTTGTAGGTGTTGAGCTTCCAGCTTGTAGATGTTGAGCTTCCAGCTTGTAGGTGTTGAGCTTCCAGCTTGTAGATGTTGAGCTTCCAGCTTGTAGATGTTGAGCTTCCAGCTTGTAGGTGTTGAGCTTCCAGCTTGTAGAATGCAGCGACCTCGGTCCCTCTCAGGGACCCGCCTTATATCCTCCTGCGGGCGGGGCCACTCCGCCCTCGGCCCCGCCCACCTTCTCGAACATTCTCGTTCCCTCTCGATCCTTCTCAAGAGCTCTCTCCGGACACGTGATCACCCACTAGACCCCCCCCCCCCACCAGGGGCCACCTGTGTGGACACTCCAGATCACGTGTCTACGGGGTCAACCAGAGTGGCACGGCCCGAGGAAATCCTGCCAATGGGCTGACGCTCACCCCGTCCCCCTCGTGGGAGCCCCCACTGCACGCTGTGCGTGGTGCCCGCACTATCCCAGTGCTCTCCAAGCCCCGCTAGGGCTGGTGCTACACACAGCCACCCACACGGTGCTGTCCACACTAGGGCTGGCGTTACACACAGCCACCCACACGGTGCTGTCCACGATGTAGAAACATCGAACAGCACGACCCTTCTGGGCCGGCACCATACAGTGACATCCCCGATGTCACTACATCATTATTAATCAGTTGCAACCCACTGTGAAGTTTAATGGCCTTTTCTCTCCAGTGTTGAACGAAGAAAGTTTTATATTCTTAGGTTATTTCGGTAAAGTCACGTAGATATAAGAAATTTTTAAATAAAAAATCAAGTGAATAAAAAAAAGTAAACCTACTAATGTCGACTGTAGACTGGTTCTTAATCGGAGTGAGTGCACTTGCAGTCTGTAATGTAGACTTATTCTTGGTTCTTTCAGAAATAAAAATAAAACAAAGATTTTTTCAATCAGTGCGTGTTACATATTCATAATAGGCGGAGTTTGACCTCTATATTAATTCATTAATTATCTTCTTGGTTCTTTCGGTAAAGTCACGTAGAA
>CM025657.2:6740793-6755092 GCA_014621495.2 Entosphenus tridentatus
ATGTTAATGTGAGGGATTAGCATGATGTTAATGTGAGGGATTAGCATCATGTTAATGTGACATATATAGCATGATGTTAATGTGAGGGATTAGCATGATGTTAATGAGAGGGATTAGCATGATGTTAATGTGAGAGATTAGCATGATGTTAATGTGAGAGATTAGCATGATGTTAATGTGAGGGATTCGCATGATGTTAATGAGAGGGATTAGCATGATGTTAATGTGAGAAATTAGAGGGCACGGAAGTGGCTATGTTAATGAGAGGGATTAGCATGATCTTAATGAGAGGGATCAGCATGTAACTGTAGAAAAGAAGGTGAAGAAGAGTGGCCTCCTCGACGAGGGAGTGCACTATTTTGGTTGCCGACCCCTCAGGATAGCAATGCGCATTCGTGATGGCCTCTATTCATAAGAGTGCGCAATGACAAATGTTCTTACTTACTTACTGAACTTAGCGCCTGCATACGAGCTGATTGAATCGTTCCGTCTCCACGGTGGAGGTGCTCTCCTTTCCTCTGGCTGCCCGCCTGGCCGCGACATGCCCTGCTCCAAAAGCCAGACCTGTCAACCCATTATATCAGTCCCCTACCTTGTTACACACAAATTCACACCTCAGTGGTCATCCCCGTGCCCCTTATACATCCCAAACGTTGATTCCACAAAGTCCCACCACAAGGCAGAAAGACAAACAAATAGTAAAACTTTTTGTTGAGCGTACTGAAACGGCTGTACGCCGTATGGACCTGAAAACTCAATTTCCCTGTACAAGAACACGAGACACACCGTATGGGTTGACATATATTCCGAAAGCCCACCGACGTGTTTGTAATTAAGACCGAATTATTCCACGACTGTTTTTATCACTTAAAATGTTGGCTGAAACAGAGGCACCGATAACACCATCATCATTAAAACCTCCATTATGGATGATAATGGTCGCCAAAGCCGACGTGTTAAACTAACTCATGATGATGATGTTACGTCCAGACTTTACACACCGTGCGCTTGGTGTAATAGCGGCCTCTTGTGGCGGAATACTGCCATTTACAGAAGAACGTCCGTGCAATTTACCATACAGGACTCTGTTGTTGTTGTGCAGCGCCCTCTTGTGAGAATATTTCGCTATTCATTGACATGGTGTAAAAGACACCGGTGTTTAAAAGGGGGCAAACTTTTGAAACGAATTGGACGAGTCCGTTTGAGTTTACTGTATTTGATTAATTACACGGATGATCCCGGTTTAAGCAGTCGCCCGGCTATTTTACACGGGACATCCGTGGTGTGTCAGCACAGCAGCAGCAGCAAAGCTAGGACACAAACATCATCATTATTGCAGAGAACGAGTACAGCCAGGGTCCTTGAGGAATTCTAGATTTGAAGCTTTCGTGACTGCAAGTATTCATATTCTTAGGTTTTTTCGGTAAAGTCACGTAGGTAAAAAATCAAAATGAAAGTAAAATAAAAATATAATAAAAATCACGACGTTTCGGAGGCAACACAAGCTTCCATCTTCAGGTGGAACCGTCACAGCACGCTAGCTGTAATCAAGTAAATGAGAGATTCCAAGGGATACTACCCCATATATACTGGTTGAGGGGAGGGGGGTGGGCCAGGATCGGCTCACTTTTATTATTATGGCGGATGTGAGTGTGAAAGCGATGGGTATTCCCTTGTTATCTCAGCATCTCTTGAGGAAGGCCAGCGTCTCGAGAAGCTGTGACTTCTTGTCTCGTCTGTTAAAAACTCTAACAGATAGGTGGAATTCCTCCCCGTAGAGGGCATTAACACGCGTCCCGCAGCAAGAAGATGGCTGGGTTCGACTCCTGACCCGGGCGCCTTTCTGTGCGGAAGTCCTTGTGTTCTCTCCCCTGTTGTCCAAAGGGTTTCTTCTGGGTTCTCCAGTGTTTTCACATAGCTAAACAAAAACATAGATGATAAAAAAAATTTACCCTTCTATCTGGCAACAAAACTGACACCTTTTTTACAAGGAGTCATGTTTGCATAGACCACAAAACCTGCAGCCATAATGCAAACAAAAAACATGACTCTGATAATGTATGCACTGTCCTTGAAGTTGATTGGTCCACACCCGAGACAAAAAAAGATGTCAGTTTTGTTGCCAGATAGAAGGGTAAAAAAACAATGATCATATTTTTTACTGGAAAATGAGGTTCCAATGGTGTAAATGCTTACCCCGAGCTCTCATACTCTGATGGTGCATTGTCTTTGAGTTGTGCGCCTTTTGGCGTCATCTGGTCCAACACCATGTGAGACTAGGCTCTAAGAAAAGCTGTCTCGGGTGTGGACTTCAAGGACAGTGCATACATTATCAGAGTCATGTTTTTTGTTTGCATTATGACTGCAGGTGTTGTGGTCTATGCAAACATGACTCCTTGTAAAAAAGGTGTCAGTTTTGTTGCCAGATAAAAGGGTAAAACCCCAATTATCAAATATAATGTCTGCCGGCCGAGTCGCCTTCGCAAAATTCTTCTTAGCCCAACGGGCTTTACTCAGGACATACACTTTAATGATTCTGATATGCCTAATTTAACATCTCAGTGCAGGCACCCCTTTGAAAAAAAACGTATCGAGACTCGGTGAAGCTTTACTGGCTAATTAACTTGAATGATCCTATTAAAATTATTACTGCTACTATAAGGAGATATACAGTTCTATAAATTGGACTTTTATGAACGGGAGTGTTTAGCCTTAGGTAAACTTTCCTGGATGCATTCCTCTCATAATCATCTTCTTGTTATTATAGTTCCGTACGTACATACAGCATGTAATGAATTGACTCAAACAGCAAATTGACGACCCTTGTGTAAACAAAAACCACGTAACAATTGAGAATTAGTGAGGCATATCTCATGGGCAGAAATTGGACTTGCTGTTGTACTTCTGAGTGCGCACATCACGACTTGGCCAAACATCCCAATGCAGCACCCACGAGAAGAACACAAATATATCATAATAATAATCTTGAGACTCCTTGAAGCTTTCTTGCATAAAATAAGTGGCATCAATTATAATAAAGGTTTTTTTGAGGTTAGATCGCGTAAATATTGTTTTATATATCATGTTTTTATTGACGCGATATAACCCCCCCCCCCCCCAAAACGTCTATAATGGGTAATATTGGTGGCAAAAGCCTACTACGTGTTAAACTGATCACCATCATTAACATCACTACAGAGTGTGAAACAATAAGAATAGGTTTTGTTTTCCCTTTCTGACAATAAAACAAGTGTTAAGATGTTCAAACACCAAACAGAAACCCTTTTTTTGCAAGGGATCAACCACTGCATTAACCACACACAGTACCATGCGGTGCGCATGCAAACCAACCACAGAGTCCGTCACCACAAGAGTCCCCGTTCACGTCCGTGCATTCGCTGAGGCTGCGAGAAGCGTGGAGAGGAACCAACTCCCACCCCCCTCCACTCCACCTCGTCTCTCCTCCCCTGGGCCACGTCGCACCGCGCGTTTAAAAGGCAGCGGCCTCCCCCATCCTCGCGGTCACCACCGCAGTGTCCGCGAAATGTTGGCGCGCACAAACGAGATCGATTTAGCGGCGCAGCGGGTAGAACGCGCACGGCTGCTGTTGTGCACGCGCCCTCGTGTTGTTGCTGCTGCTGCTGTTGTTGTTGTTGCTGTCATTGGTAGTTCATCGGCGTCACCGATTTAGCTCGGTTGGCTACGTACGGCGCGAAAGAAGTTCGACATACATGCAATCAGCAGCATCGTCGTGATGCTTGCGTGCTACTCATGACGACGCCGTTCTCTGACTTCGCCGCCCGAATGTGAAGTTGTCGCTCTGCGTCTCAGCCAGCCAGACGAAGGAAAAAGAATAAGAAGAAGCTCATAATCATCATCGCTCGCGTTCAATTCCCCCTACTCGACGGAGACTTCCGCCAGCCATTAGCCATCGCTCATGATCCCTCGTGAGATGTAGCGACTATTGAACCTCTGCATTACCACCGGCCCAACCAGTGGATTTCATCGCTCCATCCTCGCCACTCCAACCGGCGCCACAGTATCGATCGCCAGCACGCCGCGCCCGGTACGTACGTATCTTGAACTTCTTTCGCACCGTACGCAGCCAACCGTGCTAATCGGCGGTGCCCGGGGTGAAGGAACACAAAACAAACACGAAAAACGCCGTTCTGAAGAAGTCACTTTTCAACGTCGGTGATTTAAAAGTGCATAAACCCAGTGGCTTCCAAATATCTCTTCGAGCAAAGTTGTCCTCCTGCCCAAGCGTACCCAGTTCCTGCTCCACCATGCAGGTGACGGGAGCTCATCGATGAAAGTACCTGGAGACATGTATCGGTTGCAGTGGACATTGTGCACGCGCAATTATTTGTTGTTATTGTAGTGACAAAATGCAGGGATGACATGCGGATAATACAAAAACAAATCTAAGTGTGCGTCAAGCATGGCATTAAGCCATGCGTATACAAGTAAACAATTTAAACTATACATTTGTATTTTAACAGGTAAGACCCACTGAGCTATACAAAGCTCTTTTTCAGAAGCGACCTGTCCATTAGCTCAACGAAGTGGCTTATCGTCGCGTGGAAATGCATCGCAGCTAAACACTCCAAATCGCGCGGTGTTGATTCTAAATGTGGAGGGGAAAAACCGGAGGACCCGGAGAAAAATCCACGCGACCACGGGGAGAACACACGCACACTCCAAATATACAGGTGTGAAGGTCGGGATCGAACCCAAGACTTCCTGTATACCAGGCGAGGTAGTTAACATCTCGCCACCGGGGCGCCCTCAAGTAACTGGTAGTGGCAAAGGGGGGGGAGCTCGCTTTTTATCGGGCTTAGCGTCACACTCCATGGCAGGTGCATTACTTCGTTCTCTGATGATGAGGACGGAGATGTTGGCTAACCACCCACGTGTAAGTTGCCCGGCACGAGACTCGGTTGCAACGGACTTGATGCTGACCACCGGGCACTGTGGGTGGAATCATCGTGGGTGGATTCCTCTTGGCGGCGGCGATTGGCGGCTCTGCTGTTGATTGTATCCCTTTTATCCGTGCTTATCCACAAATATGCATCGCCTTTTTCGGGACGTCGTATGTGGGTAGTTATTCGTGAAAATGTCCCTCTTGTTTGGCTAAAATAACGTAGATAGCAGGAGCTTCTGTGGATTATAGCGATGGTGGAAATCGTGGGAGGTGGCAACGGCTTGGGGAGGAATTCATTCAGCAGTGGATTGACCTGTGGCTGATGCTCATGAGCAGGAGTTTCTGATCGCTTATAAGAAGAATGCCACTTGGCTTAGGATTATTATTATGATTATTCGATTACGATAAATCAGCCTTCGAACACATCACCCAAAATGTGCTCGATGTCGTCAAGTCTCGGAAGCTAAAGCAGGTATGAGCCTGGAAAGTACTTGGATGGGCGGCCATCGTGTATAAAGTAGCTATTATGAACTGCTGCTGCGGGGGTTATGTTGCCAGCAGAGGGCAGTCCAGCAAAATCTATCGTTTTACCGTGCTACGTACGGTGCGAAATAAGCTCAACGTGCATACTTACATTGACTAAGCTCCCCGCCTTCAAGCTGCACTGGCCAGAATCACAATCTTTATTTATCGTGGAGAAATCCGATGAGCTATGAAGCTCTTTTTCACATCAGTCCAGCATGGTGAAGTATGCTCAAATAACCCTCATCCAGCAGTGGATTAACACATTGCCATTGGGTGAGCACATGTAAACAGTGTGCGACTCGGTCATGTGTCTTCGTCCTCCACCTCTTACATGTCATCATCCTCCAACCTCCTCCTCCTCTTTGTACTCTGTTACACCTTCTCCTCCTCGTCCTCCTCTCTGTCCTCCTGCTCCTCCTACTCTAACCTCCTCCTCCTCTCCATCCTCCCGCGCAGGCTGACGGTGAGGGACCAGATGACACGGCGGCATCCACGATGAACGCCGAGGCAATGCTCCTCGTCGTCATCCACAGCGTGATCACGGCATTCGGCGTGGTGGTGAACGCGCTGATCCTGGTGGTGATCGCCAACACGGCGTGCGCCTACGAGTACCTGCCGCCCTCCGACGCCATCCTCGTCAACCTGTCGTTCGTCAACCTCCTCATCAGCGTGGTGCGCAACGGGCCGCTCCTCTTCTGGGACGCGGGCGTGCGCATGTCGCTGAGCGACATCGGCTGCAAGCTGTGCATGGGCGTCTGGGTGGTGACGCGCTCCGTGAGCGTGTGGACCACGCTGACGCTGAGCATGTTCCACTACCTGATGGTGAGCAGGCGTCACACGAGCGTCAAGGGCAAGACGTCCGCCCTGCGCAACGCGGCGCTCACGCTGCTCTGCGTGTGGGCCGCCAACGTGCTCTTCAGCGTGCCCGCGGTGGTCTTCTCCGGCAACAGCGCGGGCAACTTCACCGAGCGGCTCATGCTCGTGAGCGGGACCGTTCGCCCGCTGCTCGGCTGCGTGCTCCGCTTCGCCAGCGCCCGGGAGGGCCTCGCCTACACCACCGCGTCGATGATCATCAACGAGATCGCGCCCATCGTGCTCATGGTGACGGTGAACATCAAGACGCTGCTCATCCTCCACCGGCACCGGCGGCAACTGCACGTGGCCAGCCTCATGCCGTCGCGCGTCTCCACCGAGGTGAAGGCGGCCAAGGTGATCATGGTGGTCGTGACCATATTCGTGGTCAGCTGGGGCATCCACGTGTTCGCGATCAACTACTACAACTACCGGCAAGACGACGACCTGGAGTGGCTCATCTCGCTCGCTAGGTTCTCCACCGCCATCAACATCAGCCTGGGCCCATTGATTCTCGTGGTGGGGCACGGCAAGCTACGCTCGCGAATAAAGCAATTTTTGCTATCGATCTGTAAGTGATTGTGAGACGGGGCACGGCTGGACGCGTCCCTGCAATGTCTGCACGCCACTGCCGGGTGGAAAGACCTCAGCTAGAGGAAGCTCTCGAGAGCCCCCCTAGAGAATATTTAGGTCTACTCTTCCACACGGACAAGACGTCTCGGAAGAGGGTAATGCTGCAGAAATAATGGGGGGGGGAGGGAGGGCCTTCATCCAGCAGTCGATTGACAAAAGTGCTAAGTCATATCTTATATGAATAATTAATCGCATATTTACGTATCCAAGAAAACTCACTCAATCTTTATACTTTTTCAGGATGGTCCTGCTACATGGGGATGCTTTGGCTATTCTATTCATGAGTGACTGGCTTGTGGGAAGAAAAAAACACTAAAAACCCGGAGCAAACCCACACATTTAAAAAGGCTAACACCCAGAGCTCCCCAGAGATAGTTTCAAAAATCCATTGCTGCCGTACTATCCCATAGCTACCTCGCAACCCGAAAATATAAATAAAAATGCAGCACATTCGTCAATAATTCTGTGGCTTCAAATGTACAAAATATATATAATAGACGACGTTTTGAGCAATGGCCCTTCCTCATAACACACCCTCAGATATGATAAAGTCCGGTGCATTGTGGGTGATTTGGCATAGGCATTATATATTAAAACAATACAAATGACGAATTGTGAATAAATATAGAATTGGTATTTTTTGGGGAAAGCCATCCCTTGAGAATAAAAACTTCATATTTTTTTGGGCTCACCGACAGAGGAAAGCAAGTGTAATGTTGTATCATTCATCTCACATTGTCATAAACGGAAGCGGCAATAATTGAACTCGTTTCACGGCGTCAGTGCAACGTTGCAAATAGCAAATACGCAGCCCGCGCACTGGAAAACATTCTGAAAGTCGTTGCGTGAAAGCGTAGAGCTGTTTGCACAGTGGTCAAACCCAGCGATGTTTTCGTAATGCCTTTGTTCACATTGTGAAGGACACGGAGGGATGTTCTATGCGGTCTCACTGTTTAATATTACAACACAAAACACAGTGCGACAGACTGGGCAGAGGGGTTTTCCATGCAATGTATAACTACACTCCTGCCTGCCTGATTTCATTCACGCAGTACATGTTACACTATACGCTACTGCTGCATACGCAATGCAACGAGGATCCGAGTACATGAATGAATGTGAAGTCAAATATTTAGTGAACATAAAAGAAAATGAACACGTTCAGACGTTGCACATTGTTTTGTTGAATAAAGTTTAATCTTTGGTTACGTAACCACGCAGTTTGTTATCTATGTCTCTTTATGAAAAATGGTTTGCGCACGAGACTTGCAATCCGGATGTCAACGGGTTCGTTCTCCAGGCGCGGCAGCTGATAGCGACGGTGCAAGTTTCTCAAATCTTCCCCCCCATCACCCCCCGGTGACTGTCCACCACAGCGGTGTAAACGGCAGGCGATTGGAAGGTCGCGCGTTGTGCGGTCACGCCTCTTGTTCGAGACGTCTGGAGCTCTCCAGTGTCACTTTATTTAACCCTCCAAAAAGAGGGAGCTGCGGTTAGCAGGGTTTGGCTGCGTACGGTGCGAAAGAAGTTCAACGTACGTGCGTACAGCTCTGGATGTCCTAAAAAAAAAACCGGGAGCACCCACACTTTACCCCACCACACGCCACAGTATTTGGCCTACTCTTCTACGCTCCCGAGAGCGAGCTCGAGCGAACGCCCCTTCCTCCAGCGGTGGCATCAGCAAGCGATTGCAGGGCTGCACCTTTGCCCTTACCGTTGCGGCCACAGCACACACGTGACCCCACATGTTGACTCTTACATTGCAGACGCGATGAGTAAAGTTTTCTGTGATGTGCATTATGGACACGCACACAAAGCTCCCCACGTATAGCCTTGAAGAGAATATTGGCCTATGAAGGCCGGCACGGCACACATCGCAATGCAATACTAACAATGTCCCGCCTCTTGTCAATCCATTGCATTGCCACCATTTAGCGGGCTCTCGATGCAACGATCCATCTCTAGCTGATGCCATTGCTCCATCTTTGCAGTGGTCGCAATCACCCCTTTGACTGCCACGCATGCTTCAGTCTCAACCATTATCTCTTCAAGCGACGTGTCCTGCCCAAAACCCACCTATCCATAGCAATCATCATGAAGTCTTCATGTTGGGTGTGTCCTCTGATCCACATGTCCCGCAATTGCCGCTCAGTTGGCTACGTACGGTGCGAAAGAAGTTCAACATACATACAAGCGTGCTCCTCTCCACGTTTCACTGCGCACGTTCCAGCTACTCATCCACGTTTGCTCGTGTGTATATATTTCCAACCCATGCGTCATACACGTTTACACTCTATCTTTAATTAGTTTCAACACTTTCAACACGGTGCAATTATCTACAGTATACGATAACCATAATCCCCAGTAATGATTTGTGTTGCAACGGGTGCTGTAATTGGCACCGAGAGGATGGCCATGATGCCGAAGGTGCCACGTGTGGCGTGAATTGTTAATTAATGAGGGATCCCATCCCAGCCCTTCCCTCCTCCTCTGTCCGCCCCCCCTCTCTGTGCCCCCCCCCACCCCGCCCCTCTTTGTCCCCCGCCCGCCGTTCAAGAGCTCTCAGCATCTCAACACAAAGCCCCAAGGACTTTATTAGTGTCGGATGTACTCTGAGCTTTTCCGCTGCCTCGGAAAGGTTTCCCTGTTTGATAAATTGGCCAACCAAGTGAATTTTGCCGGTGGTGGTGCTGGTAGTGTTGATGGTGCTGCTGATGGTAATGCTCCTCGTGGTGATGGTTGTATTCACGATGATGCTGGTGGTGGTGCGTGTGGTGATGGTTGTGCTGGTGGTGGTGATGTTGCTGGTGGTGATGGTTTATTCATCATCAGGTGAGTGCATCAAGTAACGACTACATCACGTGGTAGGAATCGAGGAAATCACGTCTGAGAAACTGATGACCCATAACACCAATTCTTAAAGTGTGCGTAGTCTCAAAGTGCACCTAGCCTGGCACAAGTTCTGCGATATTACAACAGCCACAAAATAGTAAGCGATGGTTGAGGTTGTTATAATTTTAGGTCAGATGAATCAGCTCCACTGTGCAAAAATGGAAATGCTCAGTTTGCTTTTTAGTGCGAGTGCCGGCTTACAAGGGTAATGGATACATGTTTAAGCAGGAAGGTTAAATGTGTGCCCATAGTCAAAATTCAGCAAGAGGGCACCGCAGGACAAGTCAAGAGCCACAGCGTGAAGCATTTACGCTGAGAAACTGGGTTGAAATTCATGTTTCAAGCATCCTTAATTAAACCAGGCTCTCAGTTATAGAATTGATCATCTCTGTTCAGTCATCCATGACTGCAACAACAACAAAAATCCTCCCATCATTAAACATTTGGGTTTTCAATTAATTTGGATGATTAAAAATTAGCCAAATTTTGTTCTCATCTCCGGTGCGTGAATTTAAAGGTCCCTTGAGTGTTTGGCACGTGGGACGAAATTGCAGTGTCCGGAAAAAAACCTCCATGTAGAAATGAAACTCATCATCCCTCAACTCGTGGTCACCTCGCAGCCCGGCGCCAACAATATAGTCGCGAGCCCTGGTGGTCGCCCATCCAAGTGTGAATCAGCCTCAACACATCTTAGCTTCCGAGATCCGACGATACCGGGTGCATTCAAGGTGAATTGGTCTATTGATAACCACCCCCAATGTGTTTTCTGATTCTGCTGAAGAAGCACGTGGAGTGAAACTCACGACATCGCGCCAAACAATGCGTGATACAACTCAAAAAAACATCGGAGAGTTGCACAGCACAACCGCGAAAAACCTCATATAGCTAAAATTGGAAATTGCACAAGCTGGATTTTTATTTCAAATTTCATGACCATCAACGGTTTGACGATGACTTCGGTGAATGGCGAATGCATTTGCCCGCATTGTCATTGCAGAGATGTTTGTACACGTGTCTGTGTCTCTCGGTGTGCGTGTGCATGATGACTGTCGTTCTACTCTCTCTTGACCCCTTCTGTTAACGCAGTAAAATGAAAACTCAGCCAAACTGATCATGGACTGTGCACACAAGCAGCATGTGTACGTGTGTGCACTTGCAATATTTGTTTTATCGGGGTGAACTCTCTCCAGGTGTCCCCGTGCGAATGCCTTAGTTTGGATAAATAAAAAAATGCAAAGAAAACAGAAATGTAATGTGACGGTTGTGTTGAGGTGGTACGAGTGAATAAGTTCATGGGTTACCCCGTACAATGTCAGTTGTCAAAAACACATTTTGTTCAAGGAATAAAAACATGTCAGACACACATAATACACAATAATTCATCTTTCACGTCCCAGCTTGTATAAGCCGAATCTATTTTCGATATCTGCACTCATAACACACCACCACGCTAATTCGCCGTGCTATCGTCATCGGCAAAAGTGGCTGGGAAGCGTCTGGGTTTTGGTGGAACATTCAATGACCTAAGCATTCAAGAATGTGTGCATGTACATCATTAGCCATTTCGTCAATCCACTGCTGGATGAGGGCCTCCCCACACCGTGTCAGTCATGGGGAGTTTCGTCTACGCGGGTTGCTAAAGGGCGAGGCCCAGGACTGGGAATCTTATTCAGATCGTAGGGTATCATAGCACAGTGCGCTCATCACTACTCCACCACTCAAAACGTTCCATTATTATATCATGTGGTCGGCTACTCCGATTTTCTTTCTCTCTGTATATTGTAGTCGTATCGTGTGCCGCTTCTGTCGTCACATCCACTATCCTCATATGTGACTCCACCGCATCCTCCCGTCTCACCCTCGGTCTCCTCTCTACTCCTTCTGCCAGACATTGGCATCATCTACTTTCCCCCTGATCTACATAGGCCCTCGAATCTTCTTTGTCTCTTCTCAACACCATGGTGTTCAAACCAAATACAAAGTCCATCCTCCCTCTAAAGCTACAACTTATTTATTCCTCCTCCTCTACCTTGGAGATAATCCCAACATCCACCTTAACATTCTTATTTCTGCGCTTTCAAACACTCTCTTCCCTCCATTATTTACCACGTCTCTGCATCTATGATAATGACAGCGTATCCACCATCCCCGGCGTTGCCCAGCACGATAATGAGCTGGGCATGAAGACGATTGCATTAAGAGTTTTCGCAAATCAGTGATTTGATCGCGGCGTAAGATTGACTACTCGCTCATGCGGCACGGGCTCTTTCCGCCATCAAGTGCTCAGTGCGGTATTAATTAAAGGCAGCCACTTCGTAAGACCCAAAGGGGCCAAAATCCCCAAAGTCTATTGTGCAAGTCATAAGCCAGGGATTACTATAGCTTAGGACTTTATTATTATTATGCTTGTTTACCCAGGAAAGCACACTGAGTCTCAAGGCTCTGTTTCAGGAGAATACGGACAAGCTTTTGCAATTTTGGAAAATATTATTATGCCATAAAGGGTAACCCCTCTTTTTTCATCAATGTAGGTATGTGTGATCCCAGTCAATATTTGTTCAGCAATTGGATGTTTGGCAAGTGCCAATTTTTTTGGGAAGAAGCTTATTTTCATTGGCCATGGGAGGAAACTGGAAAGACTGAAAGAAACCCATGCAGAACAGGAGAACATACAAACTGAATCCAGGATCTTCTTGCTGTGATCAGACAGTGAACATTTGCATGTTACACTTAAGAGATCACACAAGCACCGAGTGACATCATGGCTGCAAGTATTTCTGACAAATAATTTGAGTGGTCGGTGTAAATTGTCTAGAGTTATATGAATTTAGCAGAGACGTATCAATTCAATAAAATCACGTTATTTTTGTATTTTACCAGGTTAGGCCCACTGAGCTATATAGCTTTTTTTCAGAAGCGACCAGGCCACAAATAGCGCAATGAAGTGGCTTATCGCGTGGAAATTTACAGCAGCCAAATACTCTAAACAAACGCACGTTTATAAATGTGGAGGTTGGGAAACCGGCGGACCCGGAGAGAAATCTACACGACCACGGGAGCGAGACATGCAAACTCCAACTATACAACAAGTGTCAGGGTTGGGATCGAACCCGCGACCTCCTTCAATACCAGGCGAAGGTGCCAACACCTCGCCAGCAGCAGCCCTTAGCAAACCCCTCTCGTGCATGGTGATCGCCCATCCAGGCTCCTTCCAAACTCCATCCAGGCTCACTCCTGCTTAGCTTCTGACATGTTATTGGATTGGGTGCATTCCGGGAGACTTGGTCATTGGCCAGTTCGATTTACGGTCGAAACACATACACGGGCATAACTCCAATCCCACTAATTATTATTGTAACTCTACACCCATTCATACTACTACCCCTACTTCTGCAATCACCAACTCTATCGTTGCTAACCTGTCAGGCTAGTGCGGGGCCTGTAGCATATGTCATAAAGGGGCCATAAAAAAAAACACATACACATTAAAACACGCATTTTTTACTTGCATAGTAAAGTAGTTGTATTTAATTTATTTGCTATACAGCCAGGTAATACGACAAATCGCTAACCTTAAACACCCAGTCGTTCATAAAGTGGAAGGCGGTATAGTCCTATAGTAATAGAGCAAGTGCAGAATCACTGAACCGGAATTGATAGCTTGAAAGCATTTAGCGCGGGGCCCTTGACCAGTGCGGGGCCCGTAGCATTTGTAGCTACTCTTGCTACGAGTTTGAACCGGCACTGGTCAGGCCTGTCCATGACGCTCAGGTATAGTGTCTTCGTGCATTGAGCTTTGAGGGTGAATTCGCCGCACACGTGGCATCACTGCCACCTGCTGCATGACGATGGTGGCACGGGCGACGCAAAGCAATACGGAATAAAACCACGGTATTCAAGGCTTTTTTTGCATTGCGGTAAATTAAATTTCTGCGATTGGTGGGGGCAAAAGGCACGAGCACTTGACTACTGCTTAATCTCGAAATGTGAAGCTATCCGGTACGGTTTTATCGCGAAGGGCGCGAATGATAAATCTCACCGCGGCACCCTCTGTGGCTGTGAGATGTTAACAACCTCGCCTGGTGTGCAAGGAGGAATCGTGGGTTCGATCCCGACCCTGACGCCTGCTGTATATTTTGGAGTTTGCGTGTCTCTCTCTCTGTGTCTCTCTCGCTCTCACCTCTCCACGTGGATTTCTCTCCGGGTCCTCCAGAATGGACATCATCGCGGCTTTTAAAGAGGAAAATTTCGAAGGCTCTCAATGTCCACACTGATACGCCGAATTCGTCGAGCTGTCATTTGTGATGACCAGGTTGCTTCTGACAAAGAGCGACATTATTTTTCAAAAATAAAATTACATTAATAAGTCGTGAGCTCGTAAGTAGTAAGGGGCCGTCCATAAATGACGTCACGCGATTTTGGACGATTTTTGGGGGGGGGGGGGGGGGGGGGGGGGGGGGGGGGGGGGGGGGG
>CM025657.2:6766036-6791468 GCA_014621495.2 Entosphenus tridentatus
AACACAAGTCTCCGTCATCAGGTGGGACCGTCACAGCTAAATTTACTTGATACAGTTACTTGATACAGTAAATTTAGCTGTGACGGTCCCACCTGATGACGGAGACTTGTGTTGCCTCCGAAATGTGATTTATTATTTTATTTCTATTATTTTTTTACCTACGTGACTTTACCAAAAAAACCTTAGAGTATATTGCATATCTGATTAGCAGGGTCACTGGTTTTGGGCAGAACATTTTTTAAAGGTTGGATATGTGAGCATCTGTCGACAGAAGATGACAGTTGCGCCATGCACAAATAGGTTACTGGACAAATATACAGCGCGAAACGACTCTTAACATGGGAAAACCGTTGACCTGTCCTTCAGAAGTAAGCGAATGTACGCAGGATTAAGGATACATTATTTCGTATGCAAATACTGGCTTTGTGAACAACTAGAAAATCACACTTTTACCATACACAGGGTTTGGGCAGCAAATTGGTCAGAGTGGTTATGTCATGGTCAGATATGTGACGTTCTACTGTATATAAGTTGAAACTCTTTAGTGTAGTAGAAGCAGTACTTAAGTAGAACCTCAAGAGAGCATGAAGCCACTTTTTTGGCTTGAAATTTACTCTAGGGAGACCAGTTCGTCTGGCCTAGACGGTGTGAATATGACAGGCGAGATTTGTGTGCAATTGGATGTGGGGGTATGATTTGTTAAATTGCGTTCCATAGTGTATCAGGGTATGTTAATGTCGTTTTTTAAAAGTCTGAAAGCGTTTGGGTCTTCCATGTTGCCTCGTATATTGCTTGTGTATGCGTTGTTTTACCGTGCATCTGACAACATTTCTTTACCATCCTGAGAGGTGCAGTTTAATCGTAAAATGTCAAGTATCCAGAAACCCAATTCAGAAACTGCATTTTAAGCCACTGATGCTTAGAAAAGTGGTTTCAGCATGCACTGTCGAAATTGTTTCGAATATTTGCCCCACATTCTCATTATTCCAGAAGCTAGAATTCCTGGCAACATTACAGCTGCATAAATAGCTTCATAGGTGTCTCACTAAAAATAGTGGAGCCGTGGATATGCTAAACTGTCTTTACTTTCTGCCAGCTCTTTGAAAATGAATAAATTACCGAAAATGTGTCCTAGTTGCTCCCTGCCAAGTGCCTCCACTACACCCTTTATGTGGAGGAGCAGCAGTTCACATTTCTTGAGACGTTATGTTCTCATTAATTAAATACATGGGATGAAGTAACAGCGCTAGTTTTATTTAATCACTGCATGCGTATGTTACAAGTTGTATTGTAATTGTCACATTTGAGTGCTCACACTATACTTGCAAGGAGACCATTCCTTGCCTGCAATTTAACCTCGGCTTCACTAACCCGATGCTTTACACGTGTATTGAAGATTACAAACCTATAACTCTTCGGTGTGTGTATTCGGGTCATGCCGCATTTGTCCGGCACGATGCCTGTTTCGCTATGCGGGCAGGGAGAATCTTCAAGAGCTCAATATTTGAACATCGTGCCCAACTAAAATCGGTACAATTTGAAAATACTTTAGAGATGTATACAGTACAGCACAAACCGGACGAGCTGTGCAGTAAATTATGAATAACCTTAAATGTGATTTTTAGCAAATGGGCTACTTTACAACTGCAGCTCACTGTTAAGTTATTTATATACAGTACTGCTTGTTACATTGTGATTCTGTCAAAAGCTTTTCAGATACATCATTATGGGAGTGGCTGTTCTGGCAGAGTTTATGGTGACCTGGAGTGTGTAAAACATTTAGCTATTAATATATAACAATTTTGTATAAATAATGGGTAATTGTGATGAGATGTTAGCCAATTGTATGACGTTTTAGATTCCGTGTACCTGGAGACAAACTGTCCACCTTTATCAATGTTACCAGATCATGGGACACCGCTTTTTGAAATGAGGAAATATTTTAATACATTTCAACACACGACAGTCACCCAGAACTCCACATTAGTCAGTAAAGGCAAGCAATTTAAAGGGCTTTTTTATCCATTGACAAAATGCACCATCGTAAGCAAATGTATCAAGTGTTTGATTATTCGTTTTAATTATAACCAGCTGTCTTGTTGAATACCAGTTGTGCATCTTGCAATCAAGCGCTTTAAATTGACGGACCTAACCAATGCGATTGGAGGGTCACTGGTTTCGGCAACTAATTTGTATCCCTAAGATAACGATGTGGGCGATGTGGTTGGTATTTTTTCCTGTCCATTCTCGCTTTGAATGCACTCCAGTTGATCGTTGCGTGTGGTTTGCAGTGGCTGAACAGCAGTGTGCCTTGAGGCTGGAAAACATAGCCAGGAACAATTTGCCATCAAGTTCAATTGTCACGAGCTGTCGCGTTGATTCAACTCTGTGGCGTGACCTTGTTTAATGGGGTGGCATGCAAAACTCAGGGTTAGGGGTTAGGCACGACACAATGTTAAACAAGCTCTCTGTTACACGTAGTAAGGGTGCCCTCAACCTGCAGCAGTGGGAGGGGGACTCAGCTCCCTTCAACCCTGCCCTGATGCTACAGGGCTAAGTATTTTGAACAGCATGTCATAGTAAATTCGGTTATTGCTTGATCGCAAGCAAGATTCGGCAATTTCAAATACATATTGAAGGTTCTCCACAGACCTTATTCTGTGTATCGTTCACAGCTGAATGTCACTTGATTGCATGATTTTAGTGAAAGTGGTTGATATAATCTCATCTAATCGCAGAGGAGGTCGTATTTCGTCATTTCATTTTACAAATTCTTATTCCATGACATGCTGTTGCAATTTTCTTATCACATGGAATGTTGGATGTCTTCAGTCGTAACTTATTTAAGTTGTGATGTTTAACCTGTATATGTGCTCTCTTACCAAGAATGAGAATGTTGCTTTATATAACAAAGTATTACCCAAGAAAAGCTGATGATATTTTGTTGCTTTTCCACATAATTACAGGCCTTTGTCAATCAGCTGCTAGATAAACGCCTTCACACACCATATTAGTCAAGGGGGTTGTGTGCACATACTTCACCATACTGGTCCGTACGGGCTGATGAGATGTAATTTGGCTAAATTCCAGCTCAAAGAGTTCAACGTTTTCCATGTGGCAGGGCTGGTGGGAAGTCCTGCTTTCTGCGTGGACGTCACATTGTCGAACACATCCCTGCGAGAGATGCGAATGGATAATTAAATGGTCTCTTGATGCCATGAACACAATCTGGATACAATTATGGGGAAATTACAAAAAAAACCCTTAATGCTGTTGAACAGAGAATTGTAACGAATTGCATGTGTTAAAAGCAACACTGCTCATCAGAGGACTGTTAAGTAAAACTTCGTGATGATTTATTGCGTCGCCTTTCGAAATTCCACGTATTTATTTTCTTAAATATTGTGGTTGTAAAGTGTTTAAAACAATATAATGTACCATATATAGCAGTTATATTTATCTCGTTTGAAACCTTTAGCAGCTCGTATCAATCTTACACGCTTTCCGTGATACCGAGTATACCACCTTGCAATGTTATCTCAAAAGTGAAGATAATTCATAGATCTTAAGGTGACTTTCTTTGTCATTTAATCTTCAGAATAGGCCTAACATTGCAGGAAGAGATTATAGGTGGACTGCTCGTTTCACTTGTATTTTTGGGGCCAAATTCCAAGCACCTGAACTCTCCTCCTTAGTGACTTACCAATATGGCTCTGGCAGCAGTGAAATGTGGATGGTCGTGGTGATTGTAATCGTAACGTACATGACGTTGCAGTGTTGGGGTGCATGTGTGGTGCAAACGTGAGAGCAGTAGGTCCGTTGTGGTACTACCCCCTAGCAGGTCTACAAATAAAATGAGCACAAATGTATATTTAAATATATCAACCCATGAATATATACCAGGAGTTGGGGAGCCGATGGCTTCTCGGCAAGATATTGACCGGACGTTAATTTCATAGGGCCCACGACTTTATTTATTATGGCCTATGTCCACATTCGGCTTCTTCGAAACGGCCGGAGGCCACAAAATATCTTTATCGCTTCAAGTATCTCTGTAGCATGCATTGGGTACGAGAGGGGACTATTTTCAATCTGGCAAGGGCTGTTGATAATTTGAGTGCACTAAGTCTCTTCTGTCAAGTCAATTCTGGAGGTTGCCTCTGGCATTACTAATGCGTGGTGATGGCCCCTCAAATGTACCTGAAAGCCCTATTTGGGCCCTCGATAACAGAAAGATTCCCTGTCCCCTTGATCTAAAAGAAATGCTGCATGGTTGAAGTAATATTTGCCAGGATGTGAGCTTCAAATACGTGCGTTAAGCAGTATTAACAACCCTTGCAGTATCGTCCTGTACGTTTTGAAGTCGGGAAACAGATTGAGGTGTGTTGGTTCTGGAGATGGTCAATTGAACCTCATAGTGGGACCCCGGGTCCCGAATAAACTGAAGTCAAAATCGTAATGAGTTAATTTGATGTCGCAACGCAGTTTTTGTGAGAGCCCGAGGGCTTATGGAACCCCGGAGTCGCGCCATAAAGTTCACTTGTTATGATGTCGAATCGTACAATGAATGTCTTAATTACACAGGAAGTAGACATCTTAATTTGTATTTTGAGACAATCGTGTTGCAAATGATATGGTAAATGCTGTTGATTATATTTTGTAATCGTGTACAGTGAGACTACACATCCTTAATGGATATTGAATATTTGCAGTACACTATATATGTTATTCGTGATGTAATAAAATAATAACAATAACATGCTTTTCCCGTGTCTCGTTTCCTTTTAATGAACTACAGGAACTTAAGCCATTAATGTTGTGCATCACCAAAGACTTGGCACATTCTGGAATGCCTGAAGTGGATTTGACATTAGTAATTGTTTTGTTGTTTAATGAACACTATTGGGCCCTACGTTCATTAACGTAGGGCCCAATAGTCCAGCGGTCAGCAACAAGCAGCACTACCAAAGTAAATCATTTTTGTAAAGCAGCAAAATGTTCACAAATGTTTATATTTTGATTTAAAGCTTTCGTGACTGCAGGGATTCATATTCTTGGTTCTTTCGGTAAAGTCACGTAGAAGGGAAATAAAATAATATAAAACATGTTATATTTATATTATTTCCCTTCTACGGGACTTTACCAGCCCCAGTGGCTTAGTGGGGCGCGGTGCTGGGCCTCACCTAGGTCGACTCAGCCTGAAATGTGTACCTGCTACAGCGTAAACCCATCGCCACTGGGTGAGACAAAGGCGGTCGGGCGTGGTGCTTTGCCTTCATAGGTGCTCGCTAACGACACTTGCCCCAACATTATGTTGAGACTATACGGGGGATCTTTGTATGTGTGGTCATGGGCCTCCCCTCGTTCGACTCGGCCTCAAATGTGTACCTGGTACAGTGTAAAAATATCGCCACTGGGAGAGACAAAGGCGGCCGGGGGTGGTGCCGTGCCACGACCTTCATCGGCGCTGCTTGACCGCTAACGGCACTTGCCCCAGCAGCCTGTGAAGGCTACACGGGGGGGGGGGGGGGACCTTTATCTTTGTGGGCTGCCAAACTCGCCGCGTGTCCTGGTTGAGCCTCCCTGAAATGTGCGTAAATTATTATTGTTGTTGTGCTGAAAATCTAGAGAGAAAGCTGATATTAAATAGCACGAGGTGTTTAGTGACGGTAAACAGAGCTTATTTTATTGCATCTATAATTTAAAAAATAAATCCCACCGGTACATTAATAACAAATACAAGTAGCGCAAAACATTTATAATTCGGCAGTGGCGGTAGTGACATTTTCGTATTTTTTGTGATCCGTGAGGTAAAAGTTTTGTTCGTCTTCCACGAATGGGCTTACATCAGTGCCGAGACGTATCTTGAGCCCCATCCCTTGACCAGCGTGGTGAAGTATGGTCAAAAGAACCCACACGGGTGTGTGGAGAATGAGGCCCTCATCTCATCCAGCAGTGGATTGACAAAGTTCAACTTTAGTAGACCATTGCCATGCCCTGTCAATCCACACGGTGTAACCTCGTATTCTTATCGAGTTATCAGCTCCATCAGGGCGTACAGATGTTTTAATACGGGCAGATTTAATTGTTAATAAATGTGTCTTTGTGTTTCTCCCTTGTGATGGGATTTTTCAGGATAAACTTTGAGATTTATAAGGGACATGGGGTCTGATAAGGTAGGAATTGGTCTGTGATAAGGTTGGGCACTGATAAGGGATTGACAGGCATGTAATTGTGTACAACTGCATTAGCTGTACACTTTGTAGGTGTACAATATAACTGCGTTAGTAATAAACTAGAAATGTTTCTGACCGTAACTTTAAAGTGGTTATCTCGTTAATGAAGCTCACGAATAAATTAGATCTTAAATTTTGATTTAAAGCCTTCGTGACTGCAGGGATTCATATTATTGGTTCTTTCGGTAAAGTGACGTAGAAGGGAAGTAATAAAATAATACAAATAATATAAAAATAATATAATTGCAATAATAAAATAATATAAATAAAATAATAAATATAAAACAATAAAAATTCTCACGACGTTTCGACTGCAACACAAGCAATCATCATCATCAGGTGTGAAATCCACAGCAAGAAAATGTGAAAAAAGTTAAAAATTGTTATTGTTTTATATTTTTATTATGTTATTATTTCCCTTCTACGTGACTTTACCGAAAAAACCAATAATACTTAGATCTTGTCACGGAGATACGAGAGAAAGAGCTGGTGGATTTCGCGGTATGTTTCCACTCATTGTGTTATTGTGCCTTATATTATTGTTATTGTTGTTAACGACATTGGACAAGTTTAACTTCATTAAAGACGCGAGCAAATCGTTAGCTGACGATGATGGAGTTCGTGGTCGGGTTTTGAATTTGGGTTGGCACAGTAAAATTGTCGGCCAGTTATGTAACTGTGATTAAGAGGAGATATTAAATTGTCCACCTATCACGAGTTAAATAATGCCACGGATAGATTGACTTTGTCTTCAACGTTAATTATTCATCGAGTCTTGCGTGTCAAACCATTATGCGTTAAATAAGCCAGTTTTTATATTATTTTAGATACGTGTACAGTACTTTAACATTACATCCGGTACGTAGTTAGGAAGCTTTTTGTTTATATAGACTTATACAAGCACACAACTGCATACAGTACATAGTACAGTTCTGTAATGATGATCGGTATTTTAAGTGTTATTAGTTTTTAAAAAAACGTCTGCGTGTACAAACATCAGTATACTGTACGTGGCACGCTACTTAATTGTGCAATATAATTTATAATACAGTAATGTGATAGCTATGTTGTGTGCAGTGTAGCAAATCTATATTGTTGTACTGTACTACGCTTCCACGTCTATGCTCTCCACTTTCTCAACAACCAGCACTGACCAGCGTGGTCACGTGGCCCTCTCATCTACAAGGGGGCAGCACTTGCAGGATGGTCTCTAAATTTGTGCAATTCACGGGCAAAAAAACCACACTGTGGAAACGTCCAGACAAATCAATCTTGATTTGAAGCTTTCGTGACTGCAGGAATCCATAAAAATAAAAGAAATCACGACCTTTCGATGGAAAGGTCGTGATTTTTTTTTATTTTCTACCTACGTGATTTTACCGAAAGAACCAAAGAGTATACAGACAAGATCCTCTTATTTCCATCAGATTGACGCATTGCTCAACCACCACACACTCTGCAGGTCACTCAACCCATCTCTTTCTGCCTCTTCCCTCACACCGCTCCCCACTTATGCAATTGCATCCCTATTTGTCTGCTTTCAAAAGTTCTTCTTACAATCTTACAATCACCTCGCTCGATTCAAGAGACGTGGTTATGTCCATTGTGCCGTCGATGGTGCTGTCTTTTGCTGGCCGCTTCCTTTGGGGCATGTTATCGTTTAAAAAACAATACAGTTCAGTGTTGGAAATGTAAGTTTTAAGCTGTCAATGTGAAATGCATTAGCAAGCTCTGTTGCTCCATAACGTATTTACGTTTTTGTCCCATATGCAGATCTAAACAGGACACCAGGCTTTCCCAAAGATGTTCATATGGGAACACACACAAGAGTGACTGAACCAAACTCCGCACAACACGGTACTATAACAACATTATCCAATTATTTTACTGCTCTGGCATTGCCCGCATTATACAGCAAGCAACATTTGAGGATTGTGACAGCGAGAAGTAACTCGGGTCATTGGTCGCAGTGTGTGTGTGTGCAGTTTCATGTGTCCATTATTCGCAGGATTGTTTTGTAAGCCATGGCACATTGCTCGGAGGACCAGGCCATAGAAATGTGGAGTGCAAGCAGTCCAAATGATGGAGAAGACCTGCTGCATTCAGAGCACGAGGGTGCATGGCTCCTGGTGGGTGTGAAGATATTCATTAATTATTGTATTTTCTCCAAGAGTAAAAAACGTCAAAGCTATTTCCTGCTCATGTGAGCATTGCGGCAGTGCTCATCTTCCGTGCACAGCCTTGAGCCAGTGGTGGATATTCCACATTCCTATGGCGGGGTAAAGTATATCCATAGAACATCCACTGTGGTGATTGTTTTATCGATCCCAGCAGGATGATGGGCAGTCAACTTGCACCTGGGATTTGAGCTCGCAACCGTCTGATCGCGAGCCACTCACCGCATTAGCATTTAAATCTTTAATTCCAATTTCCCACAAGTGCTGAATATAAGCATTGCAAGCATATATTCTTAAACCTATTGCTGGGCACAGCATTCATTAACCTTGCCATGACACCACAACAACGCCGTGAATTGATTCATTACCAGTAACATAAATACAACTAACTGTAACATAAATATATACAATTTTACATAGTATTTATTATGAATGACTTGATATACTAACTCAGATTACCTTTGCATTAGTGGCAATGATTCAAGTCTCCCAACAGGCCTTCATTTCAGAATCAGAATATTTATCCTGGAGGAATCGGACGAGCTTTACAACTCTTTTTGCACAGATCTCCCGGTTTAAATAAAGGATACATTTCCTGGCTCTACTACAACACACGTGCACGCCAATTAATTCCCCCATCATACAAAAAAATCCACGACATGCAAACCTAAATGCATAAAGGCGTGTGTTACCAACCACCATACCTGGCTGACGATCATGTAATTTGTGTGAGAAGTGGGTGCACGTGCGACATGTACACCAGCAACGCAAGCCCCCGTGGTGCATGCAGCCTTCTGCAAATGTAAAGGCAACGCCCTTGCATTGCAGCACACTCCGCCTTAGCACTGTATGCGTCAAGGCTTGTGTCGTGGCACATGGCCAGCAAGCCAGCCAAAATTAAAGCAGCGTGTGCCACTTTCGAGTCCTGCATTGCACAGTGGTGGGCTGTCCCGGGAGCCGCATACCAGCAGCAGATGAAACCAGGCGTGGTGCACAGCCGAATTCTCTTTCGCAGTCGGGCAGCGGTGGCTTCTCGACTCATGCTCATCATCATCTCAGCTCCCTAGCAGTGTTGCTCCACGCAGTCTCAATAGCACAGAAATAGCCACGCGTAGCTGCCGAGACCAGGATCCACAATGAGGACGTCGTTTTCCTCCAATTTCCACATTGCCCGTCTCTTCCAGGTAACGCTCTTTGTGAACTGTAGTAAGGTGTCCGTTGTAGGTTAGGTAAATCATTTCCACTCTGTAAATTTAATCGGTAAGGTTTTTTTTATTTAAACAAAGGATGCATGTATGGGCTACAGAGCTGTAACTATGAGTTGAAATGTGTTGTGTATGTTTGAAGACTTGGATGCATTTTGTATTTTTTATAACCGACTCCAGTCGCTTATATTCACATTTTTTGTTACGCTAAATCACCAATATAGCAGATGGACATAGTGTGGTGTATTTTTTCCGTTCATATTTTGCAGAAATTAGAGATTTATGTCTATTATTAAATGTAGTACTCTAATAACCTGTTGGTTTTTGTACTTTGCAAAAATGTAATTACATTATAAAAACGAAATTAACAACACTGCAGCATTATCTGTAGTTATTGCAGTACAACAATTCATAAAGTAAAGTATTCAGTCAGAGTTTTATATGCTTCATTAATCTGTTTTTTCTTTTTAAGACCCTTAGCAATTAAAGAATTAGAATCCTTATTATCCTCTTACAGCATTTGGATCGTGAATCGTATTTGCTTCTTAACTGTATGAATATCTATCTCAAAGAGATCATCCTAATTGAAGACATGGTTACAGCCCTTTGTAAATCCACTGATTTATTAAGTCATTGGGGGATAATTTACCATTCTTAACTTTGCTGGTCAGAGCGGGTTGGTGAAGGAGAGGCCCAGGGCCAATTCAGATATCACTTGCCACTGATGTTAACCATGGCCAGGAATCAAACTTAGCTTACCAGTTTCATAGCCCGGTGAGTTAACTACTGCACCACCTAGTTAAGTTCGGAACGTTTGTGAAATATGATCGCGTATCAACAAAACTATGCTATAGATGTTAAGATGATATGTTCGATTAACATATTCCAGGAATGCTTGTGCTGTGTAAAATGGCCCATATACAGTCATCACCAATCCTGATTTTTTTACATTTTCATTTGACCCTTATAGGCTGTAATCTTTCTTAATGTGTGACCACTATGTTGAAGCATAGACAAACAATTCCCATGATCTGCGTGATGTGGGAGGAGGCCGTCATCCAGCAGTGGATTGACAAAGGATTGTACATTATTATTGTATCTAAATATTGCAGACCATATTACTGCATTATTTGTTGTAGTACTGTGTTTATGTATAATGTTGTTGACTAGATTGCGCTGCAGGGTATAGAGTATACTGTAGTGTATAAAGTAGTGTAATCTATTCTGCAATATATTAAATGCACTATTCTGTACTCTTATTAGGTGTGCTGCAGGTTATGCATTTAATTTCACCAAGAAAATATGCTGGCTAGACAAAAGTAATTGTACTTTTCACAATTATACACCGACCATTCATCAGACTCGTGATGTCCGCTGCGTTGAATCATATTGGGTAATCATTTAGAGGTAATATTCCACTTTGTCATTGTCATGGCATGGTCTGCCATAGGCAGAACCACACCCAGCAAGGCGATGGTTGCAGTGTCGCATATACCCTCAATATGAGACCATAATACACGAGACTATTAAATGTTCATTGACTGTTAAATATCAAATAATATACTCTACAACTGATTTTTCCCATTCTAGGTTTGCTATTCATGAAATGCAACTGCAATCAATGTTCAAATATCCTCGATTTCACTCTTCAGCACGATATTTTAAATGTTTTGAATTAAATGTTTACTGACTGCCTCCAAACATTGGTCATGTATAGTTTGAGCTATGCATTTTTGATGTGCAGTTTACCATCGTGACTTTTCTACACCACAATGGCAATATATTTTGTGGTTTAACCAATAGTGAACCCAATTATGCTTTCAGCTTCTTGACACAATTCAGAACTTGTTAATATGTGCAGTCGGTTTACTGTAATCACAATACTATGATCCACTTTACAGATTACCAAATCACCCCTGATTCACCCGATCTCATATCTCAAAAGCTAAGCAGGTGTAAGCCTCAATAGTGTTCGGACACGTGACCATCATCCATAGCAGGTTGTTATAGGCTGCGTAGTTATGTGGTGGGCAATACAGCATAATCAATTGTTATACTCTTCTTCTATGCTTTCACTTATATGCTCTCCTCTTTCACCAAACCGCACTGACCAGCGTGGTGCAGTACGGTCAAATACCATCCACGACCTGCTCGGTGTGGGTGGGCCTTCATGCTGCAGTGATTTGACAAAGAGCTGTACATGTACACTCTAAATTAGCGTGGCTGGTGCGATGTGCTTTGTTTGTGTCTCAGGAGGACAGGACACCTTCCAATCCCCCAACTCCGGGCTCACTTGGAACGGGCTGCTTCTTTCGAGATGGAAAAACAAGAATCGGTAAGTAATTGCTTTTAACAGTTGATGCATATAGTGTAGCAGGAGGAAATCTCAATGCAAATGGTGTTCTTGAATTTTGGCAGCAGGAATAGACAGTCTAACGTGTTCACACAATTGCCACTCATCCAGTTTGCATGGGTTAAAAAGTTAAATTCTTTCAATTTAATAGAATTAGACATGTCTTCAGGGAATTAACAAAGCAACTAATTATCTATAATCAACCCATGCCCAAGGGTGTATTGAGTGAGGCATATTGCCATTGCAAGCCTTGTAAATTTAAATGTTCACTGCAATTTTTATAAATGTAAAATCAGCTCAAACGCTAATATAAGAAATTGTCATATTTCTGCTGCAATTCTGGAAAACGCATATCAAGCTACAAACAGTATCTATAAAGTGCTACCTCTTCTGTTCACAATAAAATAATGTGTTCGGGGGTGCCTGTGGCGCTCCTCACAACCACTTACGGCCTTCGGCCAGGAAAGTAAAAAAAAATTGCACACGAACGACGCATTTATGCAAGCACCCGATGCTCCGTTTTGAAGTTTTAAAATAAAACATCTTTGAATTGTATTATGTTTTGAATTAGATAACTTTATTTCTTCATTAAAAACTTATATCATTTTACATCTGGAAGACTTGATTGAAAACGACATTTCGTTTAAATTTTCTCTCGTCGTTAAGTAGATGGCCTTGCTGGGGGTTCGGTTCGATGCGGACTTTCACCTGTTTGGGATTGCGGGATCGAGATAAGGCAACGTAGAGCTGCTGGCCGTGCGAGAAGACCGCCGTCTGCAGATCGATTCCAACATGATCGAACGTCTGTCCCTGCGCCTCCGTCGTTCATGAAGGGGCGCGTAGGTTTGCAGCGCCCCTTGCATGAAAACGACGGAAAGTGTAGCGTTCATCACAGATAAAGTTGTGCGTTTATATACGAGTATAAAAATGATAACAAAATAAAATGTTGAAAAATTCTCAAAATCGAGCCTGGAATTTGACTTTCGTGCCTCCCAGATTTCATGTTGGTTTGGGAGGATGTCATGGAAGGCAACAAGAAGCTCCTGAAGACCAAGAACACGTATCAGGAGATGGAAAACGAGGAGACTGTGCCTCCACAATCCATGAACGAGCACGACAGCCTCCGCAAGATCTTCCTCACGAACCTGAGCAAAATCGGACTTCTAATAGAGGAGGTATCATCTGTCACAGCATCCAGCGAATTGGAATGCTGCTAGACTTGACTTGTGTTACAGCTAGCAGACGGGATGCACACTGGATTGGAAACTGTGGCTCACATAATGCATTGTGTCCGTGCAGTTACTCGTAATGTAACATGTGTAGCCCTTTGGCAATTCACTGCTGGATGAAGGCCTCGCCATGCCATGCTGATTGTAAGGATTACTTGACCATTATTCGCCACGCTGGGCAGTGCGGGTTGGTGACGGTGGGGAGCATAGATAGTGGAACATATAAGTACAGTAGGTAAAATAAAATTATAATAGAAATAAAATACGAAATCACGACGTTTCGGAGGCAACACAAGTCTCCGTCATCAGGTGGGACCGTCACAGCTAAATGTACTGTATCAAGTGAGGAAAAAATCCAAGAGGCAAGCTCTTAAATACAAGTTAAGTGGGAGGGGGGGCTTATCTGAATGTGAATGGAACAGTGGGGGGCGGAGCTTGGAGTTGTGGCCGATTGTTGCCTGACAACTAAAAAATACAAATAGCAGTACTTGGTAAACGCTGGGGATGTCAACACTCGGTAAAGTAGAATAGTACCTGTCAAATAAGAAGGTACAAATATGTGTAGTTAAATCTTTTATTTAAAAGCTTGCCTCTTGGATGTTTTCCTCACTTGATACAGTAAATTTAGCTGTGACGGTCCCACCTGATGACGGAGACTTGTGTTGCCTCCGAAACGTCGTGATTTATTATTTTATTTCTATTATAATTTTTATTATTTATTTTTATCTACTGTACTTATATGTTTCACTATCTATGCTCCCCACCGTCACCAACCCGCACTGCGCAGCGTGGCGAATAATGGTCAAGTAATCCTTACAATCAGCATGGCATGGCGAGGCCTTCATCCAGCAGTGAATTGCCAAAGGGCTACACATGTTACATTACGAGTAACTGGACGGATACAATGCATTATGTGAGCCACAGTTTCCAATCCAGTGTGCATCCCGTCTGCTAGCTGTCACACGAGTCAAGTCTAGCATCACGCAGATCATGGGAATTGTTTGTCTATGCTTCAACATAGTGGTCACGCATTAAGAAAGATTACAGCCTATAACGGTCAAATGAAAATGTAAAAAATCAGGATGGGTGATGACTGTATATGGGCCATTTTACACAGCATAAGCATTCCTGTGTTGCCTCCGAAACGTCGTGATTTATTATTTTATTTCTATTATCGTTTTTATTATTTATTTCTATTTTTACCCACGTGACTTTACCGAAAAAACCTAAGAGTATGAATCCTTGCAGTCACGAAAGCTTCAAATCTAGAATAGTGCAGTTCAATAATGGATTGTATGCAGTACCCTCAGCTGCCCACCATGCAGTAACCACTTGCAGATTCATCTTTTTTTAATGTAAAAATTCCTCGCACGTGTCGTAAGCAATTACTGGGGCAATGTACGCATTGCTGTTTATTGATTATGATAGTATAATCGTGTTAGCTTCATCTGGTGGTAGAGGTTGAAATAAAAAAACCCTTGTACATCATACATTATTGCAAATTGTAATGCAGTCAGCCCTTGTAGTTGATTTCTCGCACGTGTTCACCACATATTAGATAGATTTATTCTATACAGTACTATAAAAATTTAACCCGTAAAAACAACGTTTTTCACTATAAATCCTTTATATGCGTGGCGGCTAGAGTCCTCTCGTCCTCTGGCTTGAGATGGCTGCCACCTATGGGTCAGATGATTGCCTGCCACCATTAAGAAATTGGTAATTAAATATAATTGATTTTTTCCTAAAAAGTGTAAAAAAATTTAATTTTCTTTTTTCACGAAAATAAATTGTCACGCACAACGAGTCTGTGTGCAAAATGTCAGCTCGATTGGATCACGGGAAGTGGGTTAAAAAACGACCGAAAGATTTGCACGGTCGTAAGCGCGCAAGCAAGCAAGTGAACTTAATATAAAGGATTTTAAAATGGTTATCATCAAACTTAAGTTTAACAGGCAAGTTAATACTTTTAATTGAGTAAGAGAAATGCACAAATTATTCCGGGTATCTACATATATAATTAAAATTAGTAAACTAGAAGCAACAGACATGCGATTTTAAAGAAGGATCTTAACAACGTCATGGACAGACAAGACAAGTAACATACACGGCTTACGGATAGCAGGTACAAAATAAAATAAGAATAATTAGAGAAAGTCAAGTTAGATGTCATGGACATGTCATGAGAAAACGAGACAATATATTTTTTTGGCTGGGAGAATTACAGTTTCAAGAAGCTGGGGAAGACTGTGAATTAGGTATATAAGCGAATTGAACAATTTTATTGAACTGGAAGTATTTAATGCAAAATGCTTGAGTCATATCATAGCTAGTACTTCATGGATGGCCATAATCGCCAACGTCTTTGAGAAAGGACATGGCACAGTTTGAGGAAGGTCTTTAAAACCATACGCACACGCACTCTATCGCATAAATATTTTATCATCAGAGTCTCACCTCTCTAAATCTCCACACGTCTGCAGTGGCGTTAGCGACGAACATCATATCGAGACTTGGGAGATACTCCCAGGTGTTGGGCAACATCCCGAATGTCATTGTCACATTCTGCTGAAGATCACTCATATTTTTATTATTTTTGGAAAACAGTTTTATATTTCATGATTCATACATTTTGTGGGTTAGGCCACGTATTTGTCGTTAATTTGGCCATATCGCTTTGTGGCCTAACCCAAAAATACATGATGAAATGAGAATATTGGTTGTCGAAAACTTAGCGTGTTAAGTTACTTTATCATTCACACAACCACACAGTTTAAACCGCTTTCTAATTATGATTATTTAATCGTGCATGGTACCTTAATGGGCATGCTGTATTTCAAGGGGGATATACAGTAAATTAAGTACAGTATGTGACAAAAGTAAACCATCCATCAGCCTCTGCATGTGTGCAATATATAATACATTGCAGGACATCATGCAAGGGGAGAAGATTAACATCCATTATCTCAAGCTTCATGCACCATGGGAAGTACTGCAACGCTATGCAGAGGAGATCAACCTCAGAATGCCACTGCAGGTAAGCATTCCTCTCTGGCAACATACATAGCCTCAAACAAATCACACAGCCATTGAGACTATGCAAAACACTATCAGCATTTTCAGAAAAACTGCATTGTGGTCCTCTCGTTTTAGGTCACCAAAATAACAGCAGCATTTGGACTCATCAGCACAGTGTAGTCGCCAATCCTCTGCTGCATAGTCTACTCCATGAAGCCATATATGTGGAGTCCCTACTTCCACACGAGCTTGGCTAATGCCAACAATCAGATTTGATCACATACAGTAAAAGATCATAAGAATATATCGAACTTGTCATCTTTGAATTGTTTCATAAAGTTATTGGTTTACTTGCCCGACGTGTTTGTAGTCACGTGGGCATCGAGCCACTAACCTACGACGAGTGAGAAATAGCTTAGAATAAACCAATACATTCGTAAAAAAAAAAATCACAAAAAGGGTCAAATCTGCAATGCGGAGAATATGCCTGTTGAATTTCTTTCGCAACATACTTAGCCAACCGTGCTAATCGGAGGTGCTAGGGAAGGACAACAACTCCTGTAAGGCCGAGTCGATCTGTAAACAAGATAGACACACAAATATAAAGACACAAGCAATTGGAAGTTAACTGTAGCCTCATTTTTTCATGTACTTGCAGATCCATCCAATGACCAAGACGCACTTTTCGGAGAGGCTGTTAAAGTTCCTGCATCTCCCAAACATCATGCATGCAGATCTTCCGCGGCAGCCCCAAGAATACTACAGCTGCTTCTTCCGCAAATCCAAACTCGATCGGTAGTCAACTCTTCCATTACTGTAACCTGCATACATTACAACTGGGGTTTATATAGTGCCTAAATGCATCTCAAAGCGGTAAGCATATCTGGTTTGCATGGGACATATTAAAACACTAATCAACAATGAATTGCTAGTGATGGTTGGAAGACCACCAATGTGTCATCCACATATCTAAACCAAACAGATGGTTTTAGTGTGCTTGAAGCTATTGCTTTTGTTGCAAAATGTTCCGTGTACAAATTCGCTATCCGAGATATGTGGATGACACATGGTGGTCTGGCCAGACGGCAAAGATACACTGAACGAATTTCTAAATCATCTCAAATTGCAAAACCCATCCATCCAGTTTACCATGGAAGTGGAAGCTGACAGAACTCTACCATTTCTGGATATTCTGCTCGGACGGGGTAAAAATTGTAATATAACACACAGTGTTTACCGAAAGAAAACGCATACCGACGCCAATCTGAATGCAGAGTCACACCATCACCCCGCACAGAAATCTGCTCTTATCAAGACGCTCATTCATCGAGTTAAGAAAGTGTCAGATGGTGACAGTCTGAGAAGTGAAATTCAACATATTAAAGAAGCGTTGCAAATGAACAGTTACAGTGATGCACACATCAACAGGGCATTGAATAGCAAAACCAAATCAAATAACAAGAGCATTGAAACTGTCCAAGTAATTAAAACGATCGAAATACCGTACATTGCGGGAGTAACTGATAAACTAGCCAGATGTTTGGAAAAACAAACCATCCGAGTCAGATTTGGCACGGTACATAAAAAAAAAAGAAATTAATATCTGGTACAAAACATGTATTACCGAAGCTATCAACAGAAGGTGTGTACAGGATTAACTGCACGTGTGGTAAATGTTATGTTGGGCAAACAGGACGAATGATCAGCACGAGACTAGAATAAGATCAGAGAAATATTACATTCTCCCAAATACAACTGTCAGCAGTAGCAGAAAGCGTGTGCCAACAAGGACTCTCAATTGATTTTGATAATGTTGAAGTTTCGTGCAAAACTAGCTACTACTGGCCAAGACTAATTAGAGAATCTATCGAAATTGAAAGAAATCAAAATGACTTTAACCGTTCGGATAGCTACCGCCATAGTGCTGCGTGGAAGCGAATAATCAAATAATACATTATTTAAATGCATGCCTACAAAGGGCAGCGTACTTCAATCGGGATTACCGTTGGTAGGGCTATTTTAATAAACACAATAGACAGGGAAGACAAGTTCAAAGGGCTCGCATAATGCACACGCATAATGTACGTTGCCTCAGTAACCTCCCCCAACATTGTGCAAGAGCGCAGCTGCGTGGTCAACACATATAAGGAACGAAACCGTAAGACTTCTCCACAAATCTGGCTGTCGCCTGATGAAGCTAGTTGTAATTACTGGCGAAACGTCGTACTCGGATTGTAAATGTTGTGGCTTGGCTCTCCAACACACCGGTGTGCTGTACTTGTGATGAACTGGCCACGTTCTGTTTACATGACAACCCTTACTGTGTCGGGTGGTGGCGGGTTTTAATGACACATTTATATATTTACGCGATCTAACCCAAAAAACCTCTAATGAATTCTGCAAAATGGTTTCCTGCTCCAAAGACCACAGAGCAATTTTCATCTGTTTACAGCAGTGAGCCAGTTGTGGAAATTTCATATTCCTGTGGCTGGCATGAATTGCCTTGTATGACAAACATTCCCACAAACTGGTTCTCACTTTATCAACCCTGGAGGGATATAGAGATTTTATCCGACCAGCCCTGCGGCTGCAAACAATGTGCTCTGAGCACTTTATCTCCTGCTACATGAAATTTGTCGCAGTGACTTAACATTAATTTGGTTCATTTAATAATATGATTTGTTTTGTGATGGCCACATGCATATATGTATTTTGAACTTCTTTCACAGCGTACGTAGCCAACCATACTAATTGGAGGTACGAGCCAACCGTGCTAATTCATGTTTATAACACACATTTGTTTGATTTAGGTTCCTTGGCAGTGACCGCCCAGAAACATTCTTCTCCAATACCCAGCGGCATGTCATCGTAAGTGTTAAGCAAGTGTTCTGTAATTGCTAATGGACTTCACATTGACCACACTGAAGAATACATTGGTTGATGTGTTCCATGCACATCTGTAAAATACAATATTCTGATGTTTATATCACATCCTGAAAGGTGTTGTTAAATATGTTTTTTCTACAGTATATAGAGTATACAATGGAAGGTAATTAAAGCTCACCATATATAAGCACAGTTGTGATATAAGCGACACATGCTTATATCACGCTCCTGGGGGGGAAGGTGATAGGCAACTTTTTAATACGAACACACGACTTTGTAAATAGGCATATAGCTGTCCTTGCTCCTAAGGGGTGTCCTCAAATACAGCTTTTACTCGATTAAATAACACTATGTAACACAATTTTTATTATTTCCTAATTGCTTATGCCTAAAAGTATAAAAAATGGCTGTTATTAACCACAAACTTTGCTTTTGTGACCAGGACATTGATATTTTGAAATGTACCTATTTTCAATTTGAAAACAGGCGAATTTGTGTCTTTTCGTTCACATAAAGTCAGAAAAAAGTTTTTTTAATCAAAATTAACATGTATTTATACTAAAGTAATACAAAAATGACTACAAAAGATTTAGAAGGGAGTAGTTTTCCAGATTTACGATTATACTATAAATCACTTTCACGAATCAGCCCCCAAATGTAGTCTCCCATCATGTTCTCGTTATACTGTCCTTGGTAGCTGCGTTCAAAGTCCAGTATATCCTGGTGAATGCGCTCGCCTTGCTCCTCCGAGTATGCTCCCATGTTCTCCTTGCATTTATCAAGATGAGCATCAAGGATATGGACTTTGAGGGACATCCTACAGCCCATTGTGCTGTAGTTCTTCACCAGAGTCTCAACCAGCTCCACATAGGTTTGGACCTTGTGATTGCCCAGGAAGCCATGAACCACTGTGACAAAGCTGTTCCAAGCTGCTTTCTTCTTACTAGTGAGCTTATTGGGGAATTCATTGCACTCCAGGATCTTCTTTATCTGTGGTCCGACGAAGACACCGGCTTTGACCTTTGCCTCAGACAGCTTAGGGAAGAAGTTTTGAAGGTACTTGAAGCCTGCCGACTCCTTATCTACAGCTCTGACAAATTGTTTCATAAGGCCCAATTTGATGTGCAGTGGTGGCATCAGCAACTTTCCGGGGGTCCACCAGTGGCTCCTACTTGACGTTGTTCCTCCCCACAGAGAACTCGGTCCGCTGTGGCTAGTCCCGCCTGTGGTAGTGTGCCTTGCTGTCCCTGCTGTCCCAAAGGCAAAAATAGCAGGGAAACTTGGCAAAACTGCCTTGGAGACCCATCAGGAATGCCACCATTTTGAAGTCTCCGATGACCTCAGCCATACTCGTCATACTTCAAGGCGTATTTGAGGTGCCCTGAGTGAGACAGGGGAAGAGACGGCTACTTGTTACCATTATGGAGCAGCACGGCTTTGAGGCTCCTGGATGAGCTTGCAATGAAGAGACGTCACTCATTCTAGTTACAGGCGATTCCGATTGCCTCGAACAGACTGGTCACATTGTGGCAGAAGCAGAACCCATCTTGACAGGTGAAGAAGCTGCAAAAAGGTTGGTGACGCTTCCTCTGATCTGCGACTTGTACACTTTTATCAAACAAGTTCCACTGCTTGAGCCTAGATGTCAAAAGCTTGGCATTGGACTTGTTGAGACCAAGATCTCTGATCAAGTCGTTGAGGTATTTTTGGTTGGGATAGTATGGGTTTCTCTCCTCAGCTCCACCTGAAATTGACATCTGGATCGACAACGTCTTCCTCGCTCTCTGACTTGTTGCTCTCTTCTAAAGACGGCTGCTCTCTCTCCGGAGGAGTGGGTACAGGGAGCTCATGGCAGTGTGGCACCAGGGCGATGGATGAAGGAAGGTCCGGATATGTGATAGCAGATGCATTCTTGCCAGTCCGATGTTTTAAAGGGTCCACCATGCAGACGTAGCAGTTGCTTGAGTGGTCAGTGGGTTCCCGCCACATTCTTGGGATCATGAACTTCATGGCTTTCTTTTCCCCTCTGTACCATCCTACAAAAATGCATTTTTTTTCACCCATCACTAATGTGTTAAAGAGTAAATCTCGACTTGAAGCTTTCATGACTGCAGGAATACATATTCTTTGGGTCTTTCGGTAAAGTCACTTGGGTAAAGAAAAATAAACTACTACGTTTCGATCGCAACACAAGCGATTGTCATCAGGTGGAAAAAGGGGGGGAAAGTCACTAAAGGCAAGCTGTTTTAAAGGTTTAAAATGGGCATAGCCCAAGCGTCCTGGTATCAGAACGAAGTGGGCGGGGTACAAGTGCCCTGAGGCCAGCACAAGCGGGAGATGGTTATGTAAATGTGAGATCGGAGAGCAAGAAAAGGGTAGACGCATGAGCCGTGGAGAAATTAACAACTTGTGGTACGCCCAACGCAGGGGCGACACCACAGGGACTGGAATTGCTTGTCCCATCTTTAGTAAAATAAAACTAACATCGGCAGGTGACGAGATGGAAACATCACATCCAGTTATGACTTAAACTGGTTGATGACGTCCTTCCAATGATTGCCGAGTTTGTACCCATCCTCTCGGTTGAAATTGTGTCTGTATATATGGATGGCTTCATGAACGAATCTTTGTTGATAGCCAGTGGGCTTGCAAAGTACCTTCGTCTCAGAGAAATCAATTTCGTGTGAGCCCACCGCGTTAAAACAATGATCAGCCACGGCTGAAGTGTTGGTCCTCCCGTGTTTCAAATCTGCCTTATGCTCACAAACACATTGGAAGGACGTCATCAACCAGTTTAAGTCATAACTGGTTGTGATGTTTCCATCGACTCACTTGTAAATCTTTTGTAGTCATTTTTGTATTAATTTTGTATAAATACATATAAATTTTGATTCATGTTTTTTTTCTGACTTTATGTGAATGAAAAAAACACATTCGCCCGTTTTCTCATTGAAAATAGGTAAATTTCAAAATATCACTGTCCTGGTCACAAAAGCAAAGTTTGTGGGGAATAATATAAATTTTCTCAACTTTTGAGGCATAAGCAAGTAGGAAATAAATAACACTTACTACCCAGGAACAAAAAATAACTAAAAAGTTGTTACACAGTGTAATTCAATGCATTATGCATCTGTTCCAGCAGATCAAGTTTTTTTGTAAAGTGGGTTGGCTGCTCGTACATTTAGAGGCGTTTTAAGTGCTGTGCACTGCACTTGGATTAAACATGAAAGTAAGAGAAGGTTTTATGAACAATCGCCCCTTTATCCGCACCTGCCGTTTCAAAATCCCCTGCCTCTAGTGAGGCCCACGTACAGTAAAATCTACCAAACAACCTGGTTTGGCTACGACAATCCTGATTTCAGAATGCCCTTCTCAGTGTTATAAAGAATTTGTGAAACTTGGGATTTTTTCTGGTTTAACATTTTTATGGCCTCATGCTCGACTCCTGATACGGGCAAGCGGCGGAGCTACCTGAATAGTCGTCAGGGCCTATGAGTGGTAGGCAGCGCCACCATCAGAGGGAGCCAATCCACTCGCCGTGCGGCCAGTTCTAGTGATTGAGTGGGTGTGGCTATGTAAAAGTAGGCGGAGCTGACTGAGGCAGGAGCTGTCAGCTCACCTTGTTCCCAGTTGAACCTCCCAGAAATCTGGTAGCGCCAGAGTAGACTACTATGTGGTACAACACTTCAGACTTGGCTGCCTTGTTCTGTATATAACTGCTGGGTGTTGCTGCATGTCCAGTCATGGTGCGCTCTGTTGGCAGGTCAAAGAGATCTTAAACACAACGCCATATGGGAAGCGGAAGAAGGCCGAGGTCGGCCTTGATCGGATGTTGAGGGACCATATCTTCTCTGCAGCCTTCCCTTTGCACGAGGTTCGACGTGGTTTGCTCACTGCATAAACCCCAGATAAACCCATTGTTTAAAAGTATGCCTACTTGTGATATTATGGCACTGGTCTTAATATTATTGAGTCTTCATGGAGAATTACTGTCATTTCAAGTGATCCGACTAACAAAGTACTTTATTTTTAATCAAAGAAGATGTTAAAGAGGTAATTCACTACATTTGGTCAAATGTCAGGTTCTGTGAACATGTGTGCGGTATCCCTACTATATGGCACTAAGCACTCACATATACATGCACACTTAAACTTTTTTTCAGCTAATTATGATATTTGCAGCTGTAATGGGATGAACATCTCTAAAGCAAGGTGTATTTGAAGTCCCTTCAAATGACAATAAAAACATTTGAAGGAATAACCTAAGTGTTTCTGTGATACCACCTTCCAGAGGCTTTTCTCGATCATGCGGTAATGCTCGGGTTACCCTAGTTTCTTTCCGCATATTAAACGCTCCTACAAATGGAATTTACATGCATCTCTACGGAAGACTTTCTTAAAGAGAGTCTCGAGACTGAGCAGTGGTTTGCCGTATAGATACATGACGTGATTATTATTATTATTATTGTGTTTGGCTGCATAGGGAAGCTACGATGGGACATACCTGGGCTTGGCCCCGGAACAGATGACTCGCCGCCAGGTGCTCTACAAATACTGGGCCCGCTGGGGCTGTTGGTTCAAGTACCAGCCCCTGGACCACATCCGCGAATACTTCGGGGAGAAAATCGCCTTCTACTTCGCCTGGCTCGGTAAGGCGTCTTCGGTATCACGATTTGCATGCACAGGGCCCTTGCTTGAGTGCCTCAACATCTCATCTCAACCATTCCAGTGTCCCTACCACTGCATTCTAGCCAGGAGACTTCCGTGGCAGCTAATTCCCGTATGATGCAAGGTGAATGGAGCACCGGCCTGCAAGTGGGCATGAGTCTGCCAAATAGGTGGAGATGTTGCTGTGTGGCCTATCCCAATTGATTAATTGGATTCACTCGATAGTAATTAATCAAATTTGCACCATGATGCTAGCACACACGGCCTCCGTTTAAATAACGTGACAGGATATTTAACGTCCACTGTGAAGCCTGCAGCGTGTATTCTCTAGTTGATAACCCCGCAGTAATAACCAAGGCAACCACTAGGCTTGAATCGCGAACTTCTGCAACCAACGGAATGCGCGCTACCACTCGGTCATGTCACTGTCCTGGCTGTTCCCTGAGTATTTCCATTTGTGATCTAGCGAGGTAGCTTAGTAGTGGATAAAAAAGCATTTTATAGGATTGCAGAAGTATTCCTGTGATATCATCTTCCCATGTGATATCACCTTCCTAGTCAAAGCTCCAAGCCAACCGAACATGAGATCCTCGATTTGAATCCAGACAGCAACCAATGGTTAAACTGAGTTGGGTGGTATTTGAAGTTGGTAGTTGCAGCCAAGTCGCCAATGACTATGCAATAACTCGCATTCTGAGATTGTTTTCGCCACTTCATTTGAGGATAAAGAATATCTATTTACCATGCGCAAAAAAGGTTTGCCGCCTGGTTTGAATAAGGCGCCTATCAAAATGAAGTAAATTCAGAAATAGTTTAAATTCTGTCTTCTTCAGGGGGCTGTTCTTTTACTTGACACACTGCTCATTGCGAGAGACAACTGGAATGCAATTTTAAGCAAACATTATACTTTAAAGGACGCACCTTGTCATAAAAGCCTGTTTAAATATAGCACGCATAAAGAAGGAACACTTTGACTTCTTTCCATATCACAAGGAGGCACACTGATTTTACCACGTGTTGTTCAGCCCGATCTCTGACATGCTGCTTCATCTGCTGGGAGCTTTTGCAGGAAGAGCTTATTTAGAATGTGCCCAGCACATTGAGCAAATTATCGAACATTGGGCCAAACGACTGGAGGTACAACCAATAAACAAATCAGAGCCATACAGTACCATCACGAAAGCTCACACAGAAGCATGAAGTGCGCTTTGCTGTGCCAACGTGGACATTTTTACTGATTGTGTCAAACATTGCGACCCCGTGATAGCCTCGCGCTACAAGAATGTTGAAAATACCAAATGCACTCACGACTTGATTTGTCATTTATTTTTACTAGGGTTCTACACCTGCTGGCTTCTCCCGCCTGCCTTGGTGGGACTAGTTGTGTTTTTCGTGGGATGGTTGACGCTTCACAATGACAGCACAATGTAAGTCTTTTTCATTTCGTCAAATATCACTAAGCAGAGCAGTGGAACAGTGGGTAGCACACTGCACTGAACCCAGGTAACCGAGTTCAATTCCCAGCCACGGCTAACATCAGTGCTGAGCAGTGACGTGCGGTGAGGTCAATGGCTGATGAGGCACTGGCTAGTGTCAAGAACCAGATTCACACGCTGAGGGGGGCGTGTCCTCACTGAGGGGGGCGTGTCCTCACTGAGGG
>CM025657.2:6791868-6802054 GCA_014621495.2 Entosphenus tridentatus
GGGGGCGTGGCCTCACTGAGGGGGCGTGGCCTCACTGAGGGGGCGTGGCCTCACTGAGGGGGGCGTGGCCTCACTGAGGGGGGTGTGTTAGACACGTCACCCTCAGTGAGGCAGATGTGATCGCTGCCTCCCCTGGTGCTTTTTCATTGCAGTTTCATGACGAGACCAGCGAGCCTAAATATCTTTTATACACACACGTGAAATAAGTTACCTGGAGTATGTAAGGCGAGGACATGAAATGAAGGGCTCTACAAACATTACATTGGTGACATACTGAGATAGTAACAGGCACGCGCTTATTGCCCGCGCTCCATCCAGTTACTGAGGGCTTGCGCAATCAGAGGGGAGGCTAAGCTCGTCGCTGCCTCACCTCTCGTCTATTCCTGTATTTGCAGCGGAGCTCCGCAAATTTGGCGATTTTGACTATAAAAATTATTGGAATCGTACAGAAATGACATTTATAACACAGATCAGTGGAAAAATCTTAATATGTATTTTATTTGATTATTCTTTTTTTTTACTTTTCGTAAGAGCTATTTTCATTGGAGTATGATATGTGAGGCTCTGCCTCCCCTGACCGCACGTCCCTGGTGCTGAGTGTAATCTGACTAGCGTAATATAACGAATGTGATGTGAGGATGCCTTCATCCAGCAGTGGATTGACAGACCATTGTAAATTGAGACAAATGAAGCATATAACTTCTCACTTGCCATATCATCACATTGTGTTTCAAGACTGGCTGTACAGATAGTCCCCGAGTTACGATGGTCCGACTTACGATATTTCGATCTTACGATGGCGATAGCGATACGACAAAATTGTAAAATATTTTACATTTCGCGCGGCAGGCAAACGCAGTACAATATGATACGTTACGATACGTTCAATGCATGTATGATACGTAGCTTTAGCAATGTCATTTTAGGGTTACCACGATACGATACGTTCAATGCATGTTAAAAGTTTTTATAGCAGATAGGATTGTTTCCTGAAAAAAAAATTCTATAAAATTGCAGTTCATATAGGTAGGCTAAGAATTTACCTTGTTTTTTACTTTACATTTTACTGTGCAATACAGTATTGTAATTAATAAATACATACAGTATATCGTTTATACAGTACGGTACTGTAAATTGCTCTGTTTTTCTAAATTATCACCATTCTTTAAGACTCCTGGGTAGGCTAGGCCATCTTCGACTTACGATATTTTTTACTTACGATGGGGTTGTCGTAACGCATCTCCATCGTAAGTAGAGGACTACCTGTATATGATATATTTAATTCCGCACAACTGTGGTTCTTTGGAGAGCTTTAGGAAACCCAATTTTTCTAAAACGCAAGCTAACTGATGACATCTGGCTCAAGGGCACACATGCTTTGTAGGACGATGCTTTGCCAAGGCATGTCGTGAGTTTCCATCTCTCAGCACATGGGGGTGCAATGCCACTTAATTTCACTGGTAATAAGCATCATGACGTTTGCTTAATGTTATTTTCGTGAAAATATACCCTTTTTTAAGGTCAATGTAGACTCAATTGTGAAAGGATACTGTATATGCCTTGAATTGTAATCCTATCAAATACATTTTTATAAATTAGGACCAGTTGTGATTCACACATTTTAAACGATGGTCAAGTATACACTTTTTTCGATTACATTTTATCTTAAATATCGTGTAAATAAGGTGAATAATTGAATGTATCAACATGCACACATATTTTAGATGTGTATACTCTTTGGTTCATTTGGTAAAGTCACGTAGGTATAAAGTAAAATAAATCACGTTTCGGGTGCAACACAAGCGTCCATCATCACCTGATGATGGCCGCTTGTGTTGCGTCGTGATTTATTTTATTTTCTACCTACGTGACTTTACCGAAAGAACCAAAGAGTATGGATTCCTGCAGTCACGAAAGCTTCAAATCAAGATTTTAGATGTGTATTTTGTTTCATGTATATGGCCATTCACTCGCTTTTATAGCCTTTGTGGATATATTGATTGGAAAATCGAATAAATCCCATCATGCAAATAACACCTCGTATATATATCCAAATATGCCATTTTGTTTCCCACAGAAAAGAAATCTGTGAAAATGGCAGCCATTACCAGATGTGCCCTCTCTGTGACACCTGCAAAGTGTGGAACCTGTCAAACACCTGCAACATGGCTAAGGTGACCATTTTGTCAGTGACGAGTGAACACATTTTACTTTTATCCTTCCAAGAATTTAAAAATGCTACCATGTTGAGTTGTTATTGTTGTATGTCGCAGTCTAAAAGTGGGATATTGAGCCAGTGGTGTTTATTTTCAGAGTTCTGTATGAAAAGTTGTATTGCAAACTGTCATATCTGATTCATTGGCACACTTTTGCAAAACAATTGATATTACCAAACGTTATTTGTTTAATTTATATATCAACAGTATTATTGAAGTGCGTAAAATGTGAATGCAATCTTTTAGCCAGCAAGTGTCCACAAAGTCAGTGACAAATCGTAATATTAAAATGCCGCTGATGATAATGCAGTGCTCTGTTGTCCCTTCCGCAGATGGGCCACATATTTGACTACCCAGGAACGATTTTCTACAGCATCTTCATCTCCCTCTGGTCTGTGAGCTTCTTGGAATACTGGAAGAGGAAGAGCTCCTGCCTCACGTACCACTGGGGATGCACGCTGGTGCACGAAGAGGCGAGTGTTTTGTCACTGCAAGAGGCCCGTGCAGTATCAGAAGTGACTGGGCTCTCTAAAATATAAACACAGGATTGCCAAATGAAATATATTTATCCCTAGCACCCAATTAGTGCCACTAAGCTGCTTGCAGTTTGCAGGCTGTTTTGAAGCGGGAGCCCTAATGCAGACGTAGGAAATATGACATGAAACCCTCGGTGTACATCTTCCCTGAAGTGTGTGTGTGTAGTGTGATGGTCACTAGCGTTGCTTCTAGCTTGTGCTGTGTCTTGCAGGAGCGGCCCCGGCCAGAGTATGCTGCGCTAGCCCCCCTCATTCGGGAGAACCCCATCACGGGAGAAAAGGAACCGTACTTCTCCGAAAACGATCGCACTCCAAGGACTGTCACCGGATCAATCGTCCTCTTCCTGATGGTAAATGCCGTTCGTACGTTTGAGCTATTTGAGGAGCTACGAATCGTTGTGACTTTTTAGAGTGATTTCCTTCATAGTGTTCTTGTGTCTTTGAATGTTCACCTGGTTTTGAGGGTGTTAGGGTGGTTTCATTATAGCAGGCTGCCCTGGTTGATACTTAAGGTTCTTTAACTGTAAAATATGCGTCATCTGCTCCACAGTGGACGTAAAAGATCCCGTGACGTCATTCGAAGAGTGTAAGCCTTTGTGTGCTGACGTCATCCCATTTTTACAAAGTTGAAAAATAACCTTCAAATTACTCAATTGGGCTTTCACGTAGTAATATTTCCCCCTATTGTGAAACTACTGCAGGCTATGTATGTGAAACAGTGCCTTTATGCTAACCTTGCAGTGTAAGCGTGGTGTGAATTCCAAATGTACTAATATTTTTATTATTATAACGAAACTTGATAATTGTGTAAACATTGGCAGTGCATTGTGATTAGTGACATGGCACCCCTGACACGTGCAATATTTATCCAGATTTTTCCACCAGATGGCAGTCGTATCACATAATCAACGCTAGTATCACCCTTGCACAACTTCACACGAGAAAATCAGAAATCCGATATTAATTATTGACCTCTGAGGGTATAACATATACATCGGAATTTGTAAAATAATGAAGCTGCCATATGTTGACAACCGCATGAATCGTGGCAATGTTTACATATGGGTGGAATGGCTGCAGTTAGCATGTAGTGATGATGATGAGAGAAATGCGAGTCCGATCCATACTTTAAATCCTGCCAATATTTACCGTGTTAAGTTTTGGCCAAATATTTGTGACGTTTAATGTCAATATGTTGTGTTTTTGTAGATCTCCGTGGTTCTAATATTCCTGGTCACTGTGATACTGTACCAAGCCCTTCTAAGCATTTCAATCTTCAAGACTGGCAATTGGTTCCTCGCGACGCAGGTAATTACGTTCTCCCACAATACTGCAGCTCAATTGTAGCTCCCTCTACAGAGCTAGTACTTTGGTAGTTTTCCAAACAGTGGAGCTTGATTCCTTGTCAGGCGCAGGGTCATTCAACAGTAAGTGTGGTGTATTGATGTATAACAGTGTTATTGAATTACCCAGGAACATCTCACTGAGTCTCAACATTATTTTTCTTGACTTAAAGCTTTCGTGACTCCAGGAATTCATATTCTCTTTGGGTCTTTCGGTAAAGTCCCGTAGATAGGTTCAAAGAAAATAACAAAAAACTATGATGTTTCGATTGCAACACAAGCGGTCGTCATCAACGTTGTGTTTTTTTTTGTTATTTTCTTTGAACCTATCTACGTGACTTTACCGAAAGACCCAAAGAATATGATTTTTCTGTCGGTTACTGATTTGGAATATTTGGCCAATTTGATTTTAATCAGTCAGATTTGACTAACATTACGTAAATATTGTTTAGAACCAATGTGGTGGATCTATTTAATGCAAATTCATAGCCCAACATGGATAAAGTATTTGTTTTTATGTTAGCTATTATTTTGTTATTTCTGCTATTGTGTAATGCATAATTTCAGGTTTTTTGGGTTTGATCGAGTAAAAATATAAATGTGTCATTAAACCCGCCACCACCCGACACAGCCATTTAGTAAGGTTTGTCACGTAAGCAGAACATACCAATTCGTTACTAGTACAGCACACCGGTGTGTTGAAGAGAAAAGTCACGAGATTTACAATCTTGAGTACGACGTTTCGCCAGTAATTACAACTAGCTTCATCAGGTGACAGCCAGATTTGTGGAAAAATTATCATGTTTCGTTTCTAAAATAGAGGGGTAGATGTGAGGCATCACTTGTGAGCACTTGAGCGATGAGGGGGGGGGGATTAATGAATGCATATAAATGACAATTGGTATCCGAAAAACCTGTATTGTGGATGATATTGCTTGCGAAAAGCCTACGTGTTAAACTATTGTGTAATGGTTCGTAGATTGGACTAGAAATCATAGTCTACCAGTTTGATTATATTGTCCGGAGCGTCGGTTAAAACAGCATTGGAAGTTTATTAAATCCACCCAGTCAGCCCACCCAGTACACGTATTATTGATAAACTACAGTTAATTGAATTCGTCCTGGGAATTATTTTATTATGTTTTATTTTTATTATTTTATTACTTCCATTCTACGTGACTTTACCGAAAGAACCAAGAAGATACAGTGAATTGATTGGCATAACAGTAGAGGTGCGTGATTAATAGCCTATTTTGGTGTGGTTTGGGAAAGTAATCGTGGTTTCTGATGTTTTCAGGCGACGAATATCGCGAACATGACTGGCACCTTGGTGTTCCTCGTGCTGATCGTGATCATGTCGCGCTTGTACACGACCATAGCAGACTATCTCACCAGATGGGGTATGCATTTTGTATAATCCACAATGTATCTAGCAGCAATTGCCGACCTCATCCATACACTGCATATTTGATATATTGCATACGAAGAGTATGTACATATACACGTACAGCCATTTGTTAATCTGCTGCTGGATGAGGGCATCCCCATGCCTTGCAGAAAGTGGGGGTTATTTGACCATACTTCACCGCACAGGTCAGTACGGGTTAGTGAATGTGAGGAGCATAGATAATGGAGCAGAGAGGTACATTACAACAATGAATTTTGTTGTACTACCCTCAGCTGACCGGCCACGTAGGACAGCACCGTAGCCGTACATGGCAAGCCGGCGTGCATGCTGGTCGCCCATCAGAGCACTATCCAGGCTAAACCACTGCTTAGCTGCCAAGATCGCCACGTACGCCTGGTGATTTGGTGGTCATACACAGTTTCTCCAAGTGTGTCAATGAATGCAACGTACTCACAAAATTGTGTTCGCCACGTTTATTTAATTGCACACTTCATGACAAAGAAAAAGGCAACACAATCCGTAACCTCTCGTTGTTTTTGCAGCACGTTTGTTGCAGACAGATGATTGCTTTCGTCATTCATGCTAATTGCATCCCACAACGTTGTCCATTCATTATGTATAAGGTCCAACTCCTATATATAGCTAACTTCCAAGCAAATTAAACAAAGTAATAAAGAAATGGCACCAAACGAAAAGGCACAAATAACAAAAATGTTACCACAACAGAGCAAATTCGCCCATTAAGTCTCAACATCCCAGACCACAATCTCAACTTATCACACAATCCAGGGATACCTTCACAGGAGGGGGGCGGTGGAGTGGCAAAAAAGTTACGACTAAATTAAAAACCAATCGGTTAAACAGAATCAACTTAAACTTTGTTTTTTGTGTTTTGATCAGAAATGCACCGGACACAGTCAGAGCACGAGAACGCTTTAACCGTCAAGGTGTTCATCTTCCAGCTGGTCAATTTCTACTCCTCCCCTGTGTACGTGGGCTTCTTCAAGGGCAAGTAAGTGCCGTGCTACAACTTCTGCGTCCAATCCGTGACCCTCTGGGCATAGTCAGATTAACCCCTTTCACGTTCCAACATGTTCTGCAAGTTGCAGGGTGGGTCCCATTCACCTCCTGAATCTCGGAACGCACAAGTGGTTCGCGTTCATTTTATTTAGAGGCATAGCACCGCTGTTTTTTTAAGACATTGCATTGTACTCACCGCATATAAGTGTAGCGCCACGGCCCGCTCTATGATAGCTGGCACCAAACTGTTCCTATTTCCCGCACCTCCGTTAGCACGGTTGGCTACATACGTTGTGAAAGAAGTTCAACATACATACATTATGAGATTAGATCTCGGTAAATGTGCAGCCCTACAATCGCTTGCTCACACCACTGCTAGCAGAAGTGAACTCCACTAGAGGGAGCTATGTGAATGTAAAACAAATATCCGTGGATTCTTTTAGTGTGCATTGGGTGATCAGGGTCCTTGGGTTAAATATCATCCAAAAGATGGCATCCATGAGCACAGTTCCGACGTTTAACGATTCTGGCATTCATATTGCATTTGTGATGGATACTGATTTATCTAGTTGTTGTCGTGGTGCGTGTTTTGTTTTCCAGGTTCAATGGGTATCCAGGAAACTACGGATCCCTTTTTGGAACTCGAAATGAAAACGCAAGTCAAACATTGGTCCCCCACTCTCTGCCCTATCACCTTGTTAATTAAGTGACCTTGATTCATCGATTGATAACATATATGAACAGACATGTCACGAATCAGTTTAGATCTTTCGCAGAACAGTGTAGCCAATTGTGTTCGAGAACAGCTCACGTAAACATATATTACAGATCTGCCTCTGAGTTCCCTTCAAGTGACCTTTCTTCCATACAGTAGGGAGCAGCACTTTTCCACCTTCTCTGCCACTGACAGTAATGTTCATCACATGACAGTCAAACTGCCATTTAATTCTGGGAGCTGAAATTCAGCTAAATTCAGGCAAAACCAAATTTATTATGATACTTATGTTGTGCTAAACCCACTGAATCCAGGATCTGAGTGGTGCCAGCTCTGCACTCTGACCTCTGAGCCACTTCTGCAACTGTTAATTAACCAGGTCCCTGTGGGGTGGGCTGGTAGGAACAAACAAATGAATGGCTATAATAAAATGAAATGGCAAAAAATGGGCGCCAATAAGTGGACGGAAACGTAGACGTAGTGGAACATAGGAAACAATAAAGTAGTAGTAACCGTTGTGGAAAAAATACTAGTATTGCAAAGTATGTACCTACGTGAGTGCAGCTTGGAGCAGACATAGTGAGTAGTAACAATCTGCACAATATGCAGATTGTTACTACCCCTGCTGCGGTAGCCCCGCCCAGCCCCGCGTAGCCCCGCCCAATACACCCCTAGCGGGGGAGAGATTCCCAGGCCTGGCTCTAGGCTGGAGACCCGCCGACGACGGGGAGGTAGGGAGTGTATTTTAATGTAAAAGCTTAAAATTTAAATGTTTCTATTTAAAAACATGAGGGAATGTAACATTGTTAAACATTAACTCCCTTTCACACACGCGGGGGTACGATACGAAGGGAGAGTTAGAGGCCTAGTTCTAGGCTTTAGGCCTAGCTGTAGGCTTTAGGCCGCTGTGAGTTAATTTTTTTTTTTTATGTTTTAATTATTTACGTAAAAGCTTTCAATTTAAATGTTTCTATTTAAAAACATCAGGGAATGTAACATTCTTAAACATTAACTCCCTTTCACACACGCGGGGGTACGATACGAAGGGAGAGTGTGAGGCCTAGTTCTAGGCTTGAGGCCTAGTTCTAGGCTTTAGGCCTAGCTGTAGGTTTTAGGCCGCTGTGAGTTAATTTTTAATTTAAATGCTTTAATTATTTATGTAAAAAGCTTTAAATTTATTAAAAACATAAGGGAATGTAACATTGTTAAACATTAACTCCCTTGCACACACGCGGGGGTACGATACGAAGGGAGAGTTTGAGGCGTTGTTCGAGGCTTTAGGCCTAGCTGTAGGCTTTAGGCCGCTGCGAGTTAATTTTTAATTTAAAAGTTTTAATTAAAAGCTATCTGAGGGAATTATAAGGGAATGGTATACACTTGTTTCGACAGGAAAGCCGAAAGCGTCACTGAGTGTAAAGGTTTTTGTAGGGTCATGCCAAGTGTTTGCAGTAGGGGGCGATGTTGATGGACGGACGGAGGGACGGACGATATAATCTATTGTAGGCTGGTCCACTTCGTTCCTACCAGTAAAACTCTACTACTCTACAACCCAGCAGAACGCTGAATAATGACTGATTAAAAAAAATACATCTCATTAACTTCATGGTGAAGCATTTTAGCGACTGTAATAAATGTTCAAACCCGTCAACATCATGGTGAAATGTTTGGTATATATAGTAAACATTGCAACTGATCAACATCAAGGTAAATCATTTATCCACGATAATATATCGAAACTCATAAATGTTTTGAAGAGTCATAGTGAGGCGATGCTGTGTTCAGTGTCCCCAAGGCGGCTGCCTGATCGAGCTGGCTCAACAGCTGTTCATCATCATGGTGGGGAAGCAGATCCTTAACAACCTGCAGGAGCTTATCGTCCCGTGAGTTCCAATATGCACTTTAACCAACACTCAAAACGCAATGTTAATCGGTCAATATGCCACGCTGGTCAGTGCCGGTTGGTGAAAACTAAACTTAACAATTTTTTTATTTTACCAGGTAAGTCCCACTGAACTATAAAGGTCTTTTTCGGAAGCGACCTGGCCACAAATGATAGCTCAACGAAGTGGCTTATCACGTGGAAATGTCTAGCAGCCGTAGAGAAGGGGGCCCAGGACTGGTTCAATATCACTCGCCACTGATTTTATCCACGTCCAGGAATAGAACTCGCCAACATGCTAACCACTGCACCACGGCTCTACCCTCTTAATTATTATTTTCACATTCATTCACTCTTACTGCCAATTTCCTACCATTTCACATCCACCTTTCACAGTGGTACCACATACTGCTTTGGCTTTTAGTCGGAAGCAACACGTGGTTGTCAGAAGATGATCATACTTCACTCTGATCTGCACTGCAGGATAATCCAGCAGTGGAGGCAGCGGAAGAAGCTGGATGAGATCAGAGGCAAGCGTCTGGTACAGGAGCTCAACATCTGGGAGGACGACTATGAGCTCCTGCATAACACTGGCCTTTTCGACGAGTACCTGGAAATGGGTGAGGCAGATGGACGGTTATTGCATTGCAAATAGAATTACCAGTGTTACTTTATATTGCATCTGTATGCGACCACATCCCAAGATATCCCGCAAAAACAGTGGGCATATTAATTTTGTAGAGAGAGACATAGCCGGAATGATATTCACAAGTAATAAAATATTTAAAAATGTTTTTTTTTAAACACGCTTTAATGAAATGTACTGTCCGAGCTGCCCCTCCCCTCCTTCCACATCCCCCGCCCCTGGGCGTGGCTCCCCGAGGCTTGCCGTGACGTAAGGGACCGTAGTGATTTACAGGCAACGTCAGTTGAGCGTGGACAATTAGAGCCGTTAAAAAGATTGTTTAAATATATATATATTTTTTATGATAGAATATAGTATTGTCATCAGTATGACATAGCTATACGAAGTTTGCAGTCGATAGGACATTTGGAATACTGTTGAAAT
>CM025657.2:6802064-6818604 GCA_014621495.2 Entosphenus tridentatus
TCATCAGTATGACATACCTATACGAAGTTTGCAGTCGATAGGACATTGGGAAGTGTGTAAAAATCGAGTTAGACGATTTCTTTTTTGAATATACAACAGACGAAGTGAGTTAAATAAAAGCGTGTAAAAAATGAATATCTTGAGCTGGAACGCGAACAGAGACACTGTCTAAATATCATGGATGGCTATGAGTAAGGAGATCCAAACTGGGGCCAGTGGAGGTTAATGAGTCACCACCCACTGATTCAAGGTTGACTGGGGTCTTCAATAGAAAGCGTTGGTTTTCTGGGGGCAGAACGTGTGCGGAGGGCAATAGAGTGAGATGACAGGGAAGAAGTAAGGGAGTTCATGTGGAGGTGAGCAGAGTGAGATGAGAGGGGACAGGCAATGCTGAGTACATGGAGGATCCTGAAAGTATATTCTTGGTTCTTTCGGTAAAGTCACGTAGAAGGGGAATAATAAAAGAATATAAATATTGAAACTATAAAAATTCTCACGACGTTTCGACTGCAACACAAGCAATCGTCATCAGGTGTGAAATCCACAGCAAGAAAATTTGAAAAAACTGGCGGTTTTTCTTAACGTCAGCACCACAGACAGCGATTTGGCAGTTGGCCAGATGGACGAGTCCATCTAGGAGGGGGGAGAAAATGGAATGCGGTCTGAAAGTCACCGTAAGCGTGAACACAATAAATTAAGACCCGAAATGGTTTATCAAATCTTTCCAATGATTGCCAAGCCAGAATCCATTTTCTCGGTTGAAATTGTCTCTGTGTATATGTGAATAGCCTCATGAACGAACCTCTCATGGTAGCCAGATGGCTTGCAAAGAACCTGAAAGTGTTTACGTACCCTGGATGCCTCACACCACAAAACATTTCCGAGTGTTCAGTTTTCCCCAACCCTCTTACACAGGGGTCAGAAACCAATATTCCAACAATCGCAATGTATGTGAATGCGAAACGGTGGTCCTTATGGGGAATGGTGGTATAGCGGTTAGCATGCCGTGCTATGAACCCAGCCACGCGAGTTTGATTCCCGCTCATGGCCAATGCCAATAACGAATATTTGAACCAGTCCTGGGCCTCCCCTAGGTCGACTCAGCCTCAAATAAGTAGCTGGTGTAGTGTATAAACATCACTGCTGGGAAGACAAAGGTGGTCAGGTGTGGTGCTGGCCAGCCACTCCCTCGTGTTATACCATGCCTGCCTTCATAGTTGCTAACTGCACTTGCCCCAACAGTCTGTTAAGGCTATATGGGGGATCTTTGTATTTGTGGTCGTTAATAAATAACGTCACAAAGCAGTTCTTAATACGCCGCACGCGGCTGCGGAGCTGAAAGTTGCCGATCCCTGCCCTAACTCAACCTTCTCGACCACAGTGATGCAGTTTGGGTTCATCACCATCTTCGTCATGGCGTTCCCGCTGGCTCCGCTCTTCGCGCTCATCAACAACTGGGTGGAGATCCGTCTGGACGCGCGCAAGTTTGTGTGTCGGTACCGGCGCTCGGTGGTGGAGCGCGTCAGGGGCATCGGCGTCTGGTTCGACATCCTCTCTGGCCTCGCCCACATCTCCATCATCTCCAATGTCAGTGTCGTTCTTTTCCGTTGCACATCGTTCGCTGTGCTTTGATTTCCGGTCGTACCGCGAATTGTTCGGCACGGTGTCTGACGTTTCACTCCACGTGCTTCCCAAGGAAGCTTCCCGAAGATGGCTTTCGTCTAGCATGGCTGATGATGATTTGGCCCTCGGTAAGGAAAACGTTCACCCCTGGGCTAAACAGAACTGAATGAACAAACAGATGAACAGTTTGACTTATGCCCAGGTATTTTTCTGGTTGTGCTATTTGGCTCTCTGATATGTTTTCTGGTTGTACCGCATGTTCTTTGGCACAATGTCCGACTTTTCACTGCACGTGCTGGAAGTTTCCCGAGGAAGCTTCCTGAAAAAGCCCATGACCTAATCACTGGTAATGCATCCGATCTCCGCGGATCTGGGAAGCTGAACAGGATTTAGCGTGGATAGTGCTTCGCTGGGGGACCACAATGCTCAGCAATTTGTGAGAGGCTGCTGTGCTGTATGTACTATACTTCAATGCTCCCTGTCTTCACTAACACATTGACCAGTGTGGTGAATTACGGTCAAGGTACCCCCTGACTAGCACGACATGTGGAGGCCCTTGTCAAACTAACATAATTAAAGCATCCTTTTCTGCTGTTTGTCACGAAGCTTATATATTGACGTGTGAATTGCTTTCTTTGATATTATTTAAAACAAGTGAGATCTGATTTATATACACATTTCTCTTAGAAAACAGTTATGTCACCAATTGACAGCAATTTTTGTTGTGCTTGAGTGCCAGCCAATTGTTTAAACGGCGCTAAATCGGTGTTGCGTTCCAGGCCTTTTTGATAGCGTTCACCTCTGACTTCCTGCCCCGCCTACTCTACCGATACACCTACAAGTCGTCACTGGACGGTTACGTCGATTTCACGTTGGCCTACGCTCCCCGTGAATACGTGGCCGCCAATCACACCATGTGCAGGTACTGCCTCCTGCTCGTGCTGTGCACACAGTGAGGCACACAGCAATGTTACCACTCGTGCAGCGTGCACAATTTATTTCTCTTTTGGCATATTACAGTAGAAAGAGGCTGCAGTAGTTAGACACTGGGGGATGTATCTCATGCATTGTGGTTGACTTGAATGCCTGCTTTGAATTCTGTTTAACACATAGCCTTTCTCGACCAATATCATCCATAATACAGGTTTTTTTAGGTTAGATCGCGTAAATATAGAAATGTGTCGTTAAACCCGCCACCACCCGATACAGCCAACTAGTAAGGTTTGTCACGTAAACAGAACATGCCAATTCGTTACTAGTACAGCACACCGGTGTGTTGGAGAGCCAAGCTACAACATTAACAATACAATAATTATACAATCGAAATTGATATAGTATCTAAATAGAAGCTTAAAGCGGTGACTAGATTTTGATTCTCAGCCACGGCTAACATCATTGGCGAGTGATATCCGATATTGGTCCTGGGCCAACCTTTTATCAATCTGCACTGCCTAAACCAGCGTGTAGTAGTTGATTAAGAAAGGAATGTAAATTACTTACTACTTCGTAAATGCAACCACATGTCAAGATGCTGTAAAGAAACAGTGGACATTTATTTTGTCGAGAGAGGCGGTCCGTCATAAGCAGATGAGAATAGACAAGTCTTGAGGCCCTGGACTTGAACAGGGGAAAGAAATTCGACAGCATGGATGGCTGTGGAAAGGCGAAGTGATTTACAGACTATGGGGGCAGCAAAAACTACACTTGTAAACAAAGAATGTCAGAAGCGTAATTTTTCTTGCTTATCTATACGAGTGAACATTACTGAGGTGACATGGCCGAGATCCTGGTTTTGAAACTGGATTTTAGCCGCCCGTAATCTGACAAGGTTCCCAAGTGATGGTTCGGCCAGGTCACCATCGATGGCACAAAGATGGCATCTTTGAATTATTCTGGCTCTGGGAATTATAAATGTATTGTTGGCATGCAATGAACACACTCTATGCAGGACAATTAAACGGCATGTATAAGGATGCCTATTTAAGCGATTTTAAAAGCATTTCTGCAAGGTCATGGTCCAGGGCTGTTTCCAACTGTGGTCGCATCGCATACTTTTTTAAAGCTCCACCGCACCTGCGGGTCTATATTGGTTTTAAAGCAACGAAAACCTGAAATGTCACATTTTAACGGTAGCCGCAGCAACAGTCTAGGCTAAACTGCAAATGACTGCACATTTGTCACTTGTAAATCTACAGATACAGAGACTTCCGAGATCAAGATGGGAACCTGACGCTCTTTTACTGGAAGCTCCTGGCTGTGCGTTTGAGCTTTGTGATTATCTTTGAGGTACCGGAGTTTGTCAGCAAACACTTAACTTCCAATTATCTTTGTGCTTGCTCTTCATGAAGTGTGACAACATTAAGTATACTCACTTGCATAAATTACGTATTCCTATGGTAAGGGACTAGTCTTTCCCGATGCAAAATATCCTCAAAAGCCTTCAAGCTTATTATAGAGCTACCAAATAACGGGGGAGGCTCAACCGGGACGGGTGATGACCTCCGCCAGTCTGACACAGCAGTGCCCCCCTCAGCAGTGCCCCCCTCAACTCTCTGACACTGTCCCCACCCATTACTTCCCTGCCGACCCCGCCCACTGCTCAGGTTGCCCTCACCCATTGGCCTGTTTTCACGAATTGAGCGCGAGGGCCATCAAATGTTAAACTGGGTCAAAATCCCAGCAGGCTTTCTGAAAACATACACAACCAGAGTGTTGATGTTCGAGTTGGTATTCTTGTTATTAATGATAATGTTTCCTGTCAACAACTATACAGATTGGCTTGGAGGCAGTATTTATGCTGGTAATGAATGCCTATGGTAATGTGAGTCTCTCAATCGGCTCGACCTTCCTCTGCGTTAGTGTAAAAATCCACCCACTCATGAATATTAATGAGGGGGGGGGCTCGTGTGGAGTGACGTCACGCGGGGGGATGGGCCTCATGTGGAGTGACGTCACGCGCGGGATGGACAGACATTTCTGGGTGATCATAGTAGGTAATTAGTTTTAAGTAATTAGTTTTGCAACATGAAGTGTAATATAACCAGCTATTGTATAGGCCAAATATAGAGGGTAAATTCAAGTGAATCCATTCCGAATGAGTTATATAGTCTTAATAATGCTTCTGAATTCTATCTGCCAAAGCCGTTGATGCAAAAACACCTCGCCAACATGTTCCACCCTCTGCAAGATCCCGCAGCTGCAGCACAGTCGACACGTGACCCTCCAACATCTGCCCTGACAGTCTCCCACCACCAAAACAAAAACCTATCCATGTATCTCACTGGAGACATTCTTCAGTGTAAATCTTTCACACATCTCTTTATCACCGAACATTGCAGTGTGGTGGACAGAGTAAGGGTTACATTGACTGCCTATCATCAACAGCCTTGGCCGTGAATGCTGTGGTTCTGTAACTCGTTGTTGTGTGCATTAAGCGAAGCACGTTCATGTTGTCTAATTTTATTTATTATTCAAATATTTCACCTGCAATATCCTTTGGGATGGAACATCTCCATTGCAACCGTGTCTATGGTATAAATTAACACATACACATAGCAAATACGTAATGACTTGTTTATGAACATTTTAAATCTGTAATCTATACAGTACTGAATTTATACAATGAATATCCCACTCAGTTAAACATCATAAGTACACATATAAATCATTAAACTGTGCACACTGACAGTTCTTTTCTATAGAGTGTAACATCCAATATTACTGTGACGTATGCTGCATACCAGGTGTGCCATCGTGAAAAGAACCCACCGTAAACCTCACGGCAAATTACAAACACGTTCCTTCAGAGTGATGAGTGAATAGCCGTTTGCCTGAGGATGACCTTGCTTTAAAGTGAAACATGCGAGAACTCCGAAGTTTACTCCGTGAGCTCACCCAGTGGCTATGTTTTCTCTCGGCAGCACCTGGTGTTTCTTGTGGCTCGAGCAATAGATTGGCTCATTGTGGACGTGGCTCCTGATCTAAAGGTAAAAATTAAACGGGAAGAGTACCTGGCAAAGCAAGCTCTGTCCGAAGACAAGAAAACACTGGAAAAGGTTAGTTGAAGTCTCCGTGTGCGTGTCTCACCGACGTCCCTGTGTGTGTGTGTGTGCGTGTGCAAACTTACATTGGGTGTAGACATTTTTTGTGGGGAAAGGTCAATGGTTGTATTCCCATCTTGACAAGAATGGCTGAAATATATTGCCTTAGCGATCCCCCCCACCTTGGTTCATAATGTAGTTTTGGGTCAGGCCAAGTTACAATCTGACCAGGATTTGTGTTGGGGAGACATTTGTGCTGGTGAGGCATTGAACACCGCGCCGACTATTATTGTTCAACTGAAGGACAATTCTCGCAACCAAATTTAGCAGTTAGTAAAATATTGATTAAGTATCATAACGTTGGCTGAGAAAAACCTACGTGTTAAAATTAGTACCCCATTGTTGTTGGCGATAGTGACGTCTCATTGTCACTGATCAATGGACGAAAACAGAATATTTCCCCACGCGTGAATCGGCCTTAAATGTTAGAAGCATTGAGCAGTATGAGGTTTGTACTACGATGTATGGGGTGGTAGTGGTCATGCTTTGCTTACATGTTGCATCACACGTGATTGCTGTGTTCTTCGTCCATGCAAGGCCATGACGTTTTTAGTTTTGCACGATTGTAACAATGATGACAGTTTTGTGCCATACACTTCTTCATGCGTCAGCTATTTTCAAAGCTGCACGAAAGTAAATTCCTATGTATGCTTACACAGCAACAAATTAGTGTTAAAATAACACACGCGGAATGGCTATGACGACATTTGTCACAACTAAAGAGAAAATGTATCGTGAATGACATCCAGAGAGGCTGAGGACATGCTACATTTGTAATGTGGTCAGGTGTGTGTGATTTTTTTTATCACACAATCCCCAGTCTTTTCACGCAACCTGAATTTTTACACAACTTAATCACTTCGTTCAGCAAGTTATGCTACCACGGTTCTTGAAAACCAAACTCATGTCAACGCCTCGTGTTTTAACATCGAAAGCGTAATCCGTCAAGTGCCAATTGGCATCACATTCACCGAATAACAACAAACTACATAAATAATAACCAGTCTCCCCAACATGTTATTTCTCCAGTTCGGCCTATTTATCTGCTGCAAAGGTTACTTCATGTTGAGCATTCCCCAAAAAATGTTCTGAGAAGACAAAAATAATAATAATAATAATTATTACAGGAATTATTTGTTTTTGATACTGCGCCATTCTTTAGGCCAGGGCATCTCGGAGCGTTTTACACACGGCAACCTACTTGCATTGCATCTCATCTCAACAACACATTTGGAAGGGCACCCCCAGCGGCAGCTGTCCCCTGGAGGGTGACTCGGCACCTGGCCTGCAATTGGGCACTAATCCGTCAGTAGGGAGCCGATGATTACTACGTGCAATCCTATTTAACAGTTGCAGTTATTTAACATTTCTAACTCTGCCCATGAGACTGTGTTGGTCGAAACTAGTTCAGAGTTTGCCCACTCAAAACCAATTCTGCTGGAATATATTGGTTCAGAAGGCTCATAGGCCGATAAACAAAATATATATTTTAATGTATATGGAGAGACATACTTCACGTATGTTGATTATACATATGCAAGCCGGCATCCTTCACCACAGTACACAATGAGTGTAATAATCTTGATTTGAAGCTTTCGTGACTGCAGGAATCCATACTCTTTGGTTCTTTCGGTAGGTTTACCTAGGTTTACCTACGTGACTTTACCGAAAGAACCACATCAAGGTGTATGTATGTTGCTGTCGCACGTAACCTTTTATATCACAGCCCCAACCTGTCCATCACTGCATCGGGCGTACCTTGCTTTTCACAAAACACCTCTAAAACAGACAATTGCAAGCCCGCACCGTCATCTTCTTAAAGCATTAGCACATTTAAAATAATATCTCTCAATGTGTTGGATCACGGTCACCTTTGCCGTTGATTGTTTTTAGGCCCTCGCGAGCGTAGGTGGCGTGTGTGGAATGTCGTGCGCTGAAGTTGTGTGTGCTGAAGTTGTGTGTGCTTTTGTTCGTGGTCAGCTGATGGTTGACATGCAGCCAGAGAGGAGGCATGGAGGGCCCAGGGACACGAGCAGGCGGAGATTCGAAGCGAAACTGAGTAGTGTGGGCGGAATCTTTAATATGAACAAGTGAATAATAAAAAGCCTTTTTGTCCTGACTGAACGGCCCGAAATGTACCAGATCTCAGAAGGAACTCGGACGCTAAGTAGGGTTTGAACCTGGTTTCTGCTTTTATGGGTGACCACCATGCGTAACAGATTGTTATCGGATCTGGGGCGATGTGGTGGGCAGCAGAGGGCAGTGTAGTAAAATCAGTTGTTGTGCTGTACTATGATCCAATGTTTGTGCACTATATACCAACCCCATGCTGATCAACGTGGTAAAGTGTGACCTGTACGGTGTGGGGAGGCCATCATCCAGCAGTGGATTAATTAAAAGGCTGTACACGCAAATGTATATTTTCACATTGCAGTTCAGTATAATATTGCGCAGTGTTTAGGATTTTTCGTGGTATTTAAACTACACAATTAATATATTAATTAGCATGTAGAAAAGAACAAGGCAGAGAAGCAGCTAAACTGGTGTCCTAAATTATTTCATGTTATGTAAAAAATATATATTCCTGTTCTTAAGTGTATTTTAATGTGGTAGAAAGACACTTCAATCGGAGACGTTGCGTTTATGATATGTAGCAGTCAAAGAACTTGCATTTGTAGAATTTTCATACTTTTATGCTTATGTTATTAAATAAGTGCAAAAATTGCTTGAACTAGTCATTTGCACAAATAAACATTTGTAATTGCAAGCAGCAATTCTAAGTTTCTTCAAATCATATGCATGTTTCAGATCATTATATCTGTCAATGTGTCATGAATTAGATGTTCTACTGTTGTCTAACACGTAGGCTTTCGCGACCAATATCATTCATAATAGAGGTTTTTGGGTTAGATCGCGTAAATATATAAATGTGTCGTTAAAACCCGCCACCACCCTATACGGCCAACTAGTAAGGGTTGTCACGTAAACAGAACGTGACAATTCGTCGAGTACGACGTTTCGCCAGTAATTACAACTACTGGCGAAACGTCGTACTCGGATTGTAAATGTTGTGGCTTGGCTCTCCAACACACCGGTGTGCTGTACTAGTGACGAATTGGCACGCTCTGTTTACGTGACAACCCTTACTAGTTGGCTGTGTTGGGTGGTGGCGGCTTTTAACGACACATTTATATATTTACGCGATCTAATCCAAAAACCTCTCTTATGGATTTCTACTCTTGTGTTCTATAGTTCATTGATGCATTTTTAGGTTGAAGAAGTTAGCACGTGTAGCAAAACACTGAGCGTAAAAATGCTGTCAGTTCCACGTGATTGGAGCTCCTCCCCTTCATTCCATGCCTGAAGAAGATTCCAGCACGTGGAGTGAAACGGTACAACCTGAAAACTGTGGCCATTGTTAGAAAAAAAAACGTTTCGTTTCATTATTTACTGATTGTGGTTTCTCTCTTTCTTCCCATCTCTTTCCTTCCCTGCTGCCACAACAAGGAATCCTAGCAGTGAGCGTTCTCCATAGTCACTTTCATTCCTTCTTTGCTGGGATTTTTTGCAACCTCTTTACCTCTTCGAAATATTTATTTATGTGTCAACAGTTTTGTTTTCAGCACCAGTGCCAGTATGCGTAGCCGGCGTTGGTTAAAGTATGCAGTAGCGATTGCCAACAAACCCACCGTTAATCCCTTGAATTGTGTTCGTTTTGATTCACCGTTACAGGTCCGACTTGCACTATGTTTAAGCAAGATGAGCGGAATGTCCTAGCCAATTGCAAGTGAATGAGAATGAACGTAGGACTTTATAATGAGTACAATGTGTATCACACAAGCCAAATAGTATGAGAGTTGCATCCTGGTAATTGTAGTGATCAATGCATTGGCACTAATGCTCTTAAAAATAATCATAATGGATCCTGTGGTGTATATATTTCACAGTGTATATGTATATCCTGGAGGCTCACCGAATATTTTCTTCGAATATGGCAAAATACTGGCTGATTTTTTAAGTATTACTATTATCTAGCCGAATTGAGTCGAGAACAAAAATTCGAAACCGAAAATGAGTTTCATGTATGACGGGCTGCCATGGTCATGTGACCACCGTGGTCTTATTGGGGGTCGGATGGGAAGGGAGTGGAGATAACGGGATAGGAGCAATGACAAGACGATAAGCACATGGTGAGAGAGAGGACACGGAGAGGGATGGATAGACAAAGACGGGGATCTGGAAAGACTGAGATCTCGACAGGTGGCGGGAGAGAAATATAGAGATGGGGGTGAATGAAGAGAGGGAGACGGACAGGAAGAGGAAAATAGATGAGGGATACAGGGAGTTGGATGTGACAGACAGGGAGAACTGCCAGTTTATTTAAGAAAAATATACATTTCAACACAATTTGGCTTCCAATTGGGATTCACAGTGTACTTGGATAAGTATTGTACTCGGTGTTTAGCATTCAGCTGAGCTGTAAAAAAAGTGCTGTTCAATCCACCGCGAGTATGTACAGCACATGACATGCACAGGAGTGCCTGTAAATATGAATCGCTACCGCTTCAACAATTGCAGGCGACAGCTTGGGATGAAATTCACCCAAATAGTTGATTTTTTTTATTGAATTGGCATATACACATGAACTGGACTCGATGTGTCCGCACATTAATGTACAGTACTGTATACACACATATAGTACAATATAATGTTCTACTTAACGTGGCTTACAGCGATGCCTTTCATTGCAACCCCAGCACAAAGCATGCGAGCTATAATTGACCATGCCCACACGGTGTGTGCGGAGGCCCTCATCCAACAGTGGGTTGACAAAAATGGGCTGTACACGTGTGTGTTTGTGTGCAAAAGTACGCATTCGTTGACAATATCCAACTCTTTCCAAATTACACTTGTTATAGCGAGGGGCAAATCTGATTACGCGCTGTTTACAACATTGTTCATTTGGTGATGGATTTATCCTGAGTGGTCCTCATCCCTGGGCACATGCCTTAACGTGCCTATATTGTGCCACTGGTCATGATTTCAATATAAGCACTGTGAGAAGAAGCCTTTTGGCCGTGTCACATAACGAAATCTGCCAGATTCACCGAGCATACGTTCAGAGCGCTGGATTGCAGGCACATACCACCCCATCCAGCACGTGTCACTACTACTAGGGTACAAGAGATGCAGCCACATCGGTGTAATAGTTAGCACACTGACCGTGCAATCCAGAGGTCACCGCTTCGATCTCCTATCGCGGTATTGGAACCGATGGACAGGTTTCTCAAATTCTATATTTGAAGTTTTCGTAACTGCAAGGATCCATACTCTTTGATTCTTTCGGTAAAATCATGTAGATGAAAAATAAAAATCATAACAAAAAATATAAAATGTAAATAACTAAATTAAATAAATTTTGTTATTTTCATTTTATTATTTTAAAAATAAAATGAAAATAACTAAATTTAATGTATCAAAAATAATCAAAATTTTTTTTTTTTTCATCTACGTGACTTTACCGAAAGAACCAAAGAATTTAGGTTTCGCAAAGCCCGCCGGTGCTGCCCACCCAGCAGCATAGGTGGGTATGCCACAGTTGTTAGGTCGAAAGACCTGGACTGTGAACGTTCACATTACAATACCTTTCATCACCTTTATAATTTCCACCAAATCACAGCTACGTGCCACTTGTTAAAAGACGAGCAACATTTATGTGCGTAAGTGAAATCGCAACTTTAGAAATGCAAAGTAATGAGGCTTGCATCTTTGCTTTTCTGCCAGCTTTACACTGCACCGCCAAGTTACCTTTTTCTTCCACTGTTATTCAAGGTTCCGGAGCCATTTCACAGAATCAGAATCGTTATTTATCCTGGAGAAATCCGATGCGCTCTGAAGCTCTTTCACAGATATCAGAACGTTACATCGGCAAACAATGCCAAAAGTCGACAGGAGTGCAAAGTATAGGGAAGGTAGACAAATCACTGAATAAATAAATAGACTAAAACTTTTCTATTTTACCAGGTAAAGGCCATTGAACTATTGTTTTCCAGAAGCGTCCTGACCACGCATGACAGCTCAACGAAGTGGCTTATCATAGACATAGATCCTGCTTGAATCTGTTGTTTTGTTATTAAAAACATTTTTAAAAATCCAAGACCCAAGCAACATGTGACGTCGCCTTACATAGAAATGCCAAGACAAACCACTGCTGTAATGGTCACGTATTGTTTCACAATGTTGCGATTTTGGTCTTGTGAATTTGACCATCCGATGAATTGCTTTGCTAGCAATTGATGCACCCTCACTGACTTATCCACCCCACCGCCTCCTCCCCCGCCGAAGAAAGCAATCGTCGCCTGCAACAAACGTGCTGCAAAAACAACGAGAGGTTACGGATTGTGTTGCCTTTTTCTTTGTCATGAAGTGTGCAATGAAATAAACGTGGCGAACACAATTTGAGTACGTTGCATTCATTGACACACCTGGAGAAACTGTGCATGACCACCAAATCACCAGGCGTACGTGCCGATCTTGGCAGCTAAGCAGTGGTTTAGCCTGGATAGTGCTCGTATGGGCGACCAGCATGCACGCCGGCTTGCCATGGACGGATGCGGGGGCTGTCCTACGCGGCCGGTCAGCTGAGGGCAGTTCAACAAAATCCATTGTTGTACTGCACTTCTACGCTTTCCGCGTCTCGGCCTTAAATGGACTTGCTCCTCCCTAAATTCGTGACCTCCAGCCACATTCCATCAAGAGCATTAGGATCGCCAGATGGTTCATTGCTCACTGTCCCACGGTGTCTGGGCTACACACTTGGGGGTGACGGCGCCTTTGCAAAACTCTGAAACTCGTTGCCCTTCGATGTCGGGACTTCCAAGACACAAATCTTAAAATGTCGATTTAAAAACATCCCTAGATTCGAAGCTTTCGTGACTGCAGGAATTACTCTTTGGTTCGGTAAAGTCACGTATAAAAAGAAAATTAAATAGAATACGACGTTTCGATTGCAACACAAGCAACCATCATCAGGTACGAATGAATGAGAAAAAAAACAGTAAACTCAGAAATACAATGCAATACAACACAGAGTCGGCCAACACAACAGTCAACACCCCAATTGGTTTATTACGTTCTTCCAAAGATTGCTAAATTTGAGAGAAGGACAAAACACAGACACGGAGACAAAGACAGACACACAAGCATAGAGAACACAGAGACACAGAGAGAGACAAAGACAACACATCTTTGTCGAGGCCTTAAATAGAGAGAAGGGGGGGGTTAGAGAACAATGAGAGAGTTGTGTGGAATTCCTGCCCATAGCGGGCGGATGACCTTGGACAATAGACTTACAAACAAGCACGGAGAAAGCAACTTAGTACCTGATGATAGTTGCTTGTGTTGCAATCGAAACGTCGTATTCTATTATTTAATTTATTTTCTTTCTACGTGACTTTACCGAAAGAAGCAGAGGGTAACACATACGTGTTTAACATGGCTTTTTCTCATCAGTTATTTCCAAACGTCTTTCTCGCGCCTTCTTTTCTTGGTTGATGTTAAACTATTTCCGCATAGCGCTCTGAGAACGATTGTTTAAGGGCGCTTTATAATTTAAAATTATTAATCTGCTCGCTACCTTCACCAACGCGCACAGACCAGCATGGTGAAGTTATGGTCAATCCCCACGACTCGCATGGCATCAGGAAGCCCTCATTCTGCAATGCACCTTGACTATTTTGCGTCGAATACACTTGCAGTAGTACTTGCATGCTTGTATGTATGTGCAAGTGTGGGGGCAACAGGAGGTGCATCGGCCAGTCATCTCAGTCAACCCGTGGCACCTGCAGGGTCCGTCCCGTGACCTGCCAACGGGAGTTCGACACTTCACGTGGTGGCCTTAACGTGCACCTAGCCTGGCACAAGCGCCGTGGTGACGTCGCCACCACTCAGTGGCGCATGGCGGTGGTTGTTGATGAAAGGGGACTGAGCACTTGCCCCAAAATTCTGCTCCGGCTATACGGGGATCTTTGTCTCTGGGCACGCAGGAATCGCGCAAGAAACCAACATTGTACCCTCGGGGAATTGCACACATTGTCAGGGTGCTTACTATCTTGGTATATTTATAATAAAGGTTATTTCCACATATTAATAGTGGCGTGACTGAGCGCTAAAAACTCATTGCACATTCGAAATAACACCCCCTCCCCCAGGTGATTTTTGACTCGCCTCTCGGCTCGGGCAGAGTAAACCGGAGTGCTGTACTTCATCATCATCAGCTATGCTCAATCGACTGCTGTATGAAGTGCTCCCCAAACCGCCACCATCTCCTGCAATTCCTGCGATATGATATACTGTATTAATGTGTTTTCTTTTTGTATCCCAATGGTTATTGGGAATGAAACGCTGCCTCGAGGTGGAGTGTTTAAATCAGTTGGTGTGCGTGCAGCAGGTGATGGTTGAATTGTCAACATTGTGGGATGGTGAAAGGTGGCATTTGCTTTGTGAGTCCATCTAGCAGTGAATTGACCATGGCTGCTGCTGCTGAGAGTGACATTAGGTTCCACCTTGCCATCAACTGATCTTCTCACGTCTGTGCTCTGACATCCCCACAATTAGCCCCCCCCCCCCCACCCTAAAAACATTAATTTCTCAAAAACGTAATATTGTTAAAGTAAGCTTTATTTAAAACATAAATGAATTTGCTAAGGAACTAAAATATTAGGAGTCAATTAATTAGGGGTGGGGGGGGGTTACACTAGTCTCGCTGGCACGGCGCATGCTTTACACGCGGATTTGAAATGTATGTGGTCAAGTAAAGTTAACTCTATCAATTTTAATTCTCCTGGAAATCCTAACCGTATTGATGTCACAAACCAAAAATTATGTTTGTTGGTCGACAATAGATAAACATTCGGGGGGAAGTACCCGCATTGGCAAACAAATATTTCAAAGTCAAGGGAGCGTATTCAGCTAAAACAAAAATTTGCCCCACTTCAAAGTTAAAATGGTCGCAAAGAAATTTTGCAGGAGGTTGGGTCTGACAACAAGAGTAATGTTTCACACGTAGGCTTTCGCCACCAATATCTATAATAGGTTTTTTTGGGTTAGATCGCGTGAATATAAATGTTGTGGGGTGACTCTCAACACACCGGTGTGCTGAACTAGTAACGAATTTTCAGGTTTTGTTTACGTGACAAATCTTGCTACTTGGCTTAGTCGGGTGGTGGCGGGTTTAACGACACATTTATATTTACGCAATCTAACCCAAACAAATGCTATTATCTCCATATATATAAAAGGTAAAGTTGTGATTATGTGTGTCTGTTCAAAATATTTAGCGTACTTCCCGTAATGCAACAAACTGGAAATTTGCCATGTGGGTACTTTCCAGACTGTACACCATGCAAAAATTATAAAAATACACTTTTGTGGGATTTTTTTGTGGGGGGGGGCGGAAAGCTCAATAATTTATTTATTTATTGCACGGCAAGTTAACTGTGACGTCACATCTGTCACGTGACCCGCGCACGTGAAAGCGTAACGCATTGTAGTGTAGCGGGTAGCCCTGCGCTACGAACCTGGCGACCCGAGTTCGATTCCCGCTCACGGCTACCACCGGTGACGATTATTTGAACCGGTCCTGGGCCTCCCCTAGGTCGACTTAGCCTCAAATGAGTAATTGGTTTGGTGTGTGAACATCGCCACTGGGGAGACAAAGGCGGCCGGGCGTAGTGTTGGCCACCCATCCCCTCGTGTGCCGTGCCGGCCTTTATAGGTGCTCGCTAACGATAAAAAGTCTCCGCGTGCTCTTGCGAGGGATTTGCCTCTCGAACGGTGCCCTTGACGTCCAAAAAAAATTGCCAGCCAGCACGCCCTAAGCGCCTATTCCCTCTTCACGTCCGTCACCTTTAATTTACTTTATTTAGCGTTTTTTTGGAGATACAAAACTTCAAAGTTAGTTTGCATAGTATTGATTTATTTCCTTTCGCCACGTGCTGGGTCACAACGCAGCCAGCTGCACTTGCGAGGAGGTTACCCCCAGCAATCCACACGCTCCATCGTCCAAGGTAAGTCGCACACTTTTGTATGATATGCTTTTAGATAAGACGTAAGTCCCACTAATTTGTCTTATGAGCATTTTCTCATTACACTTTGCACTGCCCACATGGGTTGCCCCTAGCAACGCACACGCGTTCGCCAATAAATTTATTTCGCCTTACACATGCAGCTAAAACACACCAAACACGTACATTCTCCACTGTGCCGTGTCCTCTTCTTACCCACCACACACTAATTATACCCCAATGCGTCCTGAAACTACTATAGAGCCCCTACATATCATAAGTATAGCGCTTACATCACATTATTGTCGCGTTGCACGGGGGGACCGGCCCAGCCCCCAGCCTGACAAGGTGCCGCCTCGGCGGGCTGGGACATCTAGGCGAGGCCGGGGACTCTGCACGGGACTAGGCCTCACCACGGCACTCTGTCTGCTTACTACTTTGTACTATATATTCCATATATACTGCTATACAGTCAGCATGTACTACTGTAGTGCTAGCAGGTACCACCACAGTCACTATGCACTGCTGTCATCATAGCAGGTACCACCACTGCCGCTTGCCCTGCTCTAATCATAGCAGCTTACACCACAGTATGCATGCACTGCTGTAGGGAAAGCAGCTTCCACCACAGTATGCACTGCTGTAATCATAGCAGGGACCACCACAGTCACTATGCACTGCTGTAGTTAAAGCGGTACCAAAGTCCGTATGCACTGCAGTAGCTAAAGCAGGTACCACCACAGTATGCACTGC
>CM025657.2:6818614-6862624 GCA_014621495.2 Entosphenus tridentatus
GCACTGCAGTAGCTAAAGCAGGTACCACCACAGTATGCACTGCTGTATTAATAGCAGGTTACACCACAGTCACAAGCCACTGCTGTAGTGATAACACAAACCACCACAGTCGGTTTGCACTGCTGTAGTTTAAGCAGGTACCACCACTGTCCGGGTGCACTGCTGTAGTGATAGTGCATACCGTCGATGTGTGTGTGCATAAGTCCATGTGTGCGCGTTAGCCCATATGTGTGCGTGGTGTGCGTGTGTACACAACTCCTCTTTTTTAATTCAGTTACTTTTCACAATAATAATGCCTGCATGTAAGTCCATGTGTGGGTCGATGTGCATGTCTGCGGCGATGTGTGTGTGTGTGTAAGTCGATGTGTCTGTATGTGTGTGAGTCAATGTGTGTGTGTGAGTCTGTGTCAGAGTCGATGTGTTTGTGTGTGAGTCGATATGTCTGTGTGTTTGTGTCAGTCGATATGCGTGTGTGTTAGTCGCTGTGTGTGCGTCACTCCATGTGAGTCACTCCATGTGAGTCAGTGTAAGTCCATTTCTTTGTGTGTGTCTTTTGGTCCACGTGTGCGTGTGAGTCCATGTGTGTGTGCCTGTACGTACGTGTGTGTCAGTCCATGTGTGTGTGCCTCTATGTGCGTGTGTGAGTACATGTATGTTTGTGTGGGAGTCTATGTGTGTCAGTCGATGTGTGTACGGCAATATGTGTATGTGTGTGAGAGTCCATGTGTGTGTGTGCGTCGATGGCGTCCCCCAACAACCTAGTTATCGATAACGAGTAATTTGAACGGCATACAATTTTACACCATTACAGGAAAGACAGTCCAGAAGACATCAGTGATACACTATGCACAACATAATTGAGCAGACAATATATATCCTTCTGATATCTGTCCTTCCGCAAATTATAAAAATTGTTCAACAACATTGGTTCAATGCAAGGAAACTGAACTGGTCTCTTACATTCAGTGCTACCTTTTTGCAGTCCAGTGGCTTATTGAGTGTCATTAACATTTGCATAATCCAACCAGCGGGTGGTGGGGTAAAGTGTGGGTACGCCTACCTCTTCCACGACCAGAAGTGATGTGAGCAAGACATTTCAGGGCTACACCTTTGACACATTTTACATCCTTGTGCTGGCAAGAGTACAAGTATAGCATAGGCAGCTGGTTGTGTGTGTTTTTGTATGTTATGTGTTTATCAAACTTACTGATGCAACCCCACGTGTTGTTTAAACAACCCAGTCAGTGATCCGAACCCTGTCAAATCGTGTTCCCCATAACTTGAATAATACAGTCCACGTTGTCTGCCCCTCCAACACAAGTTAAAAACCGATCATACTCAGGCATCGTGCGCACGCTTTATTGCTACATTTGAGAGATGACCTTAAATGTTGTTATAATGAAATTAACACTTCTTCTTCTTCCGTACGGCTGCTGTAGATGCAGAGCAGCAACCACAATTTCACATTCAGGTGGCGAAGCCAGATAACCGCATCAGGAGTTGTGGAGTATGTCACTGTGATGATGTCTCCTGTGTAATTGTGGATCGGGCATTGCGTCGTTATACGTTGTACGGTCCGTTCTGGTTGACCACAGTCGCACGCTACCGGAGAGTTTTTAATTTTCGATTTGTGTATCGTTAGGTGTCCGAATCTGCCATGGTTTGTGCAGTGGATGTGGTTTAGGATGGACCATGAGCTTCGTGGAAGATCAAATGAACACTGAGCACACTCATCAACAATACTGCCCTAAAAGAGACAACACACATCACAACCGACGTTTTGGACAACGGTGTTTCAAATGAGAGAGTTTGACTTGATCATTGCCTATGAGACCTCCTTTACAAGTAGCAAAATATAGTAATAGGTTTTTACCCTTTTATCTGGTACAAAAACTGACACCTTTATACAAGGGATCATGTTTGCAATAACTACAACACAAGCAGTCAAAATGCAAACAAAAAGAAACAACTCTGATAATGATATGCACTGTCCTTGAAGTTGATTGGTCCACACCCGAGACAGATTTATCATTATCAGAGTTGTTTCTGTTTGTTTGCATTTTGACTGCTTATGTTGTGGTTATTGCAAACATGATCCCTTGTATAAAGGTGTCAGTTTTTGTACCAGATAAAAGGGTAAAAACCTATTACTATATTTGATCATTGCCTATTACTCTACACACAGTATTTGTTTACATTTAGAGCAGTGTTATTCACAAATGAGTTGAGTGCAGTATTCATTATTTGTGGTTATGCACCACTGCCAATGCAGTATCACTAAATTTTAATAATGTGTTCACTAAGTACAGCATAGGTATTACCTTCGAGCGTGTGGTTACATTTAGAAAAAATACTCGCTGCGTTTTAGTAGAAAAACGGCTACCTCTATGCGATGGACTTTTTAAAATAAAACAAAACGTCCTATTGATTATGTTTAAACGCTAACAAAACGTGTTCTGCTTAAAATCAGTCCATAACAATGCAGTACATGCTTGACGGTGAATTCCTGTGTCGGTATGTTCCACAGTGGGTTTTTGCGTGTTTATCATTTGCCTGGATCCGTCTGGCACTGGAGAATTTGGGTTTTTTTGTTTGTATGCTCAAGGTGTGGCTTTAACCGTGGGGTTTTCCCATTTCCGCCAAAATATGAACAGACCTCTTTGCTCGAGGCAAATCTCTAAACACTTGTGCCGAGCGATAGCTGAACTCGTCCCACCTCACACCCCAACCCATCTCTCGCCAATGCGTCACCCACAACGACATTCCGTGGTGAAATATGATCAACAACACCAATAACAGACACGGCGCGGCGAGGTATTTACCCAGCAGTGGATTGACAAAAAGGACATGTAAATAAATGTAAGCATCAATTGCCTGCGTCATTACACTCGTACCTACATGAGGATATAAACATATACTCATTTAAAACATATCCAGCGTGCAGCAGCGTGAATTGTTAACGAAGGGAGCTGTCCAATCATGTTTCTCAGAATTAATCATGAGACACGAATAGAAAATTACCATTGCGATTGGCAGAATGTTCTTGTTATAACTAGATTTAAAACAACAACAACCGGTCATTCGCCACGAAGTCGCGGTGACCTCACCACGGCACTTGTGCCAGGCTAGGGGCACTATAAGTCCACGTGCAGTGTCGAACGCTCGCTGGTAGGAGGTCACGCAACAGACCCAGGTACCATCGGTTGACTGATTGAGATGACCGGCAAATGCTCTGCCTGGGCCCCCTACTTTTTTTAAAGATCCCCCGCATAGCCTGTAACAGACTGTTGGGGCAAGTGCGGTTAGCGAGCACCTACGAAGGCCGGCACGGCACATGAGGTGGTGGGTGGCCAACACCACGCCCGGCCGCCTTTGTCTCTCTGGTGGCGATGTTTACACGTCGAACCAGATACTCGTTTGAAGCTGAGTCGACCTAGGGAAAGCCCAGGGCCGGTTTAGACAATCGTCACCGGTGTTGGCCGTGAGCGGGAATCGAACTCGGGTCACCGGGTCCGTAGCGCAGCGCGCTAACCAATAACCCACCACTCCCATCCTATATACAACAATAACTGACATTCGCCGCTAAGTGACGGTGACGTCCCCACGGCGCCTGTGCCAGGCCAGGTGCACTTTGAGGCCACGTGAAGTGTCGAAGGCTCGCTGACAGGAGAACCAACGGTCCTACCTTGCAGTGGTATTAAGATGAGGAGGAAGAAGAAGACACACTCTTGCGTTTTAAATATCCAGGTGAGCAACACGTGGACTTGCAAATACAGAAATCACAGTTCGATACCCAGTGGCCCCGGGGGGTTTGGGCGGGGGGTAAAGTGACAGCGATGGGGCAGCTTTATTAACTGCCCTCCTCCCCCGCCTCTGTCAAACCCAGCGGTATAACCGGCGTGCATCAGGCACCTCGTCAGGTGGTCGGCAGGCCCCGTGTTGTGGCTCAAAGTTGCCGTGGTGGGGGGCACTCCAACCTCAACCGAGATGTCTTCGGCCGGCGTGGACAGGTAAGACCAAATTGACCTCGAGAGAGCTTTTGGGTCTCGTTGGGGGGCTGGGCCCTTCCGCCAACTATAAAAATTGGTCAACCCTTGCTTGGAAAATATATCCCGAAGCAGGAGATTAGTGCTGGACAAACAGCAGTCACATTTGCAAATGCGATTTGTAACTTTGATCCTTACGCCCCCCCCTCTCTGTATCGATAGTTCACTGTTAGGTTTGAACATCCTTGCGAATGGTGTCTTTTTGGTGTTTGAACATCTTAACATCTCCTGTTTTATTACCGGAAGGGGTAAAATCTATTCTGATTTTTTCAGTTCAATGTTAATGTGCCATTTTATTTATGGTCTACGACTGTGTGGTGTTATCTTGGTGTCGTCTGGGACTGTTTTTGTTATTGTTGTTTTTACTACCTTGCCCAAGCTGGATAAATATAATACATGTATTGCGGGATAAATGTATTACTTATATTTATTGAATAATTTTATTCTATTTCGGATTTATAAATGCCTACCATCTTCTCTATTTAGCACTCTAATCGTTGTTTTTTGTGTATCGTTTGCTGTTGGCACTCGCTGACGCGCCCTGACTGGACATCTGCGGAAAAGAGCTTCATAGCTCATTGGATTCCTCCTCCAGTCTAAATCAACCTTCTGATTAATGTGAGCAAGAAACGGCAGGCCTGCGCGCCTTCCTTATCTTCTATTCGCATCGTCATCATCAGTCAGAGCAGACGCGCCCCACTTGAAGTGATGTGGCCGATGCCTACCTATGGAAGGAAGAGTCACATGAATGGGGGAGGGAGTTTGAACGTTGAGACCAATATAACGCTCTCAACAGCGTAGGCATGAACCAAAACAGCCAGTCAAACGCGCTGTTTACCGAGTAAGCACACAGGCTCTGCAGATGAGGCAGCCGAACGGGCAGAGAACAAGAAGGCAATGGTGACGGTGGCTGTGTTCGGGGTTTTGCAAACATTTTCGTAGACTCGAACCTGTCAATCTGCAGACACAAACGGTAAGTTGTATTTAATTTCCTTTCATAATAGAGGTGTTTGGGTTCGATCGCGTAGCTATAAATGTGTCGTTAAACCCGCCACCACCCGACACTGCCGATTGGTAAGTTCTGCACGCCGGTTGTGTGTTTGAGAGTAAACCCACAACATCTATAATTCGAGTGCGATGCTTCGCCCGTGATTACAACCAGCATCATCAGGCGACAGCCAGAGTTATAATATTGGTTCCGAAAGTCTACATGTTAAACTTAATTACCTTTGTATTGCCAAATCAGGGCGCTGTGTCATTTAACTCGTGAGCAAATGGTAGTTATTGACAAGCTACAAACATGACAATAGAAGGGTAAATTATTGTGATTAAAAGAAAAGTGAAGGGAGGCAGGAGTAATTGCGAGAGCCAATGTTTAAAGAGCATAAATGTGGAGGATGTTCAGAGTTCCATGAGAGTAGAGTGCAAACGACTTGGGACGTTTGGAATAGACCGCGATGGGAAGGCATTGCAGACGTAATCGGGAATAAGAGATTGCGATCAGTTGTGTATATTGAACTTCTTTCGTACCGTACGTAGCCAACCGTGCTAATCAGAGGTGCGGGGGGAGGACAACAGACTAAACACAAAAAAGCAGTTCTAAAGAAATGAATTTTCAATCTAGATGACTTAAAAGTGCAAAGCTCCAGTGGCTTCCTCATATCGGCAGGAAGAGCGTTCCAGACGGCCGCAGAAGCGCATCTGAAAGCACGCGATGTGGTGACCGTCTTTGTTGTGATGGCTAGCCCAAGTCCCCGAAACTTTTCTCGAATTGGCGTGTCTCATGTGTCTAATGTGTGTAATGTGTCTAATGTGTCTAATGTGTCTAATGTGTCTAATGTGTCTAATGTGTGCATGATCTCTCATCCACGTGCCCACTCTGGCCGTCTCTGAATGTAATTCCAAGCGTGCGTCTCTCCACACGTTTCAGGTGGCCAGTTACGTTAAACGTGCAGAACCATGTCCTAACTTCGATGTCTAAAGAATATTGCCTCGCCAATTGCCACCATCGTTGCGATAAGAGACACAAGATATTTCGATTTAAAGCTTTCGTGACTGCAGGGATTCATCTTCTTGGTTCTTTCGGTAAAGTCACGTAGAAGGACAGACCTGTTCTCCACCTGAAGACGGCTGCTTGCGTTGTGGCCGAAACGTCGTGATAATTATTTTATTATGTTTTATTTTTATTATTTTACTTCTACGTGACTTTACCGAAAGAACCAAGAAGAAGACACCAGATATGTTGTTGTTGTTAAGTGACAACACATCATTGAGTGAAACAAGCTTGATTTGAGAACGGTAACATTTTGCTTTTCACAAGTGAGTGGATACGACCACAGTTTGTACAGATTGCAGCTGGCCTTGTTGAAATCGGCATCATCATCACCAGACGCCGCGGCCAATCCACCGCTGGATGAACGCCTCCCCACATCCATCACGATCTCTCGTCGGCCAGCGGCATGGCCCAGTGGTCGAGGTTCACCGGTTCGAACTCCGGCAGGCCGCCCTGGTTATTTACGCGGCGTGTTTTAGCCACAAAGTATGCGTCGTCCTCTTCGCAGCGGTCGTTAAAGATCCCTTGACGCGTCCCGCTCGCAGCCCCTACGCTGGTGGAGTGGCGATCGCGTTTCTCCCCCCCCCAGCCCATGATGTGCCTTTTGGGCTTCAGCCCCTAAAACATTCTCAGGGCCCTTCCCTTGTTATCGCTTTGCTCACACTCTTTACTAGGCTAATGTCACAATTAAGAACAAAACAATTTAAAAAGACCTCCTGACGTCATTCGTAATGAGCAGCTCGTTGCGTGCCGGCGTCTAAACCGTGACTGCACCCACCTCTTCCGAGATATCGTGGAAGAGTAGGCCAAATACCACGAGAAATAAATTGCTGGGCTCCTTGTCCTTTGACGTTCACCTTTTACCTCTTGCGCAACATTGTGCACAAATTGTGGTCAGGCTTTCAGAGGAATGTGAAGGACGCGACGCGCAACCTTTCCGCATGCCAGTCCGAGAAGTTTGGTAGAGAGCTCGCGGGCCGAATATCGGGGGGCGCGTGGCTGGTATGCGGATGCGCGTCTCAAACATTCTGGGGTTCCATCTGCAAGACGGTGGTGTATCTGCAGTTGTTAAGCATTACTGACGCCTCGTGCAACACTCTGGAGATCGGCTATAAGCACTTCAGAAGACCAATCCGATTGCAGGTAATCACTGTGTTCGCTCAGTTGTGTGTCTAAAGTGCGTCCGTGATTTGACGTTTGTCAGCAATGAAATGGTAATTATCGCTGTCAATCATTGCTCGTAACTGCCGTCGTGTCGTGGTTAACGCGCTGGTCCCGAAACATGGTGCACCTTGAGTTGAATCCCTGACCACGGCTAATGTCATTGGTCGGTGAAATCTGAACTAATTTTTGTATCCCCCTCCCCCCAACCCGCACTGACCAGCGTGGTGAAGTATGTTCGAAGAAACCCCATGAACCAACAATGTTGTGGGGAGCGCCATCATCCAGCAGTGGATTGCTGGACGATGGCCCTTTTCTATTCACCATTTGGCGAAATGTTCAGGAGCTAAATTCCATTGTGGAGGTCTGCGAGGCTTCGGTTGAGAGAGAGAGTCCGTTGAAGGGGCGCAGACTTCAGTGATTTACTCTGTGGTCCATAGTTGGGCTTGAATGACCTCATCTTCTTGGTTTTTTCGGTAAAGTCACGTAGAAGGGGAGTAATAAAATAATAAAAATAATAAAACATAATAAAATATTTTTATTATGTTTTATTATTTTATTATTTTACCGAAAAAACCAAGAAGATGAATTCCTGCAGTCACGAAAGCTTTAAATCGAAATTGAATGACCTCGTGTGTGAACAGCTAATTATTGTGCGTACAGATTTGAGTGTTTTATTTGTTTATCGCCTTCAAGGTCGATGTTTGTTATGATTCCATCGTCTCGGCCATCGTTGTTATGCACAATGGTGCGTGGGGCCGTTTGGGAGCCTTAAACAATCCCAGGGAGATATTAGAAGGGCTGTAGATACGACGTCGAAGAAGGAGTGGGATATTAGAAATGTGGCCGAAAAAGGAGATGTAGCAAGACGAGAGATGAAAAATGCACACGAGGGTAGAGATGAGAGAAATTCATTTGCGTTTCATAGTAATTGGCTTGTTATCTTAATTTGAATTTGAGCTGATATTTGATGCGCCATTATTATTTTCATGAATCCAAGGCCACTTGAGCTGCCTCGGGGCCCTAAGTCTGTGCTTGGTTTGTTTTTTTGTTCTTTCCCGCTGATGCACAGCGCTGTTGAGAATACATATTTTAAGGGCACTTTATAAAACTGAGTTGTTATTATTGTTGTGCCTAGCACCGCCACTGATCATGTATCGGATCGTTGCCACATTGACCGTTCGGAAAATTAATTTGGCTTGGGCACGGCGATCGAGACTCATGACAGAGTGGCAGTCAAAGGACGGAACACACAGCGGAAGGACGGCCACACTACGAAGATGCAGCGATGAAGTCAGATAATGTGCAGGCGCTAGGTGGATTGTTGTATCGCAGGGCCGTGTGAGACAGCGATAGCTTGGGAGGCTTTCATGCAGCAGTGGATTGAACGTGATTGATGATGGTCAAACGTAGATACTCGAATCCACCAATAGTGCATCACACGTAACGTGCAGCTTTCACGATGCCCTTTATACGGGGAGGCGTCAACGAGTCTCAAGGCTTCCATGTTGGAGGGCTCTTGCGTTGAACCGACTGGTCAATTTCTGAAGAAGAAAATTGGGTTGCATGTGGCAGGAGAGCGGAGTACGCCGAAAAAACCCAGCACCACGTACGGTTGGGTGGGGGGGGCCTCGCCAGTGAAATCATTCGAACGCGATTCGACGCAGCCACCCCTGCACATAACCGCCCTCTGTCGGTCACCGTGCAGCTCGGTGGCTTTGCGAGTTTCACAAACACTGAAAAGCATGGCCCCGGCGATAGACACTAAAAAAAAACAGTTTGGCAATGACACTGTCCAGAAAGGATACATTTACAGGGGGTCCCATCATTTGTCAATTGCGTTCGCGTGAAATGTCACAAGCCGAATATTCGTAAGTCGCGCAAAAGCCTGGACTATACATGGTGGTCCAAATGTGTTGTGACCTCTCTAAAACTTTATCATTTTAAAGTGGGGTTTATTATTATTTTTGAAAACAGACATTAATATGCGAAGTAAAACAAAAGGTCGTTGGTCAATTCACCGTCGGGTCACAAGACATGTGGACCGCCCTGTATGTATATCGTCGGCGACATTTTAATAGCAGCGAGATTTCTGCAGATAGAAGCTGCTATGAAGAATGTGCTTGGGCTAAAATAATGCCTTTCCCCCCGCCCCCAACTGTTTTTTTTAGCGCAGTGTTGTTTGTCAAAAATGTGTTGAGTTTTCGTTTTTCGTGCTTGCGTGCCATTGGCAACGCAGTATCGCAGGAAAAAACGCGTTCACTAACTGGAGGCATTGCCTTCAAAGCGCTGGATTTAGAATGCATTTTGTGACTTTAAAAAAAGAACCGTTGGATTGATTGATTTTCCCCCCCACAAAATGTTTTCTGCTTTAGATCAGTACTTGGCAGAAAAAAACATGCCATCGACTCCGGCAGACCGCGGTGACGTTTACGAGAATGTAAAGCCTGTTAAGCGATTGACTGATATGTACGAAAGACAACAAATACCTCCTGTTACAGTGGCCAAACCAAAACCAGTGACCCTGATATCAGGTAACAGCGGGAAGCCTGGACCCCCAGTGCTGCCAAAGCCACTCACGAACAAAGCTAAAGACACCAGTAGCTCGGCAGACACTAAACACATTTCTTCCAAATATGTGGACGATGGGAGCACCACAAAAACTCCGAAAAAAGCGTTAATGCCTCCGAATGCTAACGTCTCCAACAAACATTCAAAGACGACCGAGGGATACGTGAAGAAGGAAACTGATTGCGTCGAAGGAAAACGGAATTTGACGATATTCAGCTCTTCTTCTTCAAAGACGTCCGCGTCCGTTTCAAAACAAGGGGACTGTCAGGGGAAGTCTCTCCTGAGCAGTCCGCCAATCCCAGACGAGGCCCTCAAAGCTGAGCACAAGCAGGGGCAGAAAGGCGAACTGACTGAGAAGCCAGAAACACCTTTCAAGCCAGTTCCTTTGCCGAGGACCACGCTGGCCAACAAGACCGCCGCTCCTGGTGAGTTGTGAAATATTCCGACTAAGCACAAATTAAGTCGTTGACGACTTCTGCCAAGGGTGAGCTTCGTGGCAGACGACACCACTTCCAATGCGAGAATTTCTCGAATTCAAATCCGCGCAGTAAGGAGATTAAGTGGAGCTTCCGACGGAAAGACTGGCCCTCACCGTGGGAATGCGGAGCTTCCACGGACGAAGCACGGGCTGCCGACAGAGAAGATCGACGCACAATCGCTCGCTTGACTCGGAAGAAAAAAAACATCTGATTAAGTCTTCAACGTTTTGATGTGAACTAAGTTTTTGGTTTGCTATAGTGGCAAACGATGTTTTCTCTTCTCCGTTGAAATGCACATTTTCACCTAATTATATTTTCCTTGTTCAGCTGTTTCCACGGGTGTTTTGCGCATCGAAGAAAGAGTCTAAATTATGTGCATTATTTAATCATTTGTCTTCGCTTTCTTCTGCCCTTTTCTCCAGGAGCTCTCGGGTTAAGCGGACAAAACATGGCAGATTTGAAACCGACATCCGGACAGGAGACACCTAATCAAGACGATCACGAGGCTCCCCCAATACCAGCGAGAATGCCGTCCGCCAAGCAGAAGGAGCATCCCTATCCGATGCCGACACCGGTACAAACAGACACCCCATCCGGTAAGCAAGGGCACGATGACTGGAGTCGTGGAATAACGTTTCGGTTTGCTCTTGTGATTGCACGCGAGTCCGAAAATCGACTGACCCACCACCAAACGTCTTGTTGTACGAGCGATAAATTTTGGCCGTTATTATTTCAGCGCAAGAGTAATGCAACATACGGATTTGCATTCACAGGAAGCTTGCTTAAATACCTAGGCAGCTCAGAGCGCCTTACATCTGTCTCATCTCATAAATTCCAGCGCCCTTATGTAGTTTAGCCAATGAGGCAGCCGTCCCTGTGCGGCACCGGGCAGTAACCTTCCATTCTAGATTTGAAGCTTTCGTGACTGCAAGGATTCATACTCTTAGTTTTTTCGGTAAAGTCACGTAGGTAAAAAATGAAATTAAAATTAATAGATATAAAATAATAAAAAATCACGACGTTTCGGAGGCAACACAAGTCTCCGTCATCAGGTGGGACCGTCACAGCCAGATTTGCTGTATCAAGTGAGGCAGGGATTCCAAGATGCAAGTTCTTAAATACAAGTTAAGGGGGAGTAGAGGGGGGGAGCTTATCAGAATGTGGTAGCCAATGAATGGAACGTATCGGGAGTAGTAACCTTCCAGTTTGGGGGCAACGTTGCTGTTCGATATTCCCAATTAAGTCATTTGTGAGCAACGTTTCAAGCTTGCACCATGACGCCAACGCTGGCACAAGTGGCCTACTATTTCTGTCGAATCACGTCGCGGGATCTGCAATGCCCACTGGGAAGCAGACGGCACGCACTTTTGACGAATACGCCCAGAATATTAACAAGGGCGGCCCCTAGCCCTGAACTGGGAACCTCTGAAACGAGCGGCAAAATGCGTTACCGCTCGGCCGTGTCACCGGCCAAGAGAATTGCGAGAAAGAAAGTTTCACTTTCAAGTTTAACTTGTAAATCATTGTCTGAAGTCACTCGTCCGACTCATCTCATAATGGATGTGTTTGGATATAGATAGCGCGGAATATCTCTATATCTAAATCAGCTCTCGCCTCCCGTAAACCACCACGTGACTGGTGTGTGGCCACCCCCACTGAATCGCTCTCCCCCAGCATCTGTGAAAACAGACGCCGCTGCGCGTAACTCACTTCTGCTCTAAATTTGAAGCTTTCGTGACTGCAAGGATTCATATTCTTAGGTTTTTTTCGGTAAAGTCACATAGGTAAAAATGTTAAAATTAAAATTTATAAAATAAAAATCACGACGTTTCGGAGGCAACACAAGCTTCCGTCTTCAGGTGGAACCGTCACAGCACGATAGCTGTATCATTTTTTTATTAATTTAAATTTTACATTTTTACCTACGTGACTTTACCGAAAAAACCTAAGAATATCACTTCTGCTCATTCATTCTCTCTTCCTCTCTTGCCTCCCCTCCCAGCATTGTCCTCTCATCCCTGGCGTCACGGCCCCGGTCATTCCTTCTCCCCCTGCTCCCCTTCCTGCGCGGCGCTCCTTCTTCTCGCTGCCCTCATCTTGAGCCGTGTGCCCTCTTTGTCCGTTTTGGGGACATTCCGTCCCAGCATCCCTTCCCTCTCACGGTCACCTTGCCTCCCTGTCTGCCCTTTGGCGCAACTGACTCTGCTCCCCTTCCCGTGGTGCGCCACTGGTCCCACTGGTTTACACATCGTATCGGGACGATCTTGCAGCGTTGCTGTGTCGTGGGTGGCGTTGCGTGGGGAGCGGCGGCGTAGCGGTTAGCGCTGCGCTGCGCTACGAACCCGGCGACCCGAGATAGAACCGGTCCTGGGCCTCCCCTAGGTCGACTCGGCCTCAAATGAGTACCTCGTGCGATGTATAAACATCGCCACTGGGGAGACAAATGCGGCCAGGCGTGGTGTTGGCCACCCACCCCCTCGTGTGCAGTGCCGGCCTTTATAGGTGCTCGCTAACAGCACTTGCCCCTACAGTCTGTTAAGTCTATACGGGGGATCTTTGTCTTTGTTGCGTTTACCTATCCACAAGAAAACGTCTCAATGCTACCCAGTGGCGCTGTTGGTCCGATGGTGGGCTCTACCCAGAAATTTAGTTATTCCCACAATGCCAGACGAGGCCCTCAAAGCTAAGCCTGAGGGGGAGGGGGGAGGGGCAGAAAGGTCAGTTCACTCGCCGAGAAAAGTGCGGCCCGGCAAGACCGCTGCTGCTGGTGAGTTGTGAAAAATTCCAATTAAACACAAACCGAGTCGTTGGCAACTTCTGGCAAGAGTGGTTCTTGTGGCAGACGGCAGCAGTTTCACTACGAGGTCTAGATTTCAAGTCCGTGCAGTAAGGAGATAAAGTGGGTATCTTACGGAAAGACTGGCCCCCACCATGGGAATGTGGAGCTTCCACGACCGGAGCACGGGCTGCCAGCAGAGAATATCGACGCACAATTGGTGGCTTGACTCGGAAATAAAACTATTTGATTGTTACCCCCAACGTTATAATGTGAACTGAATTTTTGGTTTGCTAAAATTACTGGGGTGCGTTTTCCTCTCCGTTGAAATACACATTACACATATTTCACATATTTCACCGAATTATATTTTCCGCGTTGAGCCGGTTGCACTGGTTTTTGCGCATCGGAGGAAGAGTCTTAAATTACGTGAGTTATTGAATCATTTGTCATCGCTTTCTTCTGCCCTGTTCACCAGGAGCTCAGGAACCAACGGAAGATGTCCACCTGAAATTTACTCAGCTCGAGTTAATAGAACAAAAAACGGCAGATGTTATATCGACATTCGGACAGGAAAAACCTGATCGAGGCAATGACGGTGCTTCACTGAAAAGGCAACCGACGATGGACAAGCATATGGATGATCCCAATCCGACCAATGGTGCCCAAACACCGGTACCAACGGACACCCCATCCGGTAAGCACGGGCACGATGACTGGTGTCATGGAGCCGTGTTTAAGGCCCCTTTACCCACTTGGGGCCCTAAGCTTTTGCCTCGTCTGCTCATGCCGTGCTCCGCCCCTGAAGCTGCTGTTTGCCTTGTGCGACCTGTGAGACGACCGTGTGAACCTGTCTCCGTCAGACGCCGGCAAGGAACTCAACGCAAAGCCTCCAGATCCGATGAGAGCACTCAAGCCCGGACAGAGTCAGCAAAAGAGAACCCCTCTTCCGAAACGACCGTCGACCGAAAGGCCTCCGCCGCCACCGCTGCCCCCGCCGAGACATGTGCAACCGATATACGCCAATAGTGGTGGGCATAACCACGACATTAACAGTGTCCTCGTAACACAGCGGCTTTCGCCACCGAAGCTTTGATACATAAATGGGGCGGGGGTGGGGGTTTGTATTGATGAAAATATAAAAATGGCCGCGTTTGTTCACGTGGCAAATCGATGTATTCGATGGAACCATCACAGCACGATTGCTGTATCAAGCAATCGTGCTGTGACGGTTCCACCTGAAGACGGAAGCTTGTGTTGCCTCCGAAACGTCGTGATTTTTATTTTACTTTTATTAATTTTTACTTTTACCTACGTGACTTTACCGAAAAAAACCTAAGAATATGAATCCTTGCAGTCACGAAAGCTTCAAATCTAGAATCGATGTATTCGAGTTATCACACCTACCAACAGGGACACGTGATAGGACTGGTGCGGTATGATCTGTGTGATTTTAGAACCCATGTGTCCCACATTTACCAGCAGGGTCACGCTGTAGGGTTGATGCCGTACACTCCATGTGGTTTGAGAACCCATGTATCACACCTACCAGGAGGGTCACACTTTAGGACCGATGTATGTATGTATGTATCGATAAAATAGATTTTTTTGGGTTAGATCGCGTAAATATATAGATGTGTCATTAAAACCCGCCACTACCACCAGACAGCCAACTCGTAAGGGTTGTCACGTAAACAGAACATGCCAATTCGTCACTAGAACAGCACACCGGTGAGTTGGAGAACGAAGCCACAGAATGTACAATCTGAGTACGACGTTTCACCAGTAGTTACAACTAGCTTCATCAGGCAACAGCCAGATCTATGCTGTCCTAGTGACGAATTGGCACGTTCTGTTTACGTGACAACCCTTACTCGTTGACTGTGTCGGATGGTGGCCGGTTTTAACCACACATTTATATATATTTACGCGATCTAACCCAAAAAACCTCTAGTATGGATGATATTGGTCACGAAAGCCTACTACGTGTTAAACCGTATGTATGTATATTGAACTGCATTGGCACTATACGTAGCCAACCGTGCTAATCGGTACGCTCCGTGTGATTTCAGAACCCATGTACCACGTCTACCAGGAGATCTCACACATGCGGGCGTTGAACAAACTTCGACAAGACAGCGACAACAGCGAATCCACGCTCTCGCCCGATGATTACGATAGCTTGTACGGGATAGCACCCGCACAGGGGCTGGCGAAAGTGAAGCAGATGGTCTCCCTGTGGAGCCAGCAGTACCAAGTGATCGAGAGTGGCCTCATGAGCTCCCTAACCAAGCGTCAGATACAGCACCAAGAGGTGACGAATCCCGTGACGCTGCTTAGCTTTTTTCTTTGCTGTCACGTTGAAAAATGCGCAAAATGTGTTACACGGCACGGTGTTTTTTCTTCGTTCGATTGAGAGGCACGGGAAGGGGTAAACAAAGCGGACAGGGCAGCCGGAATCAGCGCCAGTAATTGCCCAAGCTACGTGACCCGATAAATGAGATCTCCGGCCAACACCGTTACGAAGTGATTACACGCGTGAAATTCCAAGCCTAAAAGGGTCAGAGTGGTCGTGTTATTGTTGGGGTTATAAGTGAATGATTAGCGATAGGGTTAAGGTTTTGTTTATGTTAAATATTATATTATGATCCATTGGGCGAGTGTATCTTGAAGTATAACTCTGCTCTGTGTCACCGCGTTGTTTGTTAACAAAAATATTTTGTAGCCATGAGTTTTGTTGAGCGCTGAGTGTCTGCTGTCTTCTACAGCACTGTCGTCACATCCTTGGTGAAAGATGCTTTAGAATTGTAATAATACAAATTATCATTATTATCAGGCTTTCCAGACTAACATCAATCAGACTTTTTTGAAAGCAAGCAAAGTCTGGGCCAGCTTCGAAATTCTGGCTTGTTATACAAATGCTGCTGAATTACCAGCTGCTATTGGCAAGAACGGATGCTGCTTGATAATATTGATCTTAAAAGCCAATAAAATAGGCTGATGGACTAAAATTTTTCCTTCATATGCAGAAACACGGAACAGAGTTCTGCTCATTAGTACTTTTCTCCATAATTCTCTCCGGCAACGCACACTGGGTGGGTGTGCGTTGTTGCTTCTTTCCCTCCCTCGCTCATTCTCTCATTGGCCCCATGAACTCAAAGGAAAACATTTGCATTAAGTTATGTGTGTGTATCATGGAACAAGAAAACCAGGACGGGGGCGGGGGGGGGCTACCCTAGGCCTCGAATCAGAGCCCCTGATTATAGCCATGCCCCCCCCACCAGGAGTCAAGCTTGAGGTCGCCAACTTTTCTGTGAAAGTTTGTTTCACGAGAAGTTTGCCTGTGGCTTTGTGTCGTGGTGGCGACGGTGTTCCCAGGCCATGTTCGAGATCGTCACGTCCGAGTCGTCCTACCTGAAAAGTCTTAACGTGTTCATCAACCACTTCATGGAGTCGGACTCGCTCAACAGAATCCTCAGCCCCAGGGACAAGAACGACCTCTTCTCCAACATCGTACAAGTCAAAAATATCAGCGAAAGGTACTCATAACGAAGTAACACCCCCCCCCCCCCCCAAGGAATGCGACGTATGTATTTTCGTCGTCGTTGGGTTTCTTTCCCCATGTAACGCCAATTGTGCTGCATCATTCCACTGGAGCGCGCGTGTTGTATCGGGCAGTCGTGAGCGATGGTCGTGAGAGAGTCATCTTCACTCACCCGCTTTCGTTCCTCCCTCAACACGGAATCATAATCTAAAGACAGTATGGGCGGGTCAGAAAGTTACAACAGCCAAACAATATGGGAAATTATAGGAGAGCAAAATAGAGAAAATCGTAGGCAAGTCACTAAATATTAAATAATACTTATATAAATCCGATGTTTTTAAGGCAGCAAAACAAACCCCTATCACTACCCCAACCCCTATCACTACTCCTATAACCACCCCAATCCCTATAACCACCCCAATCCCTATCACTACCCCAACCCCTATCACTACCCCAACCCCTATCACTACCCCTATCACTACCACAACCCCTATCACTATCCCAACCCCTATCACTACCACAACCCCTATAACCACCCAAATCCCTATTACTACCCCAACCCCTATCACTACCCCAATACAGGGAACTCTGTGTTTAACCAATGTTGCTAAACCGATGCTCGCCCAGAATGTTCGGTGGCTTCTGATGGCATGTGTTAAAAATAAGCGAATACTCTCTTACGTGGAGGGACGTATACTTTTCTTATTTAATGTGTTACATTCTACTACAACAGCCTGGAAATTACTCAATGGGGATTTGCACGAAGCAGCAACGTCGCCCCCTACTGCGAAAACTTGGCAGGGACCCTCCTAAAAAAAGAGTTGAGACTCCCAGAAGCTTTCCTTGGGTGGATACATTTATTTATTTGAGATACTTTAAAAAAAAGACTGCGCATTCGTCAACAATATTAGCACCGTGTTAGGGTTGGCTACTACACAGCCCCAATTGAAAAAACACATTGGGGCTGTCTTGTTGAGTCGATGCTTTGGACAATGGCTTTTGCCCTTTCCCATAACAAAGACAAAGATCCCCCGTATAGCCTTGACATACTATAGGGGCAAGTGCTGTTAGCGAGCACCTATGAAAGCTGGCATGGCACACGAGGGAGTGGGTGGCCAACACCACGCCCGGCCGAATTTGTCTCCCTAGTGGCAATGTTTACACACCGCACCAGGTACTCTTTTGAGGCTGAGTCGACCTAGGGGAGGCCCATGACCGGTTAAGATAATCGTCACTGGCGCTGGCCGTGAGCGGGAATCGGACCCGGGTCGCCGGGTTCGTAGCGCTAACCACTACGCCACCGCTCCCCACACATCTGTGTGTCGTGGGGAAAGAGGCATTGCCCCGAAACGTCGACAATTGAAGAAATGTTTGGTTGGTTTTTCCTACGCCGTGCCAACGGAAAGCGTCACGAAATAATTTATTTCAGAGCCGGTTCCACGACGGCATCTTCCCCACGGCCGTTCGATCGCCGGCAACTTTAAATCGAGCACAACGTGACTGACTGGCAGCAGCAAGTTCAAGTTCAAGTTCATTTACTAGGTGTAGCCCTGTGAGCCATTCGGCTCTTGAATCGGGTGCAACCGCAACAAACAAAAACAGGAACAAAAAACATCTTAAATTCAATTTGTGACTGAGTGCAAACAGAAAATCCAAGAAAAGACAGCAACATATTGCAGAAAAAACACCGTACACCAACGCTGTGTGCAAAAATCCCAGTGGGATGCAAGTCAAACAACCAACAACAACTACAAGACAACTTAGATTAAGGCCATCAGTCTAACTCTGTACTACAACAAACAAACATGGCTAAACCAATACACTTTTCGAAATCACCAAAATAAAGCCATGAAAGCAATGAAACAGTGATCATAGGAACTGTGACGCAGTGACAGGCAAAACTGTGGACCGGTTTCATCCTAAATAGGGCTCATCAGCACACCTGGACGAGCCCGCAACCGAACGGCATGCACCTCGTTTCATGGTGCGATATGAATGTGTTTAACACGTAGCAGGCTTTCGCGACCAATATTATTCATAATCAACGTTTTTGGGTTAGATCGCGTTATTTATAAATGTGTCGTAACCCTCCACCACCCGACACGGCCAATCAGCAAAAAAGTGTCACGTTGACAAAAGACAAATAGTTCACTGCTTTAGCCCACCGGTGTATTGAAGCGTGAAACCACAACATTTACAATTTTTGAGTACGCCGTTTCGCTGGTAATTGCAACCAGCATCATAGAAATCAATCAGCATAATAGAAATCAATCGGGCAATTCGCCAGAATTGCCCGATTGATTTCTATTAACACTCACTCTGTTGTTGTCGTTGTTGTATCCTCAAATCTTGTAACTCAATTTTAACCCACTTCCCAATGTGGTATCGACTACAAACTTGGTATACTTACGTCATACTGATGACAATACTATATTCTATCATAAAAAATATACATTTTTAAACATTTTTTTAAATATGTTATGTTTCGGCTTGGGTCTAATTGTCCACGGTCAACTGATGTTGGCTGTAATTGCCCACGGTCTCTTACGTTATGGCAAGCTTCGGGGCCACTTCCTGGAGTCGTGGAGTTCTTCCATCACAACAGAACATTCATGTTTACCATGTGATGATCGATCTACTGCTGATGGCTGCTATGAATCTCTCCGCGATGTGCTGCTTCGTTGAGCTATCGTTTGTGGCCAGGTCGGTTCTGCAAAAAAAAGCGTGTTTTTAAAAAAGTTTTTTTAATTTATATTATTTTTGCTTGTTTTTTCGAATCATTAACGATGGTGGACGCCCCGTGTCACTCTGCAAGTTTGCTGAGCAGGCTGATGGAGCGAGTGGAGATGTCTCCGCTCATCTCCGACGTGTGCGACATCCTCTACGAGTACTCCCTGAACCACTTCAAGCCGCTGGTCTCCTACGTCATCAACATCCCGTGCCAGATCACGACCTTCAAGAGGTTTAAGTAAGTTTTTATAAAAAATTTTTACCAATTACCGGCTTCGATAGTCAAGAATGATCCCGGTAACCGATTCCAGTCGGATTCTAAGTGTTACAATGAACGCGCGGAACGGGCACGGTGGCCTAAGTCGCATCCCAGCGGACGTCCACTGAGGATACGGAGCGTAGAGAAATCGGTTCACGTGCAGGTGCTGGGTGGAGTATTATTCCATCCCAGGATTTTACTGGTAGGAACCTCCTGGTTACACCAGCCCACAGGGGATTAATGTGTCCGTCCGTCGTGCAGGGAGGGGCTGGTTGGGGAGGGAGGGGCTGGGTGGGGAGGGGAGGGTGGGGAGGGGCTGGGTGGGGAGGGTGGGGCTGGGTGGGGAGGGTGGGGAGGGGCTGGGTGGGGAGGGGCTGGTCACCCCGTGGTGCCCTTATAACCTACTCACGCCGGATTATGTTCGCCCTCACAGTCGGGCATATTTTCCGGAATACACCACGCCGCCGTTGACCCTGGCCATTGACCGAGCAACCCAAAGTTCCCACCAGCTCCCTCCGCAGGAATGTGTTTATTGCATCGCAGGATCATGCGAAGGTGGCGTGCGTGTTTGTGGGGCCTTACTCCGGCAGCAGCAGATTGACGATGGCTATACGTAGAGGAGTTTGTATCGGTATCAGCTCACGCATTGGATGTCACCGCGTGCTCCGAGCCTTCCCCCGTCGCGTCCATCGACGCCTGGCGCGATCGTACAACAAACACCTACCTCCATTATTAAACCCGATCTCTGTGCTCCCTATGGCAGTGAGGGCAAGGACAAGGGCTTGTTCGCAAGCAAGATCAAGCTGCTGGAGGAGGCGCCGGTGTGTGAGAAGCTGCCGTTCCTCTCCTTCCTGAGCGTGCCCTACCAGCGCATCACCCGCTACCAGCTGCTCGTCACGGTGGGTCTGCGCTGCGGGGTCAAGACCCACGGAGGGAGGTCATGGCTCAAATGTGCACGGCGCCGAGTTTACGCCCAACAATCACTCTCGCTGTTTTGAGTGTGTCAAGTGAGTGTGGCGATTGCTATGGTGTCGAGGAGCGATGGTGCTGCGGTTCGATTTCCGCTCACGGCCAACGTTGGTGACGAATATCTGAACCGGTACTGGATCTCCCTTAGGTTAGCCCAGCCTTAATTTAGTACCTAGTGCGGTGTGAAAATATCAGCACTCGGAAGACAAAGGGGGCTGGGTGTGGCGCTAGCCACCCAACCCGCTTGTGTGCCCTGCCAGCCTCGCTAATAGCACTTGCCACAAGTCTGTTATTAAGGCTATAGGGGGGATCTTTGTCTTTGTGAAAGCTTGAATGGAGAGTGGTAGTGTGGTGGTTATTGCACTGTGGTACGTACCCAGCTACCCGAGTTAAATTCTTGCTGTCAGCCAACATTATGGACGAACATCTCAACCTGAACATCAGCACCGGGGAGACAAAGGCGGCTGCATGTGGTGATGGGCACACGACCCCTAGCATGCGGTACCGGCCTTGTTGCGTGGTTTTCTCCGGATGCCCCGGTTTCCTCCCAAATGTGTAAACACTCATTGGCTGAAAACGTAGAGGACTGCAGAGCTTGGGCAAGAGTTAGTGCCGGCTCACCACCGTGGTGGCTGCCTTCCAGCTTTGTCCGTGGTTCCTCAGCGATTGTGAGATGCAGTGTACATGAACGACAGCACTTTATAAAACGAAACCTTTTGGCGTCCTCTGGTCTAACACCGTTTAAGACGAGGCTCAAAAGAAAGCTGTCTTTGGTGCGGACCAATCAGTTTCAAGGACAATGCATTTATTATCAGAGAGTTTTTTTGTTTGCATTCTGAACACAAGTATTGTGGTTAATGCAGACATGATTCCTTGTAAAAGGTTTCAGTTTGGTGTTTTAACATCTTAACACCTGTTTTGTTGCCAGAAAAAAGGGGTAAACCTATTATCATTACTATTGGTATTATCTACTGGATAGATGCTGTGCCATGAGGTTTCAGGTTTGTGTATGAATACGAAGCCAAAGGCAAATCAAACGTTGTGCCCTGTGTACGAATGTGTTGGGGAGGCTTCAGGTCAGATTTAAATTTTGACAGATTGGGGGCTTCCAACCTCTCTGCAAATAAAACAGTAAATTGGCTGTCTCGTTAAATGTTGATGATAATTACCCTTGCACCATCACGTAAATTAACGTCAGTGTTGGGAATAATGCACAGTTGAAAATAAGGGTTATTAATCTTACCTCTAATCTGTAGCCTGTAATGTCGCCTGTAATCTGCATCGCCTATAATCTGTGTACATTTTTTTTTTACAATATTGTTAAAAAAAATTCTTGGAGGGTTTTACGTACACGATCTAACCCAAAAGAAACAAATTAGGAATCATAATATTGGAGGTAAAGACCTACGTATAAGAAGATAACTGTAATACACGTTTTGTATATTTTTCCCACGCAGAATGTCATTTCGAAGGCAGGAGAAAGCATAGAAACAGGACACGTGGTCGAGTTGGCTCGGTCTAAACTGGAAGAGGTACGTCTGATCTCGCAATCCAGCCATTTATTTCATTTTAAATTTTCTAAATAATTTTTGCTCTTACTATTCATCGCCACTCCATTGAGCATCTGCCGATTTGTTTTGTCAATGGCCAAGTCGCGCGATGAATTACACTGGTCAACACACTTTTTCTGGCATAAGGTATTCCAACGGTTTTAAGGTAATTTTGGGGTGTTGATTCCAAATCTGGCATCAGTTTTTGAGATATCAAATATTGCATTTTCAATAAAAACTGCAGAAGAAAAATATTAAATAAATGTGGATATCTACATAAAATTATATTATAAACACACTATCCTAAAAATACAGCACCATATTTTAACACTAAAGCAGTCACTGACTCGCAACAACTTGCAATCATAAGTGACAGAGTTAATTTCAGGTAAAATCAATGAAAATGGGGTATGCCGATAGCATAAAAATGAGATGTGATAGAGCAAATCTGAGATCAGATTTGGAATCAGCACCCTGAAATTAGTCTAAAACAGCTGCAAAAGTCCAGGCCAGAAAAAAATGTTTTTTTTTTTGTTGACCAGTGTTATCCAACAGTCTTGTAGGTCTGCAGTTACATTTGATTGCATTAACCCACGTTGCGTGCCACCCTTCGAGTGGGTTCATGCTCAAGGCTGCAGAGTTTAACTTTTACTCTCAACTCTTTGCAAAGCTTGTGCAGCAGTGTGACAAGGGAGTTGGTGAGCGGACACAAGCTGAGCAAGTCATGAACATCGCGAACAACATTTACTTTGAAAAGGGCATGAAGGTAACTCTTTTTAACACACTAGGCTTTTGCAACTAATGCTATTCATAACAAAGGTTAATTTGGGTTAGATCGCGTAAATATAAATGTGTCGTTAAACCCCGCCATCACCCGTCACAGCCAATTACTAAGGTTTGTCACGTAAACAGAACGTGCCAGTTAGTTACTTCTTCAACACACCGGTGTGTTGGTGCGTAAACCTACAACATTTACAATTTGAGTACGAAGTTGCGCTGGTCATTACAACCAGTTTCATCAGGCGGATTTCAATAATTGTGGCAAAATTCATATTTACACGATCTAACCCAAAATAACATTTATGAAGGTAACTCTTGTTAAATTGAACCCTACCACAAGTCATATCCAGAATGTAGCTTGGAGTTTACTCTGTGTTAAAAATTGCATTTAACAACGCAATTCTGTACACTTTTTTTATTGGGTGAGATCAACTTCTGAAGGGCAATATTTAAACAAATAGCAACAACTACTTCAGACGATTGCACTTGTCCAGACCTAACGTTAACATCCAGAGGGGGCCCGTCCATACAGGCGAACTAGGCGGTTACTACGGGCGCCAAGCAAGGCGCCAAATTCGAGGAAAAATACAAATAAAATAACAAAGATGTCATTATTTAAATTCCCGTGCGCGTATAGAGGGAATATGATTTATAATACATGTCTCAACATATCTGAGAATGTATTGGTTGAACAGACGGATACACAGACACACCGAATAATTATGCCTCTGTTTTAAACAAATACGCTGAAAAAAGCATTTAACGGAAAATAGGGGAAAAATGTTTCTCAGTTTACCAAAAATGTCAGCCTAGAACTGCCCTCTGGGGTTTGGGGGGTGGAGGCGCCGATTGCGTGGTTTGCCCTAGGGGCGCCAGTTTGATCATTCAAAACACTCTGGTAGTTGCGACCGATTTCCAAATTTGGCCACTATCATACCCAACACACATACGAGAGAATAACACTCACAGAGTTGTTAACAGAGAGACCCAACCCGCATATAGACCCAACGCAATAGCCCTGCAGATTGAACCCCATCGCTACACTGCCACCTCATGGGTTACCTCACGGCAACCCCACACATTGTCACGAGCTCAACCTCCCAATTCTTGTCATCTCAAATAAGAAGCACGGCCATTCCTGGAGCCGTATTCTCAGTCGCGGCTCGGCTATGGCTCGGTGTCCATCACGACCTAGCTTTCAAGTTTCAAGTTCAAGTTCATTTATTAGGTGTAGCCCTGTGAGCCATTCGGCTCTTGAATCGGGTGCAACCGCAACAAACAGAAAACAAAAACATGAACAAGAAAACATCTTAAAGTGACTATGTGCAAACAGAAAATCCAAGAAAAGACAGCGAAATATTGCAGAAAAAGCACCGTACACCAACACTGTGTGCAAATATCCCAGTGGGATGCAAGTCAAACACCAACAACCACAAGACAACTTAGATTAAGGTCATCAGTCTAACTCTGTACTACAACAAACAAACATGGCCAAACCAAAAAACTTTTCTAAAATCACCAAAATAAAGCCATAAAAGCAATGAAACAGTGATCATAGGAACTGTGACCGAATTTTCACAATAAACGACGTTAACAACATGTACCACCAAACCCTGCAGCCATAGCTGGCTGCATGAGTCACTCCACAACAGCAGGAGCATCAGTCGGAGTATCAACATTTTTCAATGCACCTTTAAGATCAGCACGCTAAATCAAAACACAGATCATACTTTGCAGCGATCATCCGGAGCGAAACATTGTATTTTAGGCCACTAAATTGCAGTGGCAGCTAGGGGTGTACAACTCCTCTAGAGCAGTTTTGAGTGAAGATCTCATAGGTAGTGATTCAAGTTGCAGTTTATTTGGCAACAGCATTCCAGACCTTGGAATGAGCCTCTCCCTTGTTTTCAAAGATGCACGAGCGAGCTGGCTCGGCTCTGGCGCAGCTTCACGGGAACCCTGAGCACGGCTGGGCCTGTGCTCCAGAGTTGAAGCCGGCTCAAATTGAGCACGGTGGCTTTGAGCCGGCTCACCCGAGCCAAGAGCCCACACACGTAAGACGTGTCTACGGATACGGGGCCTCGGAACCGTTGTGGTTCAATGACAAACCAAGCCGCGGTCGCTTCTCTTCTTCTTGTCGTATGGCTGACGATGTAGACGCAGAGCAACAACTACAATTTCACATGCGGGTGGTCAAGTCAGATAACCGCGTTAGGAGTAGAGGAGTGTGTTGCTGTGAGGTCTCCTTCATATTTGTGGATCGGGCATTGCGTCATTATGCATTTTACGGTCTGTTCTGGATGACTACAGTTGTACGTGACTGGTGAGTTTTTTATTTTCCATTTGTGCATCGTTAGGTATCCGAATCTGCCATGGTTTGTGCAGTGGATGTGGTTTAGGATGGACAATGAGCTTCGTGGGAGATCAAACCCAGGGTTCTTCGGCGTTGGGTCAAATGAACACTGAGCACACTCATCAACAATACTGCCCTAAAAGGGAATACACATATCACAGCCGACGTTTTGAACAATGGTGTTTCAAATTAGAGAGTTTGCCTCTATCATGGCCTATTACTTTACACACAGTATTTGTTTTACCTTTAGAACAGTGTTCTTCACAAATGTGTTGAGTGCAGTATTCATTACTTGTGGATATGCACCACTGCCAACGCAGGTGGAACCTGGTCAAAGCTTTGACCGGGACCCCTATAAGGAGGCCACGGTTGTTAAAACAAAACCACTGTGTCCCCCCTCCACCGTGCCCCCGTGTGCCAGAGCCTGGCCATTGTATCGCAGTCGCGCTCGCTGCTGAAGAGTGGAAAGCTGCTTGTCCAGGACAAGGCCAAGACGCTCATCCCCATGGCCATGGCGAGATTCACGCATGGCAAGACCTACGTGATGCTCCTCCTCTTCAACGACTTCCTCATCATCGCCGCCAAGCAGAAGGGGTGAGCCGCCGGGATCGCGTCATCTGCTGCTCTCAGTGGTTCGCCCGTTTTATTTTTTTGTTTCACGCAAAGCGATGACCTCGTGGGTCATTTCTTCGCAAAGCCATTCTGCACTCAGCTCGTCGGTCGGTTTATTTCGGTCAAGGCCCCACTGATTTAGGAAGCTGTTTTTTGACTGGCGACCCGGTCAAAGCTACATCACCATGGAGGGCTGACAGGGGTTGCATAGAACAAAAAGCAGGGGCATTTTACGAACAATTTTAGAAAGTCATAAGAAGGATTTGTGGGAAACACGTGAATACATAAGTGACCAATACGGGAGGGAGTCTGCGCGTCATTGAAAAAAATCGAGCAACATTTAGTTCCAGCGACTGAACTGAACATTTGTCGACAGCGTTTGCCTAGCAGCCGCCCGTAGTCACAACGTTGATCTTCTGCGATTTGGCCTCGCATTGAGCGGTTTGTTCTCTCAAGCCATCCCCGTGCACTACTGCGGGTATCTTGAGTCGAATAAGCTTTTTTCCATGGACTGCTGCGGGCATCGTCAGCAGAAGGTTTTGCCACATGCTCCTGCGGGCATCTCCGATGAGCACGGTTGGCTACGTCCGCTGCGAAAGAAGTTCAACATACATACAGAAGAAGCTTTCGCCACGCAATACTGCGGGTATCTCCATGAGTCAAAGTAAAGATGCCCGCAGCAGTGCGTGGCGAAAGCTTGAGGCAATGAACCCCCCTACACGAGGCCTAACCCGGGACGAGGCGCTTGGAGCTTAAGCAAGAGAAACCCTCCGCGTCTCGTCGAAGATGAAACGGACACCTCTGAATGTTGGGCCAACGTTGTGCACGCTCGCCGTGCATGTGTTCACCCACCGTCCGCTGAGGCTACGCACGAACATATCGCGACGTCCGCGTGCGTCGCCTGCTCCGACACATGGGCAGCGACGACGAGGAGAGATTGACGGAACGAAAGCTGAAGCCGTGCGAAAGAGAAGCGTGCATCTGGCCCTGCCGTCTGTGCATTGTGCCCCCCCTCTCCCATTTATGGCTGCAGCGGCCGTCTGCTGGTGCTGGACTACGCGGAACGAGTGTGCGTGATGGCCACCGAGGCGGAGGGGAATAGCGACGCCTTCCTGCTCACGCTGATGGAGAATCACCAGGGCAAGCACGCCGAGTGGCTGCTCTCCGCCTTGAGCACGTAAGGCGGAAGCCCCACCCCGCCCCCCCCCCCCACCCACCACCCCTTTATTTCCCGGATTCACGTTTTCTATTATATATATGTTGAAATTCTTTCGCACCGTACGTAGCCAACCACGCTAATCGGACGTGTGCAGGGGCAAGGAAAACAAACTGAACACAAAAAAACTGTTCTAAAGAAATGAGTTTTCAATCTAGATGACTTACAAGTACACAGCTCTAATATCGGAAGTGAGAACATTCCAGACGGTCGCAGAAGCACTTCTGAAAGCGCTGTGCGATGGGGTGACCGCCTTTGACCGTCTGACGAGTGCACGCGAGTAGGTGACGCGACTCTGGACCGACAGATGGTCGTCCGCTCGATAGTACCGTTTTACCAATACCTGGCACGAAACGACTACCCGATGGCATGTTTGTTGAACTTCTTTTGCACCGTATGTAGCTAATCGCGCGAATAGGAGGTGTGTGGAGGAAGGACAACAAACTAAACACAAAAAAGCAGTTCTAATGAAATGAGCTTTAAATCTCGATGATTTTAAAGTGCATAGCTCCAGTGGCTTCCTAATATTGGAAAGAAGAGCGTTCCAGACGGCCGCAGAAGCGCATCTTGCCCCCACGATTGTATCGCAGACGGCCGGGTGACTCAGCAGCAGAGCGAGCGGCTAACAAACACAATGTCGCGAGATCTACTCCTGGTTGGCCTGGGTTGATTCAGCCAATTATCCCTCCCGGGTCGATACAATTAGTACCATATTGTGGGGAAGTCAGCAGTGGTCATTTAATGGCTAGATTCACCCCCGCCATAGGAACGAGGAGTTTCCATCACGAGCTCAGCGCTGCTATCTGCAGGAGATGAGTAATGTCTCAACGCTCGATTCGAAGATCTCATGGACCTCGTTGATATATTAAAATGGATCAGCTCCTGTAAATATTGTGGGGCTAACCCACTCAGCACCTTGTAGGTTGAAAACCCTCTCAAGGGGCCCTCTAATTTCTCCAAAATTACTTAATTGGGTAAAGCAACATAACAACATCGTTCCCTCCTGTAAAACTGCTGCCGATTGTAATCGTCTGTGACACATAGGGCCTTCGTGAAACTTGAAAATCGCTAATAGCCTCGCGGTATAAAAACCGCGAGAATTGCCAAAGCGCTGGCGGATTTGATGATAGAGGTGGAAAATCTCCGAAACGATTTTTTCACGCAGAAGCGGCGGGAGGTCGCTTAACTTTGCAACGTAAAAAAAAAGCGAACAAAATAAAAATTTCTTCCGTACAAATGTTCACAGTGACGCACGCAACCACGTGAAAAATAACGCCGTATTCGTCATCAATTGTATTTGTCCATTTTCAAACACAGCACTGAAAAGCTGCGCTGGGTGGAGGCCATTCCTTCCAATGGAGCAAATGAAAGTGAAAAAATATATCAGCCCTGGGGTACGTAATGTTGTCATTGTTGTTGTTCTCCCCGTAACTTCCCACTGCTGGGAAAAGAAACTCCCACAATTACTTCCATTCCTTCCTTTCCCTGGCTGCTCCTGTTCCTAAATGACCTCCGGATTCTGTATCCCTGCTGCTGCTGCTGTTTCTGCCATCTCTTCTTCCGCTGTCTCTCTCTCTTCCCTTCCCTTCTCTCCTGGGTCTCCACTCCAGAGTTGAAATTCGTCTCTCGCATCTCGTCGCCTGTGCAGGGCTGTGCAGTGGGTAATGTTCCAAGTTACGTATTTCTAATACTGCATTGTAGCGATGGTCGTAATGGTAACAACTGTCGGACTTATGTACTGTGTATATATTCGCCAAGTACACCAGTAGTATGTCTGTCGCCTCCGTTTATCACGACGACGTAACATTTGACCGCCCACTGTGCACGCGCATCTAAAAATGTATTTATTTACATTGTGCCGAATGGTAGTGCCTCTAGTGCAGTGTTCTACATCGCAAGGCCCGCGGATCACTGGCAGCCCCTGGTGGCCTTTAGTGCGGCCCCCCGAAAATACACAAAAGTGAAAACATCATCATCATCGTCGAACCCCTGATGGTTACAAATGGGGTGGCAGTCCTCACACTGGTGACGTCTCATCGGTGAAAGTGGCCCCCCTCCGAAAATTAGTGAAGAACACTGCCCTCGTGGCTGCAGGGGTGATGTTAATCTGTTACATAGAGCACATGCCAATAGTCAGAACACACATTCCTCTTAGTCTTGCGATTCAATGCATGTATCGGGGGCTTGAATCTCAAAATCATTTGATGCATCAAAATCATTTGATGCGTTGTTCACTGCGATGCCTTCCACGTTCCCACGACGAGCACCGGTCATCCATAGGAACCAACTTTTTTTGAAAAAGAAAACTTGGATTTTCTGTTTGCACATAGTCACTTTAAGATGTTTTCTTGTTCATGTTTTTGTTTTCTGTTTGTTGCAGTTTCACCCGATTCAAGGGCCGAATGGCTCACAGGGCTATACCTAATAAATGAACTTGAAAATTTACTTGAACTGCGAATGATGGGTAGCGGGCGGGGGGAAGGTAGTGGATTATTACATTCTTAATATACTACATATCAAAAGTCTTTGATTTGGACGTTCGATAATCCAAAATAGTATCGGGCAGTGGTGGTTTGATGAATCGTACGGCACCCCCCCCCCCCCCGCGCTGCAGACTGCCCGCAGGTGCAGTGCGTGCGGGAGTATGTGGCCCTCGAGATGGACGAGCTCAACCTGCGCGAGGAAGACGTCCTCTGCGTCATTCGCAAGACTCCCGACGGTACGGGCATTCGCGGACGACCGACCTCTCGGTCTAGAGCAGCGGTCGGCGGGCAAAGTAGCAAGAAAGAGACGAATTTCGATGTAAAGCTTTCGTGACTGCAGGGATTCGTCTTCTTGGTTCTTTCGGTAAAGTCACGTAGAAGGGAAATAATAAAATAATAAAAATAAAACATCATATTTTAGTCACGTAGAAGGGAAATAATAAAATAATAAAAATAAAACATCATATTTTATTATGTTTTCTTTTTGAACTTTATTATTTCCCTTCTATGTGACTTTACCGAAAGAACCAAGAAGATGAATCCCTGCAGTCACGAAAGCTTTAAATCGAAATTTAAACAATAATATATCACGACGTTTCAATCGAAAAACTAATCTGCTGGATTATTTTTTCTGCCTGAGGATGACCACTTGTGTTGCGATCGAAACGTGATATATTATTTTAGATTTTATTTTATTGTATTATTTTTCTACCTACGTGACTTTACCGAAAGAACCAAGAAGAAGAAAGAGACGGTTTTTGTTTTGGTCCGCATTCGGTAATAACAAACAAAAAACGACTCTATTCAACGAGCCGCAGTTGCACGTGAATTGAGACGGTGGGCCTGATTACAGAACGGTCACGAAGCAGTCATTCGAAGAGCCGCATGAGGCTCTCCGGAGGTTGCCGACCCCTGGTCTAGAGTAACATCACCTGCTCGCGTTCACTCGTCAGATGGTCGAAGATGGTGGTGGCCACCGCATCGCGCGGCGCTTTCAGATGCGCTTCTGCGGCCGTCTGGAACGTTCTCTTCCTTCCGATATTAGGAAGCCACTGGAGCTACGCACTTTTAAATATAGATTTAAAACTCATTTCTTTAGAACAATTTTTTTTTTATCTTGATTTAAAGCTTTCATGACTGCAGGGATTCATATTCTTGGTTCTTTCGGTAAAGTCACGTAGAAGGGAATTAATAAAATAATACAAATATAAAACAACACAAATTCTCACGACGTTTCGACTGCAATACAATCAATCATCATCAGGTGTGAAATACACATTTCAAATCCACATTTCACACCTGATGATGATTGATTGTGTTGCAGTCGAAACGTCGTGAGAATTTTTATTGTTTTATATTTATATTATTTTATTATTTCCCTTCTACGTGACTTTACCGAAAGAACCAAGAATATAATTTTTTTGTGTTTAGTTTGTTTTTTGCCATGAGCGGGAATCAAACTCGGGCCGCCGAGTTCGTAACGCAGCGCGCTCATCGCTGCGCCACCGCTTCCCACTTGCGCACATGCACACACCAAGTTCAGGATGGCCAACAGCTATAATAACGACTGTGCTCTCGTGAATCTGCCTCCACACTATTTGCCACATGCCCCCCCCCCCGCTCTTGGCGATTTCATCTCGGAGAGGCTGTAACGACCGTGGTGCCTCGTTGCCGCCCTGTGCTCCAGGCTGGATGGAGGGCGAGCGCTTACCGTTCGGCGCTCGCGGCTGGTTCCCGGCAAGCCACGTGGAGGAGATCGCAAGTCACCACGTCGAGGCACGGAACCTCCGCGAGAAAAAGCTGTCGCTCATCAGGTCCAAGATGCAGGGCTCCATGTCGCAGTCCAACTGATACTCGTCCAGCTAGCCGGCGCACGGCAGCGAGCGGGGGGCCTGGCACCGGCCGAGTCACCGATCACAGCCACACCTGGGGGGTAAGGGGGGCGAATGACTAAACCCAAAACGAGAAATTGTTGCTTTTCTGAATAGGAGTCGGAATAATCATTTTAAAAAAGAAAAATCGAAACATGATATCGAGGAGTGGTCAAGTCAAGTCAATTTATTTTTCATTAAACAACGTAGTTTTTTAAACAATGTATTTTTGTAACAATTTATTAAACAATTTAAAAATGTTCGTTAAACACGCGGCGCCATACTGGCACAAATCTGCCACCCAAAGAGCCATCACATTAATGCTCGTGAACGTAAACATTAATACCTGTAAGGGTAAACATGAATACCTCCAAACGTAAACATTAATACCTGTAAGGGTAAACATTAACACTCGTGAACGTAAACATTAATACCTGTAAGGGTAAACATGAATACCTCCAAACGTAAACATAGACAATTCTTGACACACGTCAAGTGGTTATGCTGTGATGTACACTGTATTTTTGCATGCCAAGGTGGATGTGGAAATTCCACGTATGGCCCAGGATCTGTATCGGACGGCGATTAGCACAGAGTTGGACGAGGAAATTATTTTAACTTTCTTTTTTCACGGAACACGATGCAGTGCCCTCTGAAGAACGGTCTGGCTCTGTGCCAATGCTGTGGATGCTAACGCCGACTGTGAGAAGGACCGTACGAGACGTACGATAAGGAACTTTCTCCAATCACTAGTTAGATCGTATAAGCTATATTCCCCATTTGTGTATATACAACCTTTGATAGTGTAGTTAACCTAGAGATAGCTGAAACGGTAAAATATAGTTTTTATTCTCTCAGTGGGAAAATAAATCAAAGTTTTGACCGACTAAGCAAGATATTGATTGTACAATGTGTAATATAATCTTGGTTTTGTTTTGAACAAAAAATATTTTAGTGCACAGGTGCCTGGTTTGAAGAAAATTAGTAAAGAAAAAGTATGAAATAAATATTGACGTAACATTTTAAACAGGGCTGGGTATATCGGGGTGCAAATGGTGTGGCCCAGCACGAGAGATCGACGCTTGTTGCAGAGCTTAACGGTTTGAAGGCGGTTGGCAGCCCTGGTTAATACTGACGGTATATTCGCCGTGAATTATGCACCAACCTCTCAACAACAGTGGACGTTTAATTCTAGATTTGAAGCTTTCGTGACTGCAAGGATTCATGTTCTTAGGTTTTTTCGGTAAAGTCACGTAGGTACATTTTTTTAAATTTAAATTAATAAAAGTTAAAGAAAAAATAAATCACGACGTTTCGGAGGCAACACAAGCTTCCGTCTTCAGGTGGAACCGTCACAGCACGATAGCTGTATCAAGTGAGAGAAATTCCAAGAAAACAGTCCTTGTATATATACTGGTTGAGGGTGGGAGGAGCCAAGGTAGGCCCTGAATATTATTTTTGTGAGGTTCGGTGCGGCTGAAGCACGCTGTTAGGAATGAGCCTTTGTTGTGTAAACTAGGTTCAGATGATGTAAAGGTGTGTCTCTCTCTGTGTGTCTCTGTGTTGTCTCTCTCTGCTTGTGTGTCTGTCTGTGTCTATGTTGTGTGTCTCTCTCTGTGTGTCTATGTGTTGTCTCTCTCTGCTTGTGTGTCTGTCTGTGTGTCTCTGTGTGTCTATGTTGTGTGCCTCTCTCTGTGTGTCTCTGTGTTGTCTCTCTCTACTTGTGTCTCTGTGCGTGTCTGTCTGTGTGTCTATGTGTTGTCTCTCTCTGCTTGTGTGTCTGTCTGTGTGTCTCCGTGTCTGTGTTTTGTCTCTCTCTCAAATGTAGCTCTACCTGATGACGACTGCTTGTGTTGCAAGCAAAACGTCGCATTCTATTATTGAATTTATTTTCTTTCTATGTGACTTTATCGATAGAACCAAAGAGTAATTCCTGCAGTCACGAAAGCTTCAAATCAAGTTTCAATTATTATTCTTAATGGGGCATTTATCCACGATCCAAATGTTTAGAGGGGACTATGGAATAAAGTACGTTACATTTTGTATTATGAAAAACAGGACGGATTATTCGTGTTATCGTCTTGGATTTACTTGGTCACGTTTTAAAGGTTATAGTTATTGTCATGTGTTCGATGGAATAGTAATTTACGTGGATTTTATGTTAGAGGACACCTAGCCATTGCTGTCAGTGTCATTTTGATCGTAAATACCTGTGGTAATTTGTTATTTGCATACGAGTGCATCCCAGCAGTAAGGCTCTGGGATTTTTGTGTCTATAGATATATCTATTGAGTAGGTGCTCACTTACGGTACTTTCTCCAAGAGTCTGGTTGGCTACACGGGGGATCTTTTTCATTGTCAATGCGTGTGTCTTTGTGTGTGGGGTTCGATTCCAGCTCACGGTCAACACCACTTACGATTATCTGAACCAGTCCTAGGCCTCCCGTAGGTCGACTCAGCCTCAAATGTGTACCTGGTGCGGTGTGTAAACATCGCCACTAGGGAGACAAAGGGGGCCGGGTGTGGTACCGGCCACACACCCCCTTGTGAGCTGCGACAGCCTTAATAGCTGCTAAATGTTGAAGGGTGTATCGTTGTCTTTGTGTGTCCGTATGTGTAAGAGAAGGTGAGGGTTGGAGTGAGAGGTAGTTTCTTGCTCTGGTGTATGCGAGATAAAGATAAAAGTGTGCTTACGGCAGCATGGTGCACTGCACTGCCGCTGTACCAATGATCTACTCGGGCTAAACTTTTGTAATGAGTAAGGTTAGGAAATGTAGCATTTATACCGTAAAGGTGGTAGACCACGTCGTTAATGGTAGATCACCATTGTTCGGATCCTGGGTTTGATTAAACCGGGGTTTGAGTTCACGGTGTCGGCGTGGTCACCAATGGCTGCACACAAACATGACTTCAGATGAGCTTCTCCGCACTTAGTTTGGCTAATTTCCATCTCTGAGACGTCAAAATGTCATCGTGACTGCCACGCGACGAACATTGCTCACGGTGGCAGAGCCGGAGGGAACGCGTTGCCACTTCACTGGAAGGGATCTCAGAGAGAGCTACGTGATGATATCTGCTGCTGGCTGTGCCGGATTAAGCTAGTGCGGGGCCTGTAGCATATGTTACAAAAGGGCCCTAAATAAAATAAAAACCGTCAAGATTAAAACTCAAATTTTTAACATGCATAGTGAAGTAATTTTATCTTTTTTATTTGCTATACAGCCAGATAATACGACAAATCGCTAACCTTAAACACCCAGTCGTTCATAAAAGTTGAAAGCAGTATAATCCTATAGCAATAGTAGCTACTACACGTGTAGTAGCTACTACTACAATCTGAAGCTTGCAGGCGAAAAGCAGACCACGACGTGATATTCATTGCATTAATTCGTGTGCTCTCTGTAAGGGGGTGGTGATACAGACCTGTTTCATTTTAAGGTTATAATCAGAACCGGCCCTAGACCTTTGGGGGCCCTAAGCAAAATGTGGTTGGAGGCCCCTTTGATGTATGATTTTTTTCACCCACTCGCTAGCAGTGACTCTAGGGGGCCCTCTGCTGGCCACGGGGCCTTTTGCAATTGCAAGGGTCTCTTAGTGGCTGGGCCGGCTCTGGTTATAATCCCTTGTTCATCACGACGTCCTTTTTACTTCGATGTCTCAACAGCGTTACGGAGATCGCGTGACGTGAGGGTTCTGCCTTTGTCGTGAGGGTTGTAAGTTGACGCCGAGGAGGGGGGAGGAGGCGCCTCGCCCCCCCCATGTGGAGTGACGTTACATGCTCATGATTATTAATGGTGGGGGGGTCCATTTGGAGAACGTCACGTGCTCATGAATATTAATTAGGGGGCTGGTCGATGTGAAGTGACGTCATGAGCGTTAAGGACAGACATTCTTGGGTGATTGTAGGAGGTTTTGCATTTGGTGTTGAAAATCAGCAAGAAATGTATTTACTTACACACTTGGTACCGTTATACTTTATGTATTTATATTTAGTGACTCGCTTAACTTTCCTATACTTTGCATACTTTGCACTCCTATCTGTTTTTGGATTGTTGTCGTAACTTTCTGACCCGCACCTTACTGGACGTCTGTGAAAAAGAGCTGCATAGCTCATCAGATTCCTCCAATCTAAATAAGGATTCTGGTCCTGATTTTGTACCAAAATCTACACAACGCGAACGGAATCGGAGGGCCTGGTGTGGGTGCTTACTAAAGCTTACGCGTGTTAAGCAGGTGTGCTGTCATTAGTTGTTCCTGCGCCGTCTCGGAAGATGTGCTTGTTCACTGCATTACCAATTGTGCTGCCTCTTATGTTATAGCAGCGGGGTGTTTGTGTGAATGTTGCAAATCTGCATCTGGCCCTCCACATTCCAGGGCTTCAAGTGAATTATTTTGTCCTTTGAAAAACGTGACACATTTTGTACTGTTTGGCCGTGTCGGGTGGTGGAGGGTTACGACACATTTATAAATAACGCGATCTGACCCAAAAAAACGATATTATGAATAATATTAGTCGCGAAAGCCTACGTGTTAAACTGTCCGTTAGTTTATCGTTATTAACCCCGTGGAAACTGTCGCCACTTTTAAAAGTTCCAGGCGGTTGCGAGCTGGAAGATTTCGTGTGCAGTGTTATTTTGTTTTGTTTTATGCAGAAAATGAGTGTGACCCTTGTGTGAGGGCAAATGTTGCGGTTGTGCAACTGTGACTTGTAAACTAATTTTCCGTCTCTTTGAGTCATCGATCTATTTATCTCGATCGAATTAATTTTATGCCGTGCAAATATATTCGCCCCGTGTACACTTTACACCATTGAACACTCCATCGTATAAACGTGTTTGTTACTTGTAATACGTAGTTTTTAAATCGTTATATATATTTCTTTTCATGTACTACATATGCAGTGTATAATTGGGAAATTATCGCGAAAACGCTGCGAGCATTCACAAATTGTGTATGTACTGTGGTATGCAAAACACGATGTTATGAACAGACCACTTCCTGTTTTAATCATTGTACAGGTGCTTTTGTTATACTTCCACGTCCGTAAGAAACGGACAAACCCGCTCGGTGACATCAATAGGATACATTTCACCGACAGAACCAACAGTAGTCGTCGACGCGAAATGAAAGGGACCAATAGTTTGTTTTCAACGCGTACGAGTGTGCTGCGAAAGCCATTGTGAGGAGTAACACAACAATTAAAGCCATACGTTGTGTTCAATCCCGCTTATTTGTGTCTTCAAGTTGTAGTAGCTCAACTAAATGACAAAGCAGCGATTCGGAGAAGTTGTATTACGTTGGAAGCTTCGAGTTTATTTTGTTTGACCAGGTGAACAACTCAAAAAGAGGCGAAAAGGGATACGTCGCATTCGCAAGAGTGACCTGCAAAGCTTGCATAGTGAAATTTACGTTGGAAGTTTAAACAAGCGAAGGGATAATTGTTTTTTTTTACCCTTTTTATCTGGCAACAAAACTGACACCTTTTTTTTTAGGTTCCAATGGTGAAGCATGTTTTATTTTCAAAATGGAAATATGGTTTTGGGGGGGGGCAGAGCTTTGTGACGTCATATTTGAGGGGGGGGGGGTCTGACTTTTTGTGACGCTGTGTGACGGGGGGGGTCAAAAATCGTCCAAAAATCGCGTGACGTCATTTATTGACGGCCCCGAGGCATGAGCAAGGGAGTGGTGAGTGAGGACAGGAGGGGTCGGGGTTAGGGCGGCTTCACTTCTGACGACCACAATCCCTCTTAGAGCAGCAATACAACAACAACAACAATAATGATCATAATAGACTGTGTCACCGGCCTCATGAGTCAAAGAACCCACTTGGATGTCCACGCGGCGCAGTGGACGAGCCAATGTTGAGAGCGGTCTGCAGAAGAATATATCACAGAACTGCTTCTGAAATTCCTTCAATGTCACGTCATATCGACACGAGGAGGGCCGCGCTTTAACCACGCGCCCTGCTATACAGAAGGGGAAAATGATGAACACGTAACAAGCCGAAATATGAAAAATTACAGCTGAAATTCAATTTTAATATACTGGGCTTTCTTCGTGGCCATTCATTGGTGACCGGGGTACGACAACACACTCACTGCTCATCTTCTTGGTTCTTTCGGTAAAGTCACGTAGACGTGAATGAACCAAGAAGATGAATCTCTGCAGTCACGAAAGCTTTAAATCGACACTCACTGCTCTTGAGCACACCCAGTTCAAATCAAGGGGGGCAGTTGCACCGGATTCGAACCCAGGCATCTCTATCTTCGTATGGCATGATGTCGATTACAGAGCAAACGACGACAATTTAACATTTGTCAACGGGTGCTGGCTTTAAGCATTGTCAATCTCTGAGCCAGCCCTTGTGTAGAAGAGGAGGGACCAGTTCTAATGTCTTATCTTAGAATAGTTTATAGGGCGCCTTAACCAAGGCACTTTACACAGAACTAACAAGGGTACATATGAATGTAATGGTAGAGATGAGGTGAATGAAACAGATGAGAGGAAGCAATGGAGGGGGAGGGGCGAATCTGTGACGCGTGAATTCGGTGAAAGCGAAATTGACGGCAGTAGATGATGGTGAATTGATTGAATGAATGAATGGGGAATGGGTGAGAGCCATCCATATAATGGGAGTATGAAGAGGTAACAGTAACGGCGGTGGTGGTTACGAGGGGGAGACTGGGGGGTCGTGGGGCGAGCGAGTGGTAACGATAAGTGAGTTTTGAGTGCGGAGTGGGAACTCAGTGAGCGAAGGTGACTGCTTCTTGTGGAGGGGGAACTTTGTTCCAGTGAAGGGGGGGGGGGCGAGAGGAGAAAAAAAGAGGGAAAGCGTGGATTGTGCACAGGGAGAAGGAGGAACACAGAGAGAGTGAGCGAGAGAGTGAGCGAGAGGTGGGGGTTTACATAAAGCAAAGTTATTTTAAAAAAAAATACGAAATGATGAACGTGCCGACTACACCGAGCATCTTGTTTCCACTGATCGTGAAAAAAGAGAGAGAGAGAGACAGCAAAGATTGAGAATCCTATGTGATCGATAAACGCGCACGCGCGCGAGCCTGACCCGGGCAATCAAAGCACGTGTGCTGTTTCATTCAGACGCTGTCGCCTCGACAGACCTGGTTTCACCTGAGGACGGCTGCTTGCGTTGTGGCCGAAACGTCGTGAGAATTATTTTATTATGTTCTATTTTTATTATTTTATTACTTCCCTTCTACGTGACTTTACCGAAAGAACCAAGAAGATGAATCCCTGCAGTCACGAAAGCTTTAAATCGAAATTTGAATGACATTTGGCTGCGGTGAATCTTCATTGCCAGCTGCTCACGTCCCCATGCAACAGCGTGACCGTGTCAATGGGTAATCTGATGCGCTGTGAAAATTAGAGGGTGTGTCTGCTGCCCTGCGTTAGGTAATGTGCTACGCATCGTGCCTTTGTCCACACTCGATGATGCTCGGTCACACACCGGTAACGCACACAGAACGTGACCACGCGCGACTCTGACACTCAGAGGGAGCAGGAGACTGGATTCTACGTTTAATGTTCTTTTTTGGGGGGTTTTAAAGCCACTGACAACTGCTTGCGAGTGGAATCTGGTAAGGCATTGCACGGTTGCTAACCCCCTTCTGACAGCAGTGTTCTCAGAAGCCACCAAATGGTCTCAAGACAGGCGTAGGGTTCATCTTCTTGGTTCTTTCGGTAAAGTCACGTAGAAGGGAAGTAATACAGCGTCTGAATGAAACAACACCACGCTTGGAGCGTATATCTCGTGGTGTTGTTTCATTCAGACGCTGTCTCCCCGACAGACCTGGTCTTCACCTGAGGACGGCTGCTTGCGTTGTGGCCGAAACGTCGTGAGAATTGTATTTTATTATGTTTTTTTTATTTTATTACTTCCCTTCTACGTTACTTTACCGAAAGCTTTAAATCGAGGCGTAGGGTTATTTGGGGCGGTCTGCCAAAGTCTTGGTTAGCGTGAAAAGAAATGTATCGTGTGCTGTCTTGCAGTTCGTACAGCAGTATACAGTAATGAATGACATGTTGGGTGTGTGCGCGTGTCCGTGCGCGTTGTATATATGGGGGGCGGTAGTGCAGTGGTTATCGCGCAGCGTTACGAAACCCGGCGACCCGAGTTCGATTCCCGCTCGCGGCCAACACCGGTGACGATCATCTTGAACCGGTTCTGGGCCGCCCCTGGGTAAACCCGGCCTCAAATGAGAACCCGGTGCGGTGCGTAAACATCTCCGCTTGGGGAGACAAAGGCGGCTGGGCGTGGTGTTGGCCACCCACCCCCTCGTGTACCGCTAACAGCACTTGCCCCAACAGTCTGTTACAGGCTTTCTCTTTGTATAGCTTGGTGTCCTATTAAGTTGTCTTTGTATAAGAAGTCCATGAATAAGTTCAACATAATACATAAAATGGTTATTATACCGCAGTTTCAGCTCGGTCCGTGGAACCACACCACGCTATAAATAGTTTCGCCACACCAACGTGTCCACTCTTCTCTCTAACCATCCACTGGCGAGCACTGTGGTTGCTGTTGGCCACTCGTCGAGATGCCGGATGAAGGTAGTGCGAGCCTGTAGCAAATGTTAAAAAGGGGCCCGAAATAAAAAAAACACTAATATTAAAACACAAAAATGTTTACTTGCATAGTAAAGTAATTGTATTTTTTTGTGTTTGATATACATTCAGATAATACGACAAATCGCTAACCTTAAACACCTGGTCGTTCATAAAAGTTGAAGGCGGTATAGTACTATTGTAATAGAGCAAGTGCAGAATCGCTGAACCGGAATTGATAGATCGTGACTTAAAGCTTTCGTGACTGCAGGAATTCATATTCCTTGGGTCTTTCGGTAAAGCCACGTAGATGGAAAAAAACATCAAAATAATAACAATATCACGACGTTTCGATCGCAACACAAGCAATCGTCTTCAGACGATTATTTTGTTATTATTTTTATTATTTTTTCTATCTACGTGGCTTTACGGAATTGAAAGCTTGAAAGCATTTAGCGCGGGGCCCTTGAAAGTGCGGGCTCCCCCCCCCAAAAGCTGCTCGCTCGCCCGCGGGTGTTTGGAACGCTTCTGCGAAGGTCGCCGCTAAAGATTCGACTGCTTCCTCGTCGTACTTGCGAATAATCGTGGCGATGCACAATAACCATTCTGTAAACGCGCAGTGCCATCCTCGTAGCAACAGCAGCAGCAGCATATGCTACGGGCCCCGCACTCGATATGTTTTTGTCTATTTGTGCTTCTCCCTTGTGATAGGACTTTGTAGGATGAACGTTGAGATTTATAAGGGCACGGGGTGATCAATACGGTCTGAATTGGTCCGTAATAAGGTAGGCACCGATAGGGGGTTGACAGGTATGCGATTATCTGAACCGGTCCTGGGCCTCCCCTAGGTCGGCTCAGCCTCAAGTGAGTACCTGGTGCGGCGTGTAAACATCGCCACTGGGGGGACAAAGGCGGCCGGGCGTGGTGTTGGCCACCCACCCCGTCGTGTGCCACCGTGCCGGCCTTCATAGGTGCTCGCTAACAGCACTTGCCCCAACAGTCTGTCACAGGCTATACGGGGGATCTTTGTTTTGTTTTGGATGGGTTTATTTCACCTCTTGGTTAAATCAAGGGTGAACAGCCCCCGGTGCACATGATGAGCAGTGGACCAGATGCGATGGCTTAAATAATAAGGAGGCAGCGAATAGTTTGTTATCCATGCCAAGGCATTTATTTTTTTACTCCGAACAATTCTTACATTTTTTTTCAAAAGTAAAGTTGGAACACGGTTGTCGTCTCTGTGATGAGGCACCCAGTTACCCGCTTCACTGCACCGCACAATTCAAGGTAAAAGCAGTCGCGGTGATTGATGATCGAGCACGCACTGATTCGCTTCAGTCGCTCGCTCGCTTAGCCACTCAGTCGCCCACTCGCCCATTCACTCATCCAGTCACTCAGCCACTCATTCACTCAACCTACAGAATTTCAGGGTAAAATAGTCGGGGCAGTTGATTACCCAGCACTATCTTCTTGGTTCTTTCGGTAAAGTCACGTAGAAGGGAAGTAATAAAATAATAAAAATAAAACATAATATTTTATTACTTCCCTTCTACGTGACTTTACCGAAAGAACCAAGAAGATGAATCCCTGCAGTCACGAAAGCTTTAAATCGAAATTTACCCAGCACTAATTCTCTCCGGTCACTTGCTCCTTCACTGTCGGTCAGTCGCCTCGTGCTCACTCTTCAATCGCCTCTACCATGGCAGTTTACCGTCCCCGTGAGCTTGACTCGGTGATTCCTCCACCCATGTTGAGGACCCGGTCGACCAGGCTGACCGGTTCGTCTGTGCCACATTTGTGTTCAACCACTGCACTCGTAATGATGACGATGATGATGATACGTGCACAAAGTTCACGAGACGGACAAACGTTGCTCGATTGTGAACTCGGTAAGTTGAAGAACGGACCTCGCAACCAAAGTCAAGGGGATGCGATAATACGAATTGGTGAGCCGGAACAATGCGGATTAATGAGCTGAAACAATGCGGATTGGTGAGCTGAAACGCTCGTACACGTCACAATCAATTTGTTTGGCTATGTTGGGTGGTAGAGGGTCTCAACGACACACGTCTGGCCAGGTAATGACGTGGCCTAATCTAAAAAAACATTATTAATTAAATTGTTGGCTGCAAAAACCTATGCGTTAACTAAATAATGATGCCGTGTGAGACTGTGTGTGGTGCATTGTTTTGTTAAGGGGAACGGTAGTGTAGTGGTTAGCGTGCTGCGCTACGAAACCCGCGACCTGGGTTCGATTCCCGCTCACGGCCAACACCAGTGACGATTATCTAAACCGGTCATTGACCTTCCCAAGGTTGACTCAGCCTCCAATGAGTGTCTGGCGCGATGTGTAAACATCGCCACTGGGGAGACAAAAGCGGCCAGGCGTGCTGTCAGCCACCCCACCCCCTCGTGTGTAGCAAACAGCACTTGTCCCAACAGTCTGTTAAGGCTACACGGGGCTCTTTTGTCTTTTTGTGTGTGTGCATTGTGTGCACGTGGTGTGTGCGTGTGTGTTCTGTCTTGTGGCACCTGGGTCTGTCCCGTAAACTCCTGTCAGCGAACCCTCAATACCGCACGTGGCCTCAAAGTGCACATCGCCTAAACTTTAGTACTATAGTAATAGAGCAAGTGCAGAATCACTGAACCGGAATTGATAGATCTTGACTTAAAGCTTTCGTGACTGCAGGAATTCATATTCTTTGGTTCTTTCAGTAAAGTCACGTAGATAGAAACAATAAAAATGAAGTGAATAAAAATACCACGACGTTTCGATCACAACACGAGCGGTCATCATCAGGAAAGGTGGGTTGGTCTCTATAGGCTAATTTTACCGAAAGAACCAAAGAATATGCACCTAGCCTGGCACAAGCGCCGTGGGGACGTCACTACCACTTCATGGCGAATGGCGGTTGCCGTGTATTAAGGGGTTTATGTGTTGGTGAGTTATTGCGGCTGCTGTGTATGTTGCAATATGTGACGGCTACCCACACTTTACCCCACCAGAAGTCAAAATTCCCATTGGGATTTTGTAATGCGCAGCGAGTTCTAGAGAACACTTTGCAATATAAATTATAAGCGGTGAATCCAATATGATTCAGTTGTTAGAAAGTTAGGAAGCGTGGAAGTCACGTTGGTAGAGAAAATAATAGATCACGACATTTCGATCGCAACACAAGCAATCGTCATCAGGTGAGACATCCACAGCAGGAAAACTGCTGAAGCAGTTTTTGTGCCTTTTCTGAAAGAACCAAAGAGTATGGATTCCTGCAGTCACGAAAGCTTCAAATCAAGATCGTGTACTGTATATATAAACAATAGAGAACTCCATTGGAACCTCATTTGCCAGTAGCAAAATATGATAATTGTTTTTTTACTCTTTTATCTGGCAACAAAACTGACACCTTTTTTACAAGGAGTCATGTTTGCATTGACCACAATACCTGCAGTCGGAATGCAAACAAAAAACACAACTCTTATAATGTATGCACTGTCTTTGAAATTGTGGTCAATGCAAACATGACTCCTTGTAAAAAAAGGTGTCAGTTTTGTTGCCAGATAAAAGGGTAAAAAAACTATTATATTTTGCTACTGGCAAATGAGGTCCCAATGGTGGAAATGCTTACCCCGAGCTCTCATACTCTGATGGTGCATTGTCTTTGAGTTGTGCGCCTTTTGGCGTCATCTGGTCCAACACCATGTGAGACTATGCTCTAAGAAAAGCTGTCTCGGGTGTGGACCAATCAGCTTCAAGGACAGTGCATACATTATTAGAGTTATGTTTTTTGTTTGCATTCTGACTGCAGGTATTGTGGTCAATGCAAACATGACTCCTTGTAAAAAAATGTTTCAGTTTTGTTGCCAGATTAAAGGGTAAAAACCAATTATCATATTAACAGAGAACTCGTGTTTGCCATCAGCAGTAACGGCCCCGTTCTAACGTCCGGCCCGCGGGCCGTATAAGGCCCCGCGAAATTATTCGCTGTGGCCCTGCC
>CM025657.2:6873275-6920408 GCA_014621495.2 Entosphenus tridentatus
AGCAGCCGTCCTCAGGTGAAGAACAGGTCTGTCGGAAAGACAGCGTCCAGGGCTGTCGGAAAGACAGCGTCGGAGGACGGCTGCTTGCATTGTGGCCGAAACGTCGTGAGAATTGTATTTTATAATGTTTTATTTTATTATTTTATTATTTCCCTTCTACGTGACTTTACCAAAAGAACCAAGAAGATTGTCTATTTGTTTGTGTTTCTCCCTTGTGATGGGACTTTGTATGTTGAACGTTGAGATTCATAAGGGCACGAGGTGACCAATAAGATCTGAATTGGTCTGAAATAAAGTAGGCACTTATAAGGGGTTGACGTGCATGATTTCCTGTCGTTAATCTCCACTCATATGATGATCAGCAAATCTGAGCCCCGGCTAATATTTTATTTGCTTATGCTTTTTTTAATTTCACCAATCTATTATCAAGAAAAAACGTCTTCCGATATTTCCGCTACAAATAGTTTTGGTCACATTATCTTGCTTGCCCCAACTGCTCTTCCAATACACATTCCGTAGATGGTTTGTGTACGTAAAAATAACTTGTGACACTTGGTCATTATTATTATCGATTATATTTGTATTGATGTTGACACTCACTGTCTTTTGTTAATCGGCTTGTTGCTAGACCAGGAGTCTGCAATCAGAATTACAAGAAAGGAATTTTTTTTCGAATTCGGTAAACAAAAATAGCCGATTTCAAGAGCCGCAATGCGAATACGAGGCAGGGGGGTCCTTCAATAAATAACGTCACGAATTATGAAAAATAAGAATAAGTTTTACCTTTTCTGGCAATAAAACAGATGTTAAGATGTTCAAACACCAAATTAGATGCCTTTTGCAAGGAATCAAGTCTGCGTTAACCACACAGTACTTGTGGTGAACACGCGAAACAAACATACTCTGGTAATACTTGTAGGAACCTCCTGGTTACACCAGCCGACAGGGGATTATTGTGTCCGTCCGTCCGTCGTGCATCCAACAATGGGAGGGGTGGGGCTGGCTAGAGAGGGGAGGGTGGGGAGGGAGGGGCTGGGAGGGAGGAGGCCACGGCACACACGAGGAGGTAGGTGGCCACCAACAACGCCCGGCCATCTTCACGACATTTTCCCCTCCACGTGGAGAATCAACAACATGCGTTTGGAGTATGCGGCAGCTCTCAATCTCTACATTATAAACCGCTAATTCGATGAGCCATCATAATCAATTTATTATTATTGTTTAATGACAATTAACTGTAATGCAGTATTTTTTTGTTAATATGTTAATGCATTCTTGCCTCGGTGAGTTCTTCAACATTTCAGTGGAGTACATTGGGGGGGATGGGAGAGAAAACGCATTGGTGAATTTTGAATCTGGGCCAGATTTCAAAAAGAGTAAAGAAAATAGACCACATCATTGTGCAACACATCTACTGTACTCTTCATGATGTGGCATTGGTTACCGTAAGCTCTGCATACTTGAACGACACATCTGATTTGTAGCCAACGTTTTTCTTGCATTGATTTTCAAGTGTCAAGATGCATTATTTCTTTTGCAGCCATGCAGCGATACACTTGTAATCATAATATCGATTATTTTTACAGCCCTTAGTTAATCCACTTCCGGATGAAAGCCTCGCCATGCCATATTGTTGATGAGGGTTTGTCTGACCACACTTCAGTGCCACTGGTGGTCAGTTCAGGTTCGTAAAATAAGAGGCCGCAAACAAGTTCAGCTACCACTTGCCACCGATGTTTGCCAACAACCGCCCTTCCCCTGTACAGACCACACCGCATCTCGTTGTAATGCAAATACATGTAACTTGACGTGAGTGAGGACTTGACTTTTTCACTTTGTTTTATGGAATGCTGCCAGGCTGGCTTGGAGTCGGGATTATCAGCACAATACAAACACAACACTAGAGTACGTAGTACGGGGTATCTATAACAATGCTAACCTTTTGCATATATTCCTAGAATTGTACGAACAGGTTTCTAAATTATCGTGACAAATAAGGCGATTTGTATTTCTAGCCAGTAGAGATCATTTGCGAAACGGCGTTCTGGAATCACCCGACTGAGATTACTGTCGTATCGTTTGTGGGCAACGCAAAATATTAAATTTCACACAAACTGGACAAACGAGCCTGAAAGTGTTTGCCTTTGAAATAAATTACTGTTTTACATTAATGAAAAAAAACCCAAGATTCTTTGATTGACAGTTTAACTGTGGGGATCTCGTGAAGAGTCTGCCCGTCATCACAATGGTGGCTACTGCTGTGACAGGTAAAGCATTTGTCCATTACAATGTAGAATGCGGTTTATCTTGCTCGGCGTTGGGCAGTCAGGGGTGGCACAGTGGTAACACTTAATTCTAGATTTGAAGCTTTCGTGACTGCAAGGATTCATATTCTTAGGTTTTTTCCGGTAAAGTCACGTAGGTAAAAAAATAAAATTAAAATTTATAAAAGTCAAATAAAAATCACGACCCACCCTCAACCAGTATATATACAAGGACGGTTTTCTCGGAATTTCTCTTACTTGATACAGCAATCGTGCTGTGACGGTTCCACCTGAAGACGGAAGCTTGTGTTGCCTCCGAAACGTCGTGATTTTTATTTTATTTTACTTTTATTAATTAAAATTTTTTACCTACGTGACTTTACCGAAAAACCCTAAGAATATGAATACAGTGGTAACACTTGCGCCTCGTAGCAACAATAGTATAGGTTCAATACCGATCTGGGGTGTTTCTTGTGTGTCAAGTAAATTGAATTGTTCCTTAAACACGTGGCACCTTTTTGTACGTTTCCCCTTCTATATGGGTTTCCTCAATGAGATAAATAAACATTACGTAAATTATATTGGTCAAGCATCCCCATGCAAGGGACAAAATGCCTGCACATTAATAAATTGGGATTACAGGCAGCAACATTGCCCTCTGCTGTGAAAACCTGGCAGAACCCTCCTGAAAAGTCTTGAGACGTGGGGTGGGGCTTTGCTGGGTAAACAAAGCTTCGTAATGATAAGAATAAATACGTATTTTTGTAGCATCACTGAGAGAAATGGAAGATCTCAACCTTTCGATGAACTCGTCTTATTGGGGAAATATTATTTTTGTAATGAGGGGGGCCCGATTTATGTAGTTTTCAGAATTTTTTGTGGAATTCCAACATCGGCTATAAATTCTGTAAAAGTGATTCCACCGTGACTGACTGCATCAGTCATGTTTGACCATACTTTACCACACTGGTCATTTGCAGGTTTGTGCAGATGGGGTGCCTACCCAGTAAACACATACAAAGCTAGGCCATGGTTGGTATATTGGTCCAACGATTCCATGTGCCGTCTTGACATATCCTCCAGACGGTCATGTTTGGGTGATGTTTGCCGAGATAAAGCCGCGTTCAAGTTTTAGCCAGTTTGCCTAGTACCGCTATTTCCCATGTGTGATTTGGCACGAGTGTTAACATCGCTAAAGGCGATCAATAAACATCTGAGTTGTTGTATGTATGTACTGTATTTTGTAGCCAACCATATTAAGTGGAGATGACGGGAAAGGAGAACAAATTTAACACAAAAAGCAGTTTTAAAGAAAAGAGTTTTCAATCTAGATTATTCAAAAGTGGGTTCCTAATTTTGGTAGGAAGAGCATTCCAGACGGCGGCAGAAGTGCATCTGAAAGTGTGCGATGCAGTGGCCGTCTTTGTTCGATGTGCAATATTCCTTAAGGACCATGCACCTGTTCTCTGTAATACAGAATGTATGTTTGTCTTTTGTTCTTGTTTCTGCTGTGCTCACACAGCACAGATTTATCTTGTAAAATAGCCCCACATCTGGCATCCTTCTACCTCCGATTAGCACGGTTGGCTACGTATGGTGCGAAAGAAGGTCTACTAACATACAAATATAATAAACTAGAAACGCCAATGTGTGTGTCTGTGTCCACGTATCCGGAGCGGTAGTGTAGTGGTTAGCGTGCTGGGCTACGAATCCAGCGACACGAGTTCGATTCACGCTCACGGTTAATATTGGTGACGAACATCTGAACCAGTCATGAGCCCCCCCCCCCCCCAGGACAAATGGCGGCTGTTGTAGTTGGGAGCTTGTGTCGACCAATCCGAGGTCGTGTTGGTATAGCTGCACCTGCTGTGATGTGGCAGAATTTGGTTTATTGACGCTACATCTGGACTTTGTTAGTCACGTTTAATAGTCAGCCATTCATGTCCATTTACATCTACAGCACCGTAATATTTGTGCTGACTGGCCAAGTTCAAATGCAGCCTGCTGAGTTATTTTGCTCGGGAAGTTGCATTTTATTATTGCTTTACCTTTTTACAGGTGTCTTTTATGGTTGAAACATAACCAAGCCCTGACTTTAGGTTGATGATCTCATATTTTCATCTTTCAATCGTAGAAGTTATGATTCATTGTAACAGAATGTGATTTTCTTAATCTGTTATAACACTTCTTACCCAGTGTCTGTTGATAATAAACCTTTGCTGAGACATACATACACACCCCACGTGGAGTGCTTCGGGAATGTGTACGTGTGTTAGCCGACAACCAAATCGGCCGGAATTTGCCCCATTCTCAACTGATCTCATAAACAAAGCAGGGTTGGGCCGAGGTAGTGTTTGCTTGTATAAAGTTCAAGTTTACTTTGTTTAATCAGCTGAGAACTCATGAGATCAGGAGAGGCTCGTTTATAATAGTGACCTGGGGGATAAGTCTGCCAGCAGGGGGCAATTAAGTTGTTGCTTTGGAGACCCGGGATATCGTTGATCGATGTCATTCATCTTGAATTCTCACTTAAAACGAAACTCAAAATTACTCAACTTTTTATTTTACCAGGTAAGGCCCACTGAGCAATGTAGCACTTTTTCACAAGCGAACTGGCCACAAATGATAACCACAACGAAGTGGCTTATCGTGTGGAAATTTACAGCATCCAAATTGTCTAAACGCATGTTTTTTTTAATTATGGAGGGAAAAACCAGAGGACACGGAAAAAAATCCACGCAAACACAGGGAGAACGTGTAAACTCCAAATATACAGGCATCAGGGTTGGGATCGTACCCATGACTTCCTGCATACTAGGCGAGGTAGTACACATCTCACAAACGTGGGCCTTGTGGAGGCTGTCGTCTTCCCCTCAGTGGGGAGCATTGATTGTGATGTATAATCCCATTTGAGTCATTGGGATTATAATGGGATTACGATCGGGATTACAATCGGGATTACATGGGCACAGGTTGTGCAGCGTTTCGTGGTGGGCATCAGTTGGCAGTGCAGCAAAACACGTCGTTCTATCGTACTTCCATGCTTCCACGTCTGTGCTCCCTATCTTCACCAACCCAAGTTGAGCAGTGCATAGCGTAGTATGGTCAAATTGCCACCAAGGCCACACGGCATGCGGATTCCCGCATCCGGCAGTGGATGGATAAAGGGCTGTGCATGTGTAACACTCAAACTAGAACACTGCCTTAAAATAATATTTAGTCGGTGGCACTTATGGCAATGGCCATTCTTTATAGCACATAAAAGCATGAAGAGCCATTGCCTGATTCGTATTAACCATGTACATTTAAATATACGGTACATGTGTATATATGTATAAGTTAGTCTTTTTAATCTAATCGAAAAAACTGTAATATTGAGCAAATTATTATTTACTATGTGTTACCACCACCTCAAAATTGATGGTGTCACAGTCGATCCCACTTTAGCAATGGAATGATCACGTACTCCGCTTAATCAAGCCGTGTAATAACAACAACAATCTTTAGGGCCTTCTGGCATATGCGTCCATTGCCGACTCCAGCCATGGCAAACACCGCGGCTTGCAGGGTTATCAGCCATTGCCTCGACCACTGTAACTCCACTCTCGTGCCGGGATCGGCCATAAACAAAAGTGAAATATAAACTCCAACACAATCTGTCACGCGCCATCTTGGGTATTGGCCAAGGTTGTACAAAACAATCCGCCGCGCCACAAATGACTACACTGGCTCCCTTTCGGTGTACGGATTCAGTTTCACGATCCGCCGTTCTTTGTGATCGTGCTCCAAACATGGCCTTCCACTTTACCTGGCCGTCCCCTGTAAATCAGAGGCCGAGGTCCCCCTGCCCCTACCCCAGGGCACTAATGACCTCATCCCTCAACTCCCTCGCTCTCCCCTCGGGGACCCAAGACTGCCCTGGCAGATTACCCTTTCTCGATGGCTGCTCCAATCGTGTTGTGGTCGTGGGTTCGATCCCGACCCTTCATGCCTGCATATTTGGAATTTGCGTGTCTCTTTTCCCGTGGTCCGGGTTTTCCCTCCATTTTATAAACATGCGTTTAGAGTTATTTGGCTGCTATACATTTCCATTTGAAAAGCCACTTCTTTGAGCTATCATTTGTGGCTGGGTCGCTTCTGAAAAAGAGCTATATATAGCTTGGTGAGCCTCACCTGGTAAAATAAAAAAAAGTTTCGTTTTAGTTTGGAATTGCTTCCACATACGCAACGAGCAGGAACATCAAATCCACCATCACTTCATCGATCGCATGAGGAACCCTGAGCAGGGCTCTGCACCTTCTGAATCACGACTGGAAATTGTCGCCTTGACTTTTCGTGAAAATTTGCACGTTATTAATAGTTTTACCATTTTACTTATTTGCTTTCATGAAAGTCGTTCACTGTCCAGCGTGTGACGTACTGGCAGCACCCGCGGTCATTCAACCCCCATTGGCCATTCAATAAAGATTTCGAAATGTTGCCTTTTGCATAGCATAACTCGTTCATTCAAAAACATACGATGGATAAAGATAACATTCAAATCGTCCAGAAAACGTGAGTGTGAGCTTGGGCATGAAATATCGACGGCCGAGCATCGGGAATACATTTGTGAATCCACTGCTGGATGAGGGACTCCCCCAACACCGTGTGCATCATGGGGATTATTTAACCATGCTTCATCATTGCTGGTCGGTGCGGGTTGCGAAGGCAGGAAGCTTAAATGTTGGCGCAGAGTACAGCACAACAATGGGATTTGCTGCACTTCCCCCTACTGCCAACCGCGTGGCCACACAGCCCGGTTGTGACGCGTCCGTGCACGCGGTTATGGGCTTTGAAAGAAGGGCCATTGCCTGAAACATCGGATTTGATGTATTTTTTTCATCATTAAAGCGATTTTATTGACGATTCCGTTGTGTTTGCGCATGCCGTAGGGCCCAGTTGCTTCTCAGAATCAATATTTAGGCTCAGAGTTGCTTGGCTTTTGAGGTCTGACTAGATCTGACGCGTGCTGGGCGATTTGGTCGTATGTACTCCAGCACATTGCTCGTCTAACGCAAAAGCTATAGTTTATAGCTCATAACAGGAATTGGCCCAACAACCCCAATGAAGATCCCCTCCTGAAAAAAGTGGCAGGTTTTTCTTTGAATAAATGACATTCTACAAATTCACTTATGATGATCAGAGTGCATGATGGTGATGGCAAGATGGTGGGTTTTCCCCTCATTATTTGCATCGATATTTATTCATTTTCGCTTGGAAATACAAATAATAGGGGGGGGGGGGGGAAATCCACCATTTCGCATTTGCCAACATTATGCGTGGTGATGCAAATAAGAAGGGGAAATTCTGGGGTATTTTTGACTGCCTTCCCCAGCTGAAATTAAATTCCTCCTTTTATTGCGCTGTTTCGCACACCTCCAATTTAGCACGGTTGGCTACGTACGGTGCGAAAGAAGTTCAACATGCATACGTTGCAGTGAGATATCGTATTCCCACAAATACACAGCACACCATTCGCGCAATATAATACAGTCTGGTCTCCTATAACGCGGTAGTTGCGTTCCACCGCCTTGTGGTAAAATTGCGTTACGATAAATAATATATGATATAGGGTAAAGCGCAGTCCACGATGCGTATGCAGGCTGCACAAAGACTGAGGCGTGTGGGTAGCATCGAGAAGCATCCAGCAGCATCCCGCCTCGTGTGCTACTACACCGAGGCAGCCGTACAACCGCATATTCCTACACGCGCGACTTAGTTCCATGCACTCAATATTCATCGCGTTATGTCCAACTATCGTTATGAAAACACGTGGTAGGAGAACCGACTGCACCAATGTCCGAATGTGTTTAACCAGTTAGCCAAAGATGGCTACCTCACAGGGACCCGTTGGCTCTCGCGTCCAAGCGCAAGGGGGAAGGGGAAGGGTTGCTCGGTGTGTTTTTATGAAGTCGGGTTGTAACGTGCGGTGTTCGGCGCGATGTCCGACGTTTCGGTCCACGTGACGAGAGTTTCTTCAGGAGCCGCTCTGTCGCCACAAGCCGAACGACAACACATTGGAGAGCCGCGTGGCACAACGGGACAAGAACTTGCGCAGCAGTAGGAGTTGCTTCTCGGGTGTTGTGCCGACAGCAACTGTTAGCGATGGAATGTTTAAAACATTTTTTTGAGAATTTCTGTCGCATCCCCGACCCAGTGAAGTGGGGTTTATTCTTCGGTGGCTGCAGCACTGCCATGAAATACTTGTGTGGGTGTGTTTGACTGGGGCTGCACAAGTGTTTGTGTATCTGTGGAGCGTGTGCGTGCACGTGTGTGTGGGTGTTTACGTGCGCTCGTGGCCAAGACTGGTGACGATTATCTGAACCAGTCCTGGGCCAAATGAGTATCTGGTGCAGTGTGTGAACATTGCCACTGGGGAGACAAAGGCGGCCGGGTGTGGTGCTGGCCACCCACCCCCTCGTGTGCTATGCCGCCCTTCATAGGTGCTCACTACCAGCACTTGCCCCAACAGCCTGTGAAGGCTATATGGGGGGGATCCTTGTCTTTGTCCTTGGTACATTTGTTTGTGCGTGCGCTTGTGAAACTCATTCTTCCAACATACAGGATGGCAATACTTTTTGTTTTTCATTGTGGAAAGGTGATGACCAGGTGAAGTGTTAGACGCTGAAATCTCACAATGGAGTATTGTCCACACTTGGAGTTGTAAGTTGTTCAATGGTTGCGATTTTGGTTTGCAGGAACCTACAACCGTACTCACAGTGCACTGTGCAGTCACTGTTTCATTCCACGCCTGTGGCCAGGTGGCTTCTAAAAAATAACTATACAGCGCTCAGTGGGCCTTACCTGGTAAAATGAAAATAGTTATACTCTTAGGTTTTTTCCGGTAAAGTCACGTAGGCAAAAATAATAATAATAGAAAAAATAATAGAAATAAAATAATTTGTTATTTATTTTTTACCCAGTGATTTATAATTTTATTTCTATAATTTTTTAAAAATATTTTTATGTATTATTTGTTATAAAAAAAATTCCCTTGTGCTTTACTATTTTATTTCTATTATGTTTTCTATTATTTTATTATTATTAGTTTTTTATTTTTTTGTATTTTTTTTTCCCTACGTAACTTTACCGAAAAAACCTAAGAGTATAACTATTTTCATTTTACCAGGTAAGGCCCACTGAGCGCTGTATAGTTATTTTTTAGAAGCCACCTGGCCACAGGCGTGGAATGAAACAGTGACTGCACAGTGCACTGTGAGTACGGTTGTAGATTCCTGCAAACTAACTGCAATGGGGAGGATACTTTTCCACAAAGACCTGGCTGTCGCCTGATGATGCTGGTTGTCATTACTGGTGAAACGTCGTACTCTCATTGTAAATATTGTGGGTTCACTCTCCAACACACCGGGTGTGCTGAACTAGTAACGAATTGACACTTTGTCCACGTGCCAAACTTTACTAATTAGCTGTGTCGGGTGGTGGTGGAGTTTAACGACACATTTATTTTCACGCGATCTAACCCATGACAAAAACGTCTATTAAGGAGAACCTGATCTCGTATTTCTGCTCACCGACTTCACGGAAATTACGGTTAAATACACCCCCCACGAGTTGCACGACGAGGGGGGAGGCTGCCTTCGTCCTGTAGTGGACTGACAAAAAGGGGCCGTGCATCTTCACCGTGAACATTGACTGCAAGGAGGGTGGGAAGGTGGGCGCGATTGAGTAGGACACCATCGTGAGAAGGGAAGTTGTCCAATGGGTAAGACTGTTGACAAGAGTAGCGGGCAAAGGAGAGAATATGATGCAATGGGTGGAGAGTGGGCCATACCTGGTAAAGTAAAAAGTTTAGTTTAGTGAGATGGATCATTGCGTCGCAGAACCATGTTGGATGTAGTCGACGTAGAGGCCTTCATCCAGCAGTGGATAGACCATGGCTTATTGATGTTTTCCGAAATGCTGCTAAGCTGCCTTGGAGCGAAGATTATCAGCATAAAGCACTACCACTGAAGTACAAGCTATACCTACACCTCATAATCCTAGATTATTGTACCCGATACTACAGGTCATTGAACTGAACCTACATCTGGAGCAAAAGACTGGTTTTCACCGCGAAAATGTAACCAAATATTTTTGTTCTGGAATGAAAGAATTCCCACCCTCGACTCCCCCCTCCCTATAAAAATGATGCGGTTATCCGTTAAAAACTGATTATATTGAGAGCCTCACCACGACCCTTACCAGGACAAGCGGATTGAGAAATGAACCAACGAAATAAATATTGTGATGGCAGCTTTGTACGGTAAAAGCTGCGATCTCCCATGGGGCTCCAGGACGCACCTTTACCGCTGTCCCGCAATCACTCGGCAACGGTTTTATTTACACAGAGCCACACGGGTCTACGCGGGTCTACACACAGGCAGCACAAGCGCTGGGGGTGAGAGGGTCACACCAACACTCCGGCACACACACAAACATACAAAGATCCCCCGTATATCCTTAAACAGGCGAGCCAGTTTCCCTTTGCCACTGCATCTCCTTCTGTGCATCTCCCTTTGCCGCTGCATCTCCCTCTGTGCATCTCCCTTTGCCATTGCATCTCCCTCTGTGCATCTCCCCTTGCATTTGCATCGCCCTGTGTCCATTGTATCTCCGTCTCACCACTTCTTCCAAGCTTGCAGCACACACAGAGAGACGCCGCGTGCTTGAAGCGATTCGAGCGCACGTTGCTTTGTGTTGCAATACACGCTGCATATTTGCTGAGCAATGGGGGAAAAAATAGCCAGAGAAAATGCCTCTCCCGTGTAAACCTACGCTGGAATGTCGGCTGCACAGGTTGGGGGGGGGGTCTTTATTTAGCAAAATAGAGCAAATTTAAACAGATTAAAACCGGTTCCTGCAAACGGTTAATCGGAAGCAAACCATTAAAACAATTGTGAACCGATTGAACCATAGCCAATTGAACCATAACGGTTATCTTTGGGTCTTTCGATAAAGTCACGTAGATAGGTTCAAATTAATGAAAGTAAAATAAATAAAAACTACGACGTTTTGATCACAACACAAGCGATCATCATCAAGAGGAAAAAAAAGAGGGGGAAAGCTGCTGAGGCAGACTGTTTTAAAGGTTTAAAATGCGTGTTAATATTAACATAGCCACCTCCACGCCCTTGTCATGGAGGCCGCTCTCCAATCTTACATTAACATGCTAATTTCTCACATTAACATCACTAGCCCCGCCCACTTCGTTTATGACCTTTGGGCTATACCCATTCCTGCAGTCACGAAAGCTTTAAGTCAAGATTGAACCATAACCAGTTCAATCGGTTTTCTGTGCACCTGGACCACACCTCAAAAACCAATGGATTTGGTTCCCTGCTCATGGTTGACATCTCCCCCCTCTTGACGTCGTTTGGCAGCAAGCACGTGGTCACTTTATTGATGACGCCCCACCCCGACCTGCGTCGCCTCAAACTCACACTCGCATCGTCCTCTCTCGAATCCGTCGCCTCTCGGCCTTCGCCGCCTCCACCACCACCTACTACGACTGCCCTGTTCAATTCCTTCGATTTACGTCGTTTAGATATTCGTCGTCGCACCTATTACTGCATATCTGTCAACCCCTTATCAGTGCCTACCTTATTACAGACTAATTCAGACCTCATTGGTCACCCCATGCCCTTATAAATCTCAACGTTCATCCTACAAAGTCCAATGACAAGGGAGATTCACAAATAAATAGACAAACTATTATTTTTTTGGCCGTATTGAAACGGCTGTACGCCGTATGGACATGCGAACTCCATTTCCCTGTACAAGAATACGGGGTAAACCGTATGGGTTGACAGGTATGGAGCTGTATTCCTACGAGCAGGTTTACATAATTGGGATTGGTGGTTTGCATGGAAAATTTAAAAACTCACAAGGGTAAAACAAGTCGAGAGGGATGCACCTTTTCAAAAATAATTCCTCGAATAGCTTTCTGGAATCTTCTCGCTGAAATTAGATTTCGATTTTATTTATTTCAGCAGGAAGGCCCCAATAAGCTGCTAAGGCGCTCTATACCGTGAGTGTCCTGCGATGGTTCAGATGTTCTACAGTACCGATCTTAGTTGCGATCGCTGTTACATAGGTCGTGATACAAACGGTGAGTGTGGGCCCGTGCTTCGAATGTCACAGGAAAAGGAAATCGGACTAAAACGTCAAAAAAACTAATTAAGCACGACTCCATTGTTTTCCGAACAAAAAATAAAGGAATGAGAAAAAATTACGAAGTCGGTAACCAGGAGCTCTGCGTACGATCCGCACAGACGCGTGGTTCGTGCTTCTCATTTATTACAGCCACATCTATGAAACAACTTGAGTTTGAAACACTGATACTTTACCGTCCGCCAGTTTGCTACGTGTAGTATTTATATTGCAAAGGCAATTCTGTTGAATTGCTTGAGCACGTTTTGAAGGCTCATTGTATGTATGTTGAACGGTCGTGCAGCGCTTAGCAAGCCGCGCTACGAACCCGACCCGAGTTCGCTCCCCGCACGCGGCCAACACCAGTGACGATTATCTGAACCGGTCTTGGGCCTCCTCTAGGTCCACTCAGCCTCAAATGAGTACCCAGCGCGGTGTGTAAACATCGCCGCGAGGGAGACAAAGGCGGCCGGGCGTGGTGCTGGCCACCCACCACCCACTCGTGTGCCACCGTGGCGGCCTTCATAGGTGCTTCGCCAACAGCACTTGCCCCAGTTTGTTAAGACGATACAGGGGGCAGTGGGGGGGGGTCTATGTATGTTGAACTTCTTTCGTAACCAACCAGAGTGAAGGGCGAAGGACAACAAACGAAAGAGAAGCAGCGGTTCGCTGCGATTGCTCTCTGCGTTTACGAGTCAGGAAAGAAATGGGCCTCCCCCTCCCCGTGATGGGGTATTTAAGCCGTGCTGTGCTGCCATTCCGTTAAAAAGACAGAGTTCTCTTCATGTTTCAACTTGGAAGGCCACGCACGGTAAGTAAAATAGTTTTATAAAGGGATATTACACAAGTTATGCTTGGACACCCACGAATGAACTCTAATAGAGGAAATGTATTTTGTTTGACACCGTTGCCAGCACGGTCAGAGTAAATTTCACAAATGTAATGTTTAGTTTGCAATCGTGAATGGAAAATGTTTGAGGGAGCTTCGTAAGCAACCACTGACCTGGCATGGCAGTTTCTCCAACTGAATTGCATCATTATCTATCCTGCCGATAAAAAAAAACACATTTAATCGTGGCTATTTTGCTTTTTTAAACCAAATGGCTTGTGGTCCATATTCTTTTTTATTTGTTGGGTGTTAATACTGCATGCATGTTTATTAGATGTAGATTTCCCTTGGGTATTAAGTGCGCTGTATGAATAAAGACCGAGTGAAATGTCATTCCATGTGACGCCTTTGGGGAGCTCTGCATCCAGCAGTGGGTTGAACATGGCGAATGATGACAATTTATTGTCACACTGTAGGAATGCAATTTGACTCTTTGTATGTTGTACGTAATGTTAATTTTTTTTTACTTCACAATACCGTATGCGTCCATTTATACCGGGTGCCTGTTCTTCATCATCGACATAAACATGTTCAAGTCAGCTTCTTTTCTCTCCGCGTTAAGTCGACGGTATCCTCTCTACAAAGTGTCCTTTAAATTGCGATGTAAATAACAATCGTTGCATTTGGTTGTCGTGCCGATCTTACGGGACGAAGGCTATCATGAAGGTGCTATGTGTATGATTTTTAAGCTTTACAGAACGTTTCTGGCTTGAGTCTCCTGCACAACTGGCCAAACAGTGATGAACCGCAGACTGTGAACTTCTTTCTCACCATACGTAGCCAATCGTGCTTATTAGAGGTGTCGGGGAAGGACAACAAACTAAACACACATTTTTTATGCACTTAATTCTACAACATCAATCAGAAGTTAGGCATGCAGTTACACTCTCTCCATATCTTATTTTACCATTTGAGGTCCAGTGAGCTAGATGTGGCTCTTTTTCAGAAGTGACCTGGCCACAAATGATAGATCAACAAAGTGGCTTATCACGTGGAAATTTATAGTAATCAAATACATGTTTTTAAATGTGGAGGGAAAAAAAAAAAAACCCAGAGAAAAATCCACGCGACCACATGAAGAACATGCAAACTCAAAATATACAGCAGGTGGTGGGGTCGGGATAAAACTCATGACCTCCTGTGTACCAGGCGAGGTAGTTGACATCGCGGCGCCCCAATTCACAGAGACGTTATCGGAAGATATGTTTCCCAAGTCTTTAAATACAAAATGATGATACTGCTGCTGCTGATGACTCCTTCAATTGTAAGTGATTTGCACTTGTTGCTGTCGCTGTTGTTGTTTTAGGAGTTCTCCGGGATGAGTGGAAGCACCCTGGAGTCCAACGACATGGCTGTGAGGAAGCTGAGGGCTCACTTCGAGGCGATGAACAGCGTCGAGAATAATTTCCCGGGGAGAAATGAACAACAGCAACAACAACAACAACAGCAGCAGCAACAACCGGTGCCCATCCCCGCTCGGAGGAAACCAAGCATCAAACCCAAGCCCCATATGAGTCAAATCCGCAGGAATAGTAAGACCCGATTCTCTTCCTCTTCTAAATGTTCCTCCTCACTCATTGATGCTTTCCTCAATATACATTAGAACAAAAAAATTATGTTAACAAGGAATTGGCCGAATATTTAATGGGGGATTCCTCCTAAAATAAACAAATTATCTAAACTCGATGATACTTTTTTGGGACAAATTATAAAAATTTGTATAAGATGTAATTTCCATAACATCTCATTGCAGCTCCCTCGTGCAATTGTCTTCAGACTAAGCCAGATTTTTTTCCCTCAAAAAATAATGGCTTATCATGAACAAATCGATGTTCGTGTGTGTGTGGTGTGTCTTTGGTACGGACCATTTAAAACTCAGGACAAGGCCAGATCCGGCGGAAGTCTCAGATCAACCCGTCGGAACTGGAGCAGAGCACGCGGACAGAGCCCGCCGCGCAAGACGTGGCAGACGCCCCCGTCGACTCGCCGCGAGCTCACCAGCACCTCCACGCCGATCTCCACCCTCGGGCGCTTTCCCCGTTACCGCCGCTGCCGCCGCCGCCGCCGCCACCAGCCGGCGGGAGGGACGGAGCCCCGTCCAACGGCAACGCGGCCCAGGGTTGTGACCTCGAGACGGCGGGACGGGGGCAGACGTACAAAGAGCCGGAGGAGGCGTCCGAGGGTGCCGACGGAGAGGAGAGCGACGACTACGAGGACGTTCGAACCGCCACGCCCGGCGATGACCGCGACAGCGAGGGTGCGTTCTGTCACGTCTGGGACCGTCTGTCAATCAAGTCGGTTGGATAAGTGAAGCCGAGTCGATCGGTTGCTTGAACTCGATGAATGGACTGAAAATTGCGACCTTACCAATTTTGCTGTGTCGGACGGTGGCGGGTTTAATTTATATTTACACGCCGCAGCTCTGAGTGTGTGTAGCTCGCCCCGCAGCTGTGCGTGTGTGGATTGCGCCGCAGCTGTGCATGTGTGTGTAGCTAGCGCCGCAGCTCTGTGTGCATTTGTATTTCCCTACAGAGCTTGAGCTTGCCAGTGACTACAGCGAGGATGATCAGCACAACCCACCAGAGCTTCCTACGCAGGAGGTTCATAGAATACTTGTCCGATGCCCTGCGTTGCCACCCAAAAAAGGTGGGTTGTCTGGCCTACTGACCAATAACCACTACCACCACACGAAACATCGTGACCCTGAGCATAGGGCAGCCGTGTTGCAGTCCTCCGACATCATCTCCGCTCTCTGTGCCATTGAACGGTGCTTGCTCTGTTCCGTCGTCTTAAGTTGGTTGCGGAAATTGCACATTTCAATGGCACCTGGGCCGCTCCTTCCTGTGAGGCCCTGTGCAGTTGCAGTGTCTGCACACTACCGCAGAGGTCGCAACCGGGTACCCGATACCCGTACCCTACCCGATACCCGGCTCCCCGTACCCGGCCGGGTACGGGTACCCGTTTGCGACCCTGGTGCGGCCGTGTACGGGTACGGGTAGGCCGTGAGTCATTGGTGAGTAACCGTTTGTCACTCATTTCTGGTAGGGTACGGGTAGGATACGGCTACCTGTACCCGGCCAGGTACGGGTACCCATTTGCGACCCTGGTGCGGCCGGGTACGGGTATGGGTAAGGAATCAAAATCCGTTTGCGACCTCTGTACTACCGTAGTCACCCCACAAAGCAAAGCGGTTAATTTTTTCATCTCCTTTGTCGGGATGGTGGTCTCAGTGGAATATTGGTTTTAGAGAGAGTACTTGCCAAATTCAGCATCACCTGTCTGGATATATGCATGTACCCGTCTTCTGATATGTGCGTGTTCAGTTCGTAGCCTCGTCTCACTTTGTTGACTTTAGCGTCATACTCGAGAGTAAATAAGTTTCCTTGTTAACTTATGGAGGGATTGTACATTTATACGTGTTTATCACAAGACGTAAAGTCACGTAGAACTTTAAGCTCGCCCTGGAGTGAGACCTGTCAGCCTTCAAGAATGTCTTGTAAATGTATTGTCTTGAGTGGTGAATGTTTGGCAGCTTAACAAAACCGTGACTTGCAATGTCCCGTGGAGATTTACAGCAGCTACGGTGACAAGAGGACTGTCCTGGGAAAACAAGGACACATGGCAACCATTTGTTGGTGTATGCAAATGTGCATGTGATACTGTGTGTGTGTGCTCGCTAACAGCACTTGCCCCTACAGTCTGTTAAGGCTATACGGGGGATCGTTATCTTTGTGTGGAGTGGTTGTGTGTCTGGAGCGATAGTGGGAGCTATAGTGTAGCGGTTAGCGGGCTGCACTATGAACCCAGCGCCCCGGGTTCGATTCCCGCTCACGGCCAACACCACCAGTGACGATTTTCTGAACCGGTCCTGGGCCTCCCCTAGGTCGACTTGGCCTCAAATGAGTACCTGGTGCAGTGTGTAAACATTGCCACTGGGGAGACAAAGGTGGTCGGGCATGGTGCTGGCCACCCACTCCCTCGTGTACTGTTCCAGCTTTCATAGATGCTCGCTTAACAGCACTTGCCCCTTCAGTCTGCTAAGGCTATACGGGGGATCTTTTGTGTGTGTGGAGCGGTAGTGGAGCGGTTAGCGCACTGTGCTATGAACCCGGCGACCCGATATCGATTCCCGCTCACGGCCATCATCAGTATCGATTATCTGAACCGTTCCTGGGCCTCTCCTAAGTAGACTGCCTCAAATGAGTACCTGGCGCGGTGTGTAAACATGGGGAGACAACGGCGGTCGGGTGTGGTGCTGGCCACTCGCACCCTCCTGTACCATGCTGGCCTTCATAGGTGCTCGCTAACAGCACTTGCCCCAACGTTCTGTCAAGGATAGAAAGGGAGATATTTGTTTTTATACCATCCCAAGGTCGCCTTGGTATCGCTGAGCCTGCTGTAATGTAGTAAAAACACGTTTTATTGACCCTTGCCAATCTTTATTCACGCTTAATACTCTAGTCGGCTATACTTGATTGAAGGAATGTATTGGGGAATCGTGGACAGATGGCGACCCTCCGAGCAGGATGTGTTGATTTTTGACAGCCAATGTTACCGTGAGTCAAATCAAGTCTGCCGCACTCTTGTGTATGCCCTGACGTCGGCAGGAGCAAAGCTGCCCGTGCCTATTTCTGCGAAGGGAGGCGACGAGCCCTCGTTGAAGATCCCGCCAGGCGACGCGAGGAGGCTTTCCCTGCCAGGCCTTCAATTCCCACAGGAAATGGGCCAATCTGGTGGGGGCCCTCACATCGTCCAACACATTCCATGTCAATGCTTGCATCCGAGTTCTTAAATTGTTTCAGTTTTCTTCATTTGCGCATTGCAGCGTCGCGAGATGCAATTGCATGAATGACGCGATATAAAATGAAATTATGATTCGCCTTTTGCACAAATGTGCACGTGCAATTTGTGGAACGGGAAACGTTTAGACGACACGCCTGTGTTTTTGTCGACTGGAAGTACGTTCAGCTCCTACCAGCTAAACTGTAAGGTGGACTTGTGCCGGGACTGGGTGTGTAAGAGAACAAAACAATCTGCGAGATGCAGCGGTGAACGGGACAACCCACACACTGCAACTTGCAGACGTCTTGGAACGGGAAACGGTGAATGTCCCAGGGAGACATTCGGATTCGCAGGACTGCTGCGTCAAAAAGAGGCTGATCTCCTGAAACAATTTTTTGTTATTTCACCACTGCCACTCCCCACATTTTTAGCACTCGCATTCACACGACCGGCGAGACGCCGAGACACTTTCCTGTTCATGGGAAATGTTTGCATTTGGCCACACCATCAAGCCAAGCACCCACAATGAAATACCAATGCCCTCGTAGCCTTACCCATAGCACGTGTTTGTGGTGGGACCAAACTTACTATTTATTTAAACTTTTTTTTATTTTACCAGGTAGGGCCCACTGAGCTATGTAGCTCTTTTTCAGAAGTGACCTGGCTATCACAAATGATAGCTGAACGAAGTGGCTTATCACATGGAAATTTATAGCATCCAATTACTCGAAATGCATGTTTATAAATGTGGAGAGAATAACCAGAGGACCCGGAGACAAATCCATGCGACCAAGGGGAGAACACGCAGTCTCCAAATATACAGCAGGCGTCAGGGTCGGGATCAAACCCACGACCCTCTGTATACCAGGCGAGGTAATTAACATCTCGTCACCGTGGCGAGATGTTACTGGGAAGGGCCAGGTGTCAGATTGGCAACTCTATTTTTAGAATGTGTTTGATTTTGAAATCCAATGTTATCGAGAATTATTTTGAGTCTGTCGCGCACTCTGCTGTGGTGTCCACACGTCGGCAGGAACCAAGCCGCCCATGCCCACGCCTGCCAAGAGCGAGGAGCCCTCCTTGCAGATCCCACCGAGTGACAGCAGGAGGTTTTCCCTACCGGGCCTGCAGGTTTCGGATCGAAAAAGCCAGTCTGGTAGGCCCTCGCGTCAATTTTAACCGGGTCGCGGTCGATGGAAGAGCGATCGGGTGTGCAGGCTCTGCAACTGCAAGGGCCCAGCTGCCAGGCTATGAAGAGGGTGAAGAAATTATGATGGTGGGGGAGGGCCCAATTAATGATTTGTTACCAGGCCCATTCCAACTGTGCTAAGCATTGCGAACACTCCGTTAAATTGGAGAACTTTTAATTTACCGAAAAAACCTAAGAGTATGAATCATTGCAGTCACGAAAGCTTCAAACCTAGAATCAAATCTAGAACTTTTAATTGTTTGCTTTTCCTTATTATTTTGTGCCAGTTGTGTTGAATCAACATGCACGAGCATCTGTCCCTATGACCGATAAGGCATAGGGAGGCCTCTTCATCCAGCGGAGGATTGACGAAAAGGTTGTAGGGTGTTCATTTATGCATTTACTAATTGGGTGTTTTGTATATCTTTTGACATGCCCGTTGTCCTGTCGTTTTGTAGAGTGGTATTACGACATCATGCCCAGCGACTCGACTGAGAATTGGACAGATGAACCATCACATTCTCAGTCGTCCTCCACTCTCGAGTGCCCTGCCCTGCCACAGAAGCAATACAAACCAGGTCTGTCTGCATTGGAATGAGCCATCACGTACATTTTTTTTCACTATTCTATTTAACATATCCATCTTTCCACGTAAAAAAGAAAAACCCTAATTATATTTTTTTACATCGGTCACACGGCCTTAATAAGGAGGAGGCAGATTGTCTGCTTAATCATATTGTGACTTAGTCGACACAACCCCCGTGATATGTTTCATCTTAAGTTCAGCTTAGGTACGCTATATTAGCATTTCTTAACTCCTGTCCTCACGAAACCCCAAACGTCACTCTTACCTGACGGGTGAAACGTGTTAAATTGCATAATCCTGATTGTGACTGTGTTAAGAATCGTTCCGATAGGATGTTTAAAATAAAGATAAAATAATACCGAGCATAATGATCATAATATTGGAAATGACTGCTCACTTTGCTATGGATTGGACATCCATTCAACGCACTGTTGTTGTTTTTTTTCCCATTTCCAGGCTCACCAAGGAGATCCAGGTAAGGGAAACTTTAGACCATGTAACAGGTGTGTTGGCCTTGCATATTCACGTAATTCCCTGTGCTCTGTGTGACACTTAAAAGTTGCGCTGTGGTCTCTAATAAATCATCCATTCACCTCTCTCCAGGAGCCCAACTCCAACGAGAGGAAAGAAGAATTATCTTCAAACAGGTTAGTTTGAGAGCTGTTGCTCATAAACTGTATGGAATGCCATCATTACTTTAAATAAACAACCAAAATGAATTACAGCTGTTAGTCAAGTCGCTGCTTGATGAAAGCCTCCCCACTCTTGTCTCACTCGTGGCGTTCAGTTTCAGTTTCATTTATCAGGTAAAGCCCTGTGAGCCATTCGGCTCTTGACTCGGGTGCAACCGCAACAAACAAAAACATGAACAAGAAACATCTTAACGTGACTACACACAAACAGAAAAATCCAGGAAAAAACGGGCCCAATGGAGTGCTTTTTTTTTTACCATACTGACCATACTTCACCAAATTGGTAAGTGTGGGTTTGGTGGCGGAGTGGGGTTGGCCCAGGAACGATGAAGAAAGAAATGACTCGTCAACCGATGTTAGCACTGGCCGGGAATCCATCAAAGGTTGCTGGGTTCATGGCGCAGTGCAACGTTTGATTGTCTCCATTGGGCCCTCTATTTTCTCTTCTTTGATACTCTTCTAAATAGTTTAAATGATGTCTCCTATTGTTATGCCTCGCCTGCACTCTCGTGCCACAATCCACGCAAACGAATGTAAGTTATTTGTTTACATCGTACGGAAGCTTTAAAAGATTTCAGATATTTGTTCTCCTTCGAGTACCAGGTAAATTTGTACGGTTAGTGACAAACGTCAACTTTTGTCAACTTGGATTTCCAGGACTTTGCAAATGTTTAGTTATATCTTAAAGAAAGACGCAACACCCCCCCAAAAAACCAAGTTCATGTAACTTGTAACCATTTACCCTAAGCTGCGCATCCCGGCGTCTATGATAGCTGCATTAATGCCAATTACAACTCTCATTTGACTTTCAGTGTGACTGGAGTGCTTTTCAAAGGCTGTGACATCTCTGTGGGCATTAGAAGAATGCTCCACGTTACAAACCCCTGTTATCTTTACAAACACAGCTTCCTGGATGCCAAATACAGCTATCACGCCTAAAAAAAAACCCCCACCAAACATCGACTGTATTTGATGGTCGTTTACGGCCAACAAATGCCTCCTTTGTTACTTGTGCAACATTGCTTAAGGACCCTGTACTCGTCCTCTGCAATCCAGATGTTTATGTTTTTCTGTTGTTTGCTGCTGTGCTCACGTGCCACGGGTCTCCCTTGTAAATGACCCTTGTAAAATAGTCTGGGCGACTGGCTAAACAGGACCGCCGTCCATGTAACATATCAACAAACTTAATCTGAATATCGATTTAAAGCTTTCGTGACTGCAGGGATTCATGTTCTTGGTTCTTTCAGTAAAGTCACGTAGAAGGGAAATAATACAAATAAAACAATAAAATTCTCACGACGTTTCGATTGCAACACCTGATGATGATTGCTTGTGTTGCAATCGAAACGTCGTGAAAATTTTATTGTTTAATTTTATTATTTCCCTTCTACGTGACTTTACCGAAAGAAGGCTCAGTCCCATTTACACGCACCTTTACATCAGCCACATCTAGTTTACACAACAAAGTCTCATTCCTAACAGCGTGCTTCAGCCACACCGAACCTCACAATAATAATGTCCAGGGCCTACCTTGGCTCCTCCCACCCTCAACCAGTATATATACAAGGACTGTTTTCTTGGAATTCCTATTACATGATACAGCTATCGTGCTGTGACGGTTCCACCTGAAGATAGAAGCTTGTGTTGCCTCCGAAACGTCGTGATTTTTTTATTTTACTTTTATTAATTAAAAAATTTGTATCTACGTGACTTTACCAAACAAACCAAAGAATATTTACTGAAAGAACCAAGAATATGAAACTTAATCTGTTTAAGGTTGTAGATTCAGCCTGGATGTGCCTTAACGTTAATCAGTCTTGGAGGTTTTTTTTCTCTATGGTCTAATTTTTTTCTTTGCTTTACACTTAGCTTCATTACAGAGCATAGGTTGGTCGGTGGTATTTCAGTAGAAAGCAAGTGATTTGTGATTCTGTGGTTTGAAAGCGCAGATTGCTAAAAAATCCATGCATTTGTCAATGAAAATTCCCGAAAAGGGCAAGCTATATATAATAGGCTGTTCCGGGAAATGGTCTCTGTTAATAACAGAGAGAGAGCAAGATGCCAGAGAGAGTGAGTGCGGGATAGTTGGAGAAATATCTTTTCCCAATTTTGTTAGAGTTGTGATGTTGGCCGCACATCATGAGATGTCCAAAATGCAGAACTGTCGAGCGTTGTGTTGCCGCTGGGTGATCCTCCAAGCCCACAGCGCCAGGTTTCACGGCTGATGCGGTGCGCGGTGAACGGCTTGCAGACCACATGAGCGTAAAATAACTCTTGTTTTGTTGGTGGTAACACACGTCCCGCAGCAAGAAGATGTCTGGGTTCGACTCCTGACCCGGGCGCCTTTCTGTGCGGAAGTCCTTGTGTTCTCCCCCCTGTCGTCCAAAGGGTTTCTTCTGGGTTCTCCAGTGTTTTCACATAGCTAAACAAAACATAGATTCTAACTGGAATTGGCCAAACATCCAAATGGCAACAGAAATTCCCCGCAAAATTGTTAAATTGCGCTTACACACAGCAACATCGTTCTTGATTGTGAAAAAAATTAACAGGGCTCTTCTTGAGAATTGGTGAGGCCTTCCTGGATACATTGGCAGAGTAGCAGTTGTAAGGAAAGTGATATTAATAATACTAATGAGACTATGGTTGGGTTGGTATGAGATTTTAAACCCAAGTCAACTAAGATCCGCAGACTTCGCCCTTCTGTGCATACCTCGATTCCAGCTGCGTTCCTGGGGTGAGCGGGCGTTTGCTGTGTCTGCGCCAAGGTTTTGGTATTCACCACCAGTGGAAATTGGTTTCTCCGACAATGTGGATACTTTTAAGTCTCGCCTTAAAACCACGTCTTCTCTGTCTCTCTCGGCCTCTCTCCTTATTCTTGCAAGATGCCTTGCGACGTTAGTGGAAGGCGCCTTACAAAGAAATGTAAATGATTATTATTAGAGCAGAAATTTCAGTTTAATTTCGCCCTGCTCTTGGAGCTAGACTTTCTAGCTGTTGGGCAGAGCGAATGTCTTGGGCTTATTCTAAGCGATGAATGGGGAATTCAACGTTTGCCTATGAGTGTTTGCGCGTGTGTGTGCGTGATCTTGCTGGAGCCCGACCATCCAGATGTTGCAGAAGTAATCCGAGTTTATTTTAAGTTCTATAGGAAGTGCACATTTTTTTGGTGGGGGGAAGTCATTAGCGGTTACTCAACAGAGAGAGGACTGTCCCACTATGGAAATGTAAAATTTCAGAATCAGAATCCTTATTTAGACTGGAGGAATCTGATGAGCTATGAAGCTCTTTATCACAGCTGCCGGCGTTAGTGAGATTAGTGCTTCTTCAAGTCTTGATTAGGCACGAGGAGTATACTCTGAATGCAGGGAGCGGTTGGCACAGTGGTGAGCGCACTGTGCTATGAACCTGGCTAATGTGAGTTTGGTTCCGTGGCATGGCTGTCGTCAGTGGCGAGTGGTATCTGAGCCAGTCCTGGAGCTCACCATCTTCACCAACCTACACTCACCAACCCCCATGACCAGCACAGCATGAACAGGCCTTTATACAGCAGTCAATTTACAAATGGCCGTGAATTACAATAACTTTTGTAATCATTGTAATCAACTTAATACAAACAAAACCCATTAAGTTGTATATTGCCAATTTACATTGCCTTATCGTAGGTGTTCTGTATACTGTGTATATTGTATAAGTCCGTAATAGAGCACCAACTAGTTGTTACATGAGAGCAGTGGTGCAGTGGTTAGTACTGTGTGCTAATGACTGCACCACTAATCCCCCAGACATACCATTGGTATGTCATTTTTAACACTGATCATTGGCTCACTTTTTAGTCGACATACAGTGTGTAATCAACACACCGGATAGCTTTGCTTGAAACACGTAACAAACCACACTGTCTCTCGTTGGTGCGGAGCTGAATTGAGTAGCAACGCTTAATCTATGTCGAAAGTTTGAATTATGGATGAATGTTGAACTTCTTTCGCACCGCACGTAGCTCACCGTGCTAAATCGGAGGTGCTTAAGAGGCCGAGTGTGAGAACCACTCATGTCCTCGGAGAATACTCGGAGTAGACACGAGCTGTTCCCAATAATGCACACACGGATACGAACCGGCTTCATCCACGCTGTTTCAACCACCACACCACTGCAGGTCAACACACTCTCCCCCCCACTGCTTCTTCCATCACGCCGCTCGGCTTTGCAAGTCCCGCTCCAGCCTCTTATTACCTTGATTCAAGCAATGCTGTTCAAAGCTGGCCGCTTGACGTTTTTGGGCCATTGGAGCTATGCTCGGCTGCTGTTTTTAAAAAGAACAAAATAAAAAAACATTCCAAGTAAAACTTGGGCTCACAATTCAGCATTTAAAAAAAAAAGCAGAATACGCTTAAGTTCCATAAGCAACCCATTCACGGTTGGTATTATTACAAAAGTTCCTTTATTCAACACGTGGTTACACTCCGTATGTGCTTGATTCAATGCTTTGTCCACTGAGTTTCAAGAGTTATCGGTCAACTTTCCACTTCGGTACAATGGCTTATTCTGAATTGAGAGGAACTTGAACATCTGTTTTGGATGATGTCGTAGGAATCTGTGATGTAGAACAAAGCTCTCACCACGAAAAAAACGGGCAGATGTCGGTGGGGCAGTTGCCAGGATTGTGGGTAATCATTTCCACACCAGGTGTGCTACGGTATGGAACCCAGAGCGATCCGTCTTCAAAGCTACATGAAAAAGATGTAACAAAAAAGTAATTATTACACAGCCTTTCCTGTGGAAGGCAGAACCCTCTTTTTTATGTAAATGGCCCTTCAAAGGTCAGAGTTGTAAATGTGTAAACACCCTCGTAAGGAGGACAATTTTAGGAAGGCAATACCGTGACGCATGTGCCCAGACTCGACTCTATTTCAGCTGGGGACGGCCACCAAGCCGCTCTATTCCAAAGACGACCATGGCCCAAGACTCCAACTTTGACCTTTACCCCCCGTGTATCGATAACTCAACGTTAACGTGCCATTTTATTGACGGACTGCTATTGCGTGGTGTTGTCTTGGTGTGGCCTGGGACTGTTTTGTTGTTTTTTTTCTGCCTTGCCCAAGCTTGATAATTCGGACTTGTATAAAAGAAAATTTTATTTTTTTCCTTCATATTGGGTGACTTACCATTTACCTCTATTTTGCTCTCCTATCGTTGTTTTTGTGTATTGTTTGCTGTTGTAACTTGCTGACCCTCCCATACTGTGGACGCCTGTGAAACATTACTTAATAGCTCATCGGATTCCTCCTCCAGCCTAAATCAAGTTTCTCATTCCGGGTGGTTGAACTCGTAGGAAATTGCAGTTACCGAGAGTTATACGCAGAGTTATACGCAGAGTTATGCAGAGTTATGCAGAGTTATGCAGAGTTACGCAGAGTTACGCAGAGTTACGCAGAGTTACGCAGAGTTACGTAGAGTTACGTGGACACAGAGTGGCCCTCATCCAGCAGTGTAAAATGAAGGTGGACATAGGAGAAAATTATGGGGATGGTTTAGTGATGGTGATCGTATAATGATCGCGATTGCACAATGATGATGGGTATAATAGCAGTAATGGTCGTGTAAGTATAATGATGGCCATGGTAGAGTGATGGTGAGAGTATGACGATTATAGAATGACGGTGAGAAAGTTACAGGTGGTGACGGCGTGATGATGGCGATTGTACAGCAGTGTGTGCTGCTGTAATCGCAGCGATAGTCTGGTGACGATGCCGATAGGAATGGTGGGGGTTTAATGATGGCGATGGCATAATGGTGGCCATGGTACAATGATGATGGTGTAACGATGGCGATTATAACAAGTGGCCACGGTGTAACGATGGCAATTGCACAGCGATGGGTGATGCTGTAATCGCAGCGATAGTCTGGTGACGATGCCGCTAGCAATGGTTGGGGGTATAGCGACGGCGCCGGCTTAACGGTGGCACTGATCGTGGCATGCAGCACCGCTGTACCAGGACTACCACCGCATGACGCTGAACCGCAAAATCAACCACCAGCGGCGGCTGCCCTCCTCCTCGGGGACGATCAGCGAGTCCGAGGACGAGTTTGACAGCGACGACGAGTACGATTTCCCCGAGCTGGAGCTCGGGGCAGGGGAGTCGCGGGGGAGGGACGAGGAACGTCGCGAGAGCGTTGCGCTGCTGCAGCTGCAGCAGCAGCAACAGCAGCAGCAGCGCATGCTGTGGCAGCACCTCCCGCACGTGATCGCCAGCGGTGTCCTCGCGTCGCTGAGCGGCGACGTCAAGAAGCAGCAGGAGGTAGGCGTCGAGTGACGTCGCGGTGGTGAAATGTTAACGACCTCGCCTTCTGTGCAGGAGGGTTGTGGGTTGGATGCTGACCATAACGCCTGCGTGGATTTTTCTCCGGGTTCTCCAGTTTTTCCCTCCACATTTAGAATCGCCGTGCGTTTAGAGTATTTGGCTGCTATAAATTTCCGCGTGATGAGCCACTTCGTTGAGCTATCATTTGTGGTCAGGTCTGACAAAGAGCTATATAGCTCGGTAGGCCTAACCTGGTGAAATACAAAACGTTTAAAGAAATAGTTAATTTGATCCCGCCGCACGCGACCTTGTTGAGATCCTCAGAGTGGCTTGCACAGGCTTTGGTGTACACGTGCTTTCTGGGTAGGCTCCGAGGGCATTGGTATTTCGTTGTGGGTGCTTGCCTTGAGGGTGTGGCCAAATGCAAACATTTCCCGTGAGCAGGATAGTGACTCGCTGCTTGTGTGAATGTGAGTACTAAACATGTGGGGAGTGGAAGTACAGCGGTTAGCACGCTGCACCACGAACCCGGCCAACACCAGTGGCGGTTATCTGAACCGGTCCTACACCCCTCCCTCAACCCCTTCAACAACCCGCACTGTCTAGTGTGGTGAAGTATGGTCAATCAACCTCCATGACCAATACGACATTGGTATCGTCGAATTTGTCTCGGGCATGAAGCGACCATGCTGAGCATTGTGATGTGAATTGTGGTGTGTGATGTGCTACTGCTGTGTTGCGAATCGTGACATGGCATGTATCATGAATTGTGGTGTGAAGTCTGACGTGAATTGTGCGTTGTCATTGTATTATGGATTGTGGGGTGTGATGTATTGTGGGTAGTGTATTCAGATGTAATCTGAGTTGTGGTGTGAGGATGTGATTTTAGTACGGATTGTGGAGGGAGATGCGGTCAGTGGGCGATGTATATTATCTCGCTCGCTCTCCCGGTTTTGTGCAGGCCATGTTCGAGGTGCTGACATCAGAAGCCTCTTACCTGAAGAGCATCAGCATCGTCACGGATGTCTTCATGACATCCGAAGAGCTCAACCAAACCCTGAACATGGAATCGAAGAAAGCGCTCTACTCCAGCATCGCCGATGTCAAGAAAGTCACGGAAAGGTACCGGCGTTAGTGAGGATTGGCATCTGACAAAAATACCGCATTGGTCATCGTGATGTCTAGAGAAACGGGTACATCCATACAGTTTTTGTTTGTTATCCTTCCCAGCACCTCCGATTAGCACGGTTGGCTACATAGGTTTCGAAAGAAGTTTCAACACACACACGTACAATTAAGTAAAAAATTTAGCTCGCTTCTTCACTCCAGTCACTCATTCACCAGCAGGCACTCAATTTTTTTACAACTCTTCAATCGCTACTACTACCATGGTAACTGTTCCCGTGATAAATTTTTAATTTGGCGATAGCATCAAATGAGGGGGCGGGATGTCCAGCGCCTGGTGGATAATATCACTTGCCAAGGTTTCAAACCGATGTCCGAATCGGAATAGTTATTTACACCAGAAGGATTTGATGAGCTACGAAGTTCTTTTTTCACAGATGTCGCCCAGGTTTGGAGCGCAGTGTGCTGCTAACCACTGTGCCACCACTCCACCCCTTACAATATTTGTTCAGCGAAGGAAAAAAAAGAGTTCTGCTAACGTGAGAGAGTTGTTTGTGCATTGTGCATAGCCAATTCCAATTGCTGCAAATCGTGTCTCTCGGGTTTTGCATTATTCCAGACAGTGTCAGTGGTCGAACCATTAACCTTCTCCACGCATTGTGGCGTGGTGACCTTGGCAATGGCGTTAACCGCAACACAATGTAGTTATCCTGTCATCAACCGCACTGGACCCCATTTGGCAATGAGAAAACCAAATTTTCCAATCTGGGAAATGCAGCCCATGCAGATGATTTGAATAACTAATCTTCTTTTTTAAATCTGCGATTAAGCTGTGTTCAATCGGAAAAGCATATTAAGTGTGGCTAGCGTCTTCATGCCCCACCCTTCAGATCGCCGGCTTCATAGTGCAGCATGCTAGCCACTGCATCGCCTCTTTTACCGAATAGTTAAATTGATAGAAGCTGGATATAAGCACATCCCCTTGGCAGCGAGGCCAGCTGTGCTTATACAAAGCGGTGTCCTTGTACCTCCTCCCTCACCAATGTAATCTCGGGATGTGTTGCATATATCAGAACTGTGCTGCTTGTATCCAGTTTCTGCTGTATAATCGTAATTTTGCAGACGGTTACTTGAGCGGTTGTATTAGATAACACCCAGGTAGTGAGACTGTTAGTAACGCGATTGCGTTGTTGGAACTACGGCGAACCTTCGCATTGGGACGTCACGCGGCCGATGCGCTCATCTCCTGCACCGGTGGAAGACGAACGACGGCGCATACGCTGCCTGCTACGTCAGGACCATCGATCAGTAGTAGGCAGGGCGCATTCATCAGCTGACAGCCGGCGCTGTCGAATGGCTAAAGAAGCTCGACCCACCGGTTTATAACTTTTGTGGCTGTTCCAAAATTCAGTTGCTTATCTGTGCAACTTCCACGGGAGGTTGGAACCTCCGTGGGAAGTCTAATCCTCTTGTTCCTCCTATCACTGCAACCTCCATGGATGATCGCTGCTAGTCGGCTTCTGCTCCCGCTGTCTGGAATTCCCTTCCTCTTGAAATTTGTACGATTAAGGCTCTGCTGCCCTTGTCCGGGCCAAGACTTAAAACCCCCATTTGTCTTCACGCGCATGGAGATAATTTTTCTCTTTTCCCAGTGAAGCATCTGCAGATCCGATCGCACTTAGGTGCCGTGTAAATGTAACTTGTATTGTATTGCAACACGCAGTAGAGAAGATTTTTTTTGTGCTAATGTCCCGTGAACTGGTAGTGAACTACTGGACATCTGTGAAAGAGAGATTTGTAGCTCATTGAATTCCTCCCAGTGTAAATAAATATTCTGATTTTGAGTGTGATTTGCTTCTGCATGTGAACGTGCAGTAACGGTGTGCCCTCTGTGTTTTGTATTGCAGCTTCATCGCAGAACTGGGAGACAGAATTGATTCGGATATCCTCATCTCGGACATCTGTGACATTGTCTACAAATACGCCAGGGACGACTTCAAAGTGTACATCCCATACCTCACCAACAACCGCTATCAGGAGAAAAAGTTCATCGAGCTCCGGTAGGTAACAGCCGCTAACCGTACATTAAAAGCAACAGCGAGCAGCGAGTGAGCCTGGCCGTGTGCCTGCAGCGGCCCGAGCATCGAGCTGGCAACCATTTGAGATTCGAGGTTCAAAGTCCAGGTTTCAGATGGCCATGATTTAAGACGGTTTCTCAAGTATGGTGAGTGATGGATCTCAGACTGTTCACCAAAGTGTGCACAAAACACCATCGTAAACTTAAGCTCGAAAAATTCGACCTCTGAGAATTAAAATGTAAAATGTAATAATTCTGGAGTGCCACGCTACATGCATCATTTGCAGCAGGGTGCATGGGAGAAGTTGCAGCACCCTTAGTATTGATAAGAGTCCAGCGAATCTCTCAATTGTATGTATATTGAACTTCTTTCACACCGTACGTAGCCAACCGCACTAATCGTTCTGCGACGGCCTTCTCTGACACAGTTGCGCAATGCTTTGAAAGCTTGAATGGGTGTCTCTTTCACTTGTTAAACTGAGCAAACTGCGAATTACAATTTGTAATTAAAGAAAGATTTTCTCAAGGCAGTGCTCGCACACCGTTCACGGCCCTGAGACAGTGGTGGAAATTCTCCATTTCCTATGGCAGGGGCAAGTCCACCCATAAGGACAACAGCTGCTGACTTCCCCACTGTGTGGTCCTCCGTTTTTAGTGACCCACGGAAGGGATGGGCCGAGTCAACCCCCCCCGCCCCCCTAACCAGGATTTGAACTTTCAACCTTCCAATTGCGAGCCGCTCGCCCTGCCGCCGAGCCATCTGGCTGGCAGCAGTCGGCGTCTTTGCACAAATAGTCGGTGCCTGTGGCAGCCCAAACAACTCTGGCAAAATTCCACTATTTGCGATAATGAAGGTGTGATGTTATTGCGCAAGTCCGTAGTGTTTAGTGGTCGTCTCGCACGTGAGCGGTGTCGTGGCTTTTGCCACGATTCAAAATGTGCACGTGCTTTTTTCGTTTGTATAAGAGCCGTGATTGAGTTGTGCAGGTGGAAACTGGTTTGTATTTTCTTCTTCGTCTTTCATATGGCTGATGTAGATGCAGAGTAACAACTACAATTTCACATTCAGGTGGTCAAGCCAGATAACCACTTCAGAAGCAGCGGAGTAATATCTCCTGCGTATTCGTGGATCAGGCATTGTGTCATTATACGTTGACCGGTCTGTTCGGAATGACCAGTCGCACACTACTGGAGAGTTTTTAAGATTTCATTTGCGCATCAGGTATCCTGGTCTGCCATAGTTTGTTTGGATGTGGTTTAGGGTGGACCATGAGCTTTGTGGAAGATGAAACCCAGGGATATTCTGCATTGGGTATTTCACAAGGTGTTGTCTTGTGAGGTCTTTTGAACTCCATTTAGTTTTCCAAGCTTCATCGGGGTTGAATTCGTATTGCTTAAGGTTTAGCGCATGAGTCCAAAAGGGCTTGCGTGACTTAATGCGATGACAAGGAATGCTAGTGATGTCCTTACTATTGGAAAGGCGACTGTTTTCATCGTTTCTAAGACCTTCCCGGAGGATTTCAGCGTTGCCGCGGATGGGTTGGGGGGAGAGATTTGTGACGCAGCATGGGCAGCTGGGGTGTTGGGGTCGACTCGAGGGTTCCAGTGACATGTTCAGTTGAACATCAACAAGTCCAGTGTGACTACTTCTGGTCCAGACTGGTGCTGAGTACTCGGCTATAGAGTCCACAAGGGCCTTCGTTGATGTACGTAGCACTGGGTGCTGATGCTCCAAGGCTTGTGCTTGCCAATTTCTGGACCAGGTTGACCCCTTGTTTTTGGTCTTAGCGGCTACCTCTTTCAGATGGTCATGGAAGCTTCGCGTAAAGTGTCCAGCTTCACTCCGAGAGAGGTTGGAGTGGGGTCGTGTTGCCCAGTGCTGTCGCAGAAGGTTACTTTCACAGTGTGCCTGGCGCTCCTATTATCAAGATTAAATGCAGTGACTTTATTTTGTGGGGATTTGGCTTGAGCCTCCATTTCTGGAAATATCCCCCCGCCCCCCCATGGGGTGTTTTAGGTCTTGGTTCAGAGTGGATTCGATGTCGTTGAAAATGGCTGCTCGCATTTCCGCATGTGCAAATTTTCCGTGACCCAGTTCGCGGCACGTCTCACTCGTGTCGACAGACGTGGTTTGTATAATGCGCATCGAATGAGAGATTGGAGAAGTGTCTGCCAAAGTTTCGGTCTTGCTTTTCAAATGCTTCTGTTATGCGCTGTTGACAATCACCCGTGCTTTGCGGTTTAAACAACTTGGGTATATTAATAATATATTGGCAATGCTTCGCACCATACAGTTCAAACTGCTATCTAATGAAGTTGTTTAACAATGGATGGTATCTTTATGGACGTCCTGTATACACTTTTACAAGGAGCATATACATACAAGTAGAACTCCATTCTGTAGCTCTACATACAACTAATATTTATTTCAGCCTATCAGCCTATTTTCCTTTTACAGACCATTTTTATCCAGCAGTGTTTGTTTAAGGCAAACACCGGACCAGTTTCACCCTTCATAGTCTCATACAGCAGAGACAGAATTATTAAGCAAATGTGGCTGGATTGCCAGATGTTACTGGCAAGAGTACGAAATATAAAATATGGAACCCTCGTTAAGCCCTTAATAGTATTGGTGTGTAAAGGCAATGGGCTGATGGGCTAAACGTGTCACTTGCATATATGTGTGAAGACACATCACCGAGTTCTGCTTATTTGTGCTTCATTTACCCATAAATGTCTTACGGCAATGCATAATGAGTTAACGTAATGCAAATGTTTTCCCAGCCGATATAATGATTCACGGTTGAGTCTTTGTTTGGGTCACAAAATGATCTGCCCAAACTTGTGTCATGAAGACCCCTCCACCACGCGACCACAGCCAAACAAATGAATAGTCAAGTGTGATGCACCAATTCTTATTGATTCCACTCACCAGTAAGTTGAGGAACGGTTCTCCCAAATAAATTCGGCAATTAAATGCAATCTAATTGCTACATTAGCGATTGGATTGTACCTGAGATCTAATAGGGTGGGACGTAATCTAAAAGCAAAAAAAAAGGTAAAAAAAACAAGCTTTTCAATGCACACACTTTTATTTGCGCTCAAAAGTAGAAGAAAATCTTTTCACCCCAGAATGAATCAAGTTTGATGTGCTCAATAAAAGTGGGATGGCTTGCACGAAGAAAATTAAAACACATTTAAATGAAGCCACCCACTTTTATTGAGCACAGCAAATTAGATTAATGCCAGGATGAAATGAATGTATCGTCTACTTTTGAGTCCAAATGAAAGTGTGTGCTTTGAAAAGCTTGTTTTGTTATTACATGTATTTTTTGTGTACTTGTTGCTCTCGCGCTAAGGAAGAGAGACGCGCAGCCGCCGCTCAGGCGTCATGACGGGCGGCGATAGAAGCCCTCCCCTTTCATTGGTTGTAGGCTGGCCGGCAACAGCCGCTGTGATTGGACGAGACGTTTGCCATCGTAGGTGGGCGCGACTATTCGTGATTGAAAAAAGGGGAGGGTAAAATTTACAATTAATAATTATTCTTTTATGGTTAAAAACATAAATAGGACCACAATGGGAAAGACCTGGACTGGTTTTGTTTTATGAAATCTTGAATTGTCATGCGAGATGAGTCTTTGTAGACAATTTCAGCTCGTTAAGCTTTGTAGATTCGAAGATATTAAGCATCAAAGACTCTAAAGAATATAAACAGACAACACGGCAAGTTCCATAAAAGTGTGTACAAATATAATCTTCTTGCTAAATTTCGTTGGTTTATTGTGGCCTGCCTCCCAACCACGACCAGGCTTACCCCTACACCTTTCACTACCCCTACCTCTATCACTACCCCTATCACTACCCCAACCCATCACTACCCCTATCACACTACCATTACACCTATCATCACTACCCTAACTCCATACCCCTATCACTTCCACAAACTCTCTTTAACCACTCCCGCCTGTTCTCTTGCCACCATACTCTGATAGTGCACTGTTTTTGAGTTGTACGCCTTTTGGCGTCATCTGGTCCAACACCAATGGAGACTAGGCTCCAAGGAAAGCTGTCTCGGGTGTGGACCAATCAACTTCAAGGACAGTGCATATCATTACTATTATCAAAGTTGTTTCTTTTTGTTTGCATTTTGACTGCTTGTGTTGCGATTATTGCAAACATGATGCCTTGTATAAAGGTGTCAGTTTTGTACCAGTTTTAAGGGTAAAAACCTACTACTATATTTTGCCACTGGTAAAGGAGGTCTCATAGTATACACCACCACTTTTGATAACCCCATTCTTAATTTCAACCACAATAATCTTACGTCCAATTTTGCAATTATTGTAAAGCGCCTTTAATCAAGGCGCTACATACACATGTAGTGGAATAACGCGCGGGGGTTTGCAAGCGGTGTGAACATATGTGCGAGTTACGGACAGTGAGGTCGCATCGAGACGACCTTGTGCGGCGAGAGGGAGCAACGGAGATGCATAGCAGTGATTGGCTGGCTGCAAATGCAGGCGCCGAACAGGCGCCAGGTTGACGGGAGATTGAGGCGATAGAGGCAGAAGCCACGGGCGTGAGTTAATGAGGAGGGGGATATATACGGGAGCGTGAGAGAGAGAGAGGGGTGGAGTTGGTCGGAGTGAAGACAAGAGGAAAGACGGGAGAAGTCCAAGGCCCCCTTCTCCACACCTCGCCCTCTCCAGCGGTGATGGCTAAACTCCCACTGGAGGCAAGGGCGAGGTTGGAGGGGCGAGGGTAGAAAGGCTAGCAGTAGAAAAGCTAGCAGAGTGTATAGCGGAAGGCTAGCAGTGGAGAAGCTAGCAAAGTATATAGTGGAAGACTAGCAGTGGAGAAGCTACCAGAGTGTATAGTAAGAGGCTAGCAGCTGAGAGAGTGTGGCAGGCAGGCTGGCAGTGTAGAGGCTCGGAGAGTGAAAGGGGGAGAACAGGCTAGCAGTGGAGAGGCTGAGAGAGGGGGAGCAGAGCGGAGCGAAGCAGGCGAGCAGAGCAAGCGGGAAAATCACGACGGAGTCACGGGGGTGTCGAACTCGAGGGTGTTCAATAAAAAGTGACACCGGAGAAAACGAAGAAGTTGTCCGCGTGAAATAAAAACACTACACATACATAAGATAATGAGAAATATCAATTGAGAATCACGGTGAGTTTTGTGTACCTCTTAAAAAAAATCCTGCTCGGACGTTTATCACACTTCCTTAGGGGGTGAGAAGGGCTGGCCACTTGACATCGTGTCCATCCCTCCTTCCTCCCCCCCTGCCTCCCTCCCTGCCTCCCCTACAGGGAGTCGAACTCCCAGTTCAGTGCAGTGGTGCAGCGGTTGCAGGAGATGCCCCAGTGCGGACGCTTGCCGTTCACCTCCTTCCTGCACCTGCCCCTGCAACGAATCACGCGGCTCAGGCTCCTGCTGGAGGTGAGCGGACTTTATTTCGGTGTGGACTCGTCAATAACGACCCCAGGGGGTCAGGGGTGGATAATGGGCTGGAACGACACGGAACGCCGTGGTGGGAGTGAGAAATTGAACCCCACCTGCTTTCTTTCCGGAAAGAACCAGAGGCAAGTGCCCGTAGCGGTGGGTAGTGTATATGTGTGTGTGTAAAATTCACAGTCAGCCACGCTCTGGATCTCCCGAATGGTGCGTGGGATGACACCGCACAATTACGTAAGAGGTCTGTGAACACACTTAAATGTATCGCATTGCTTGATTCTTTTAAACGAACGCGCTGAAACGGGGGGAAACATTTTGACATTTTTACTTTCTGAACGTATTCATCAATCCGCCGCCGCAACCTTGCTGCATGCTCAGGCTCCGTTTGTTCGGAATTTAATGTCTTGCCATGTCCAACACCGCCTGTGGTACCGAGACCGGGTAGTTCTGGTGAGGAGCGGGAGCACTTGGTGGTTAGTGCACTGCACTATGAACCGGGTCACTTGGGTTTGATTTCTGGTCACGGCTAATTCCAGTGGCAAGTGATATCAGAGCCGGTCGTGGGCCTCCACTAAGTCGACTCATGTGAGCACCCGGTGTTGTTTGTAAACATGATCATTGTCATAGAATAGGTGATGTAATACTCTTAGGTTTCATCTTCTTGGTTCTTTCGGTAAAGTCACGTAGAATGTTAATAATAAAATAATAAAAATAAAACATAATGTAATAATAAAAATAAAACATACTAAAATCATAATTTTATTATGTTTTATTTTTTTATTTCCATTCTGCGTGACTTTACCGAAAGAACCAAGAAGATGAATCCCTGCAGTCACGAAAGCTTTAAATCGAAACTCTTAGGTTTTTTTCGGTAAAGTCACTCAGGTAAAAATAAATAATAAAAATAATAGAAATAAAAATACTAGAAATATAATAAGTGATTTATTATTTTATTGCTATTATCATTTCTATTATTTTACTTCTATTATTATTTCTATTATTTTTATTATTTATTTTTTACCTACGTGACTTTACCGAAAAAACCTAAGAGTATGAATCCTTGCAGTCGCGAAAGCTTCAAATCTAGGTGATATAAGTACTGCATGCTGGGAATGTAACTGTTGTCATTCCTTTATATGGACTTTCTACATCAATAGTAATGTTGAATTTCCAATATTGACTCTGGACTGCTTAAACATCTGTAACATTGTCTACAAAATCAAATATTGGGCTCTTTACCCTCGAAGGCACCAGCATTTTACTTTCAACTGTACGATTTACTGAAGTCATCTTGGTGTCTTGTGTTTGCATAGAACATCTTGAAAGGAAGGGAGGCAGGATCACCAGAGGAGGATGCTGCTGTGAATGCCGTTGATGCGCTTGATAAGGTAATCGTCGCGATTTGTTCTTGATATAGCGACCTCGTATACGCCGGGGCGTCTCGGAGCGCTCTACACTACATCTCGCACGTTTGAAAGGTCACCCTCAGTGGCAGCTGTCTCTGTGTGGCACAAGGCCACTCAGCACTTGGCCTGCAAAATGGACATTTTGTCTGCCAGTAGAGGGGGCAATGATTCCTACGTATAATTTTGGTTTGAGTAAATTTAGAATTTGCCGAATGTGGACTCTGATGCCCGGCATACAATGGTCCACTTTTGCAAATGACGTCAGGGGATCTATAACATGCACTGTGAGCAGACTTTGTTTATTTTTAGGGGTATTACACACTGCAGTTATAATTAGGGTGGCCGCCGGATTTGTATCATGAACCTCTGCAACAAGCGGCGAATGTGGGTCGCCAGTCTTGTTGGCACCACGCGAGTTACCACAACCCTGTTAATCTGCAGCGTGACGCATTCATTCTAATCAAGGCTCTTGGTGTTATCTTATCCATGCGTCATGCGACTTCTTCACGTGACATCCAGTCATTCTTCCTCAAAATAACTAAGCAGACTAAAACGCCTTCCCATATCCACATTAAAAATAAACGTTTTTTTTTAACACTTCCCATCAGCCACGCCGCCTTCTGGTTTAACGAGCAAACTCTGGACCAGTTTCGACATTCATCTTCTCATCAGCAGAATCACTGTTAATACTGGTAGGAACCTCCTGGTTACACCAGCCCACAGGGGATTATTGTGTCCGTCCACCGTGCAGGGAGGGGCTGGGTGGGGAGGGTGGGGAGGGGCTGGGTGAGGAGGGGCTGGGTGGGGGGAGGGTGGGGAGGGGCTGGGTGGGGGGAGGGTGGGGAGGGGCTGGGTGGGGGGTGGGAGTGGTGGGGCTGGGTGGGGGGTGGGAGGTGTGGGGCTGGGTGGGGGGTGGGAGGGGTGGGGCTGGGTGGGGAGGGGCTGGTCACCCCGTGGTGCCCTTATAAAACTCAACGTTTAATACCCGACCTCATCATTGCGATCATCAATTTGTGATTTATAAAGCACGCGCAACAACTATACAGCCATCTCGACCTTCGATGGCAACTCTTACAGTCTCCCACCATTTAGCTTTAGGTCTTTCTCTTGGTCAGCGACCTTCTGAGTGCTACTGCAATGCCAGTCTCGGTGACCTGCCCTATATTCTGCGCATGCGACCCACCCATCACAGCCTTCTGTTGATCACACCAACAACAGTTTTTCACAAGATCTGGTTGGTTGTAATGGAAAACCGGTTCGGCAAAAATGCCCCTTCATCGACTACATATTGATTGCATGCAACTGAACACATTCCTGCGGAGGGAGCTGGTAGGAACGTTGGGTTGCTCGGTCAATGGCCAGGGTCAACGGCGGCGTGGTGTATTCCGCAAATATGCCCGACTGTGAGGGCGGGCACAAGCCAGCGTGAGTAGGTTAACCCTTTCCCGTTCCATGATGGCTGCACGTTGCAGCGTGAGTGTCCCGTTCACCACTGCATCTCGGAGCGTGCAAGCGGCGCGGCGTTAATTTTATTTGAAGACTGCGTAGTGCCGTTGTTTTTAAAGGACATTGTACTCACTGCAGAGAACTGTAGCAACACAACCGCACTCTGATAGCTTGTGCCAAACTGTGCCAGATACCCTCCCGTATGGTCTTGTCGGAGCTTCGGTACCGATGAAGTAATTTTATTCGAGTTTTTCTTCAGATTCCGTTTTGTACGTGCACATCATCGTCATGCGAAAGGGGTTAACTTTGCAACGGATCTGAAGTTTCGCAGGAGGAAGGACGTGATGGTGGGGTGTGGTGGCATCGACAACATTGGCAGTGGCGATTTCTCAGCCCTGTGTTTTTTAATGTAATGTTTCTGTGCGTTTTTTCTCGAATTGCCTCACGAACGCAGGTGATAAAGGAGTCCAATGAAAGTGTTCGTAAAATGCAGCAAGTGGAAGAGATGATCAACATTTGTCAACAAATTGTGTTTGAGAATGTAAAGGTGAGAGAAATTTCACCCGAGGGCATTTTGGCCTTTCTCCAGCACTGACAACCGTTGACCCTCACTGAGCTGTGGCAATATTAGCAAACAAAGCCACCCCTCAGAAGGTGTGCACCATGAGCTTAACACGTGGACAAAATGTATCACGCGAGTTGCACGTGTTTATACTTTCTGTGCCAATAAGCGAGGCCAGATATTGTGAATTGTAGACATTTGTAATTCCCTCCGTTGAAGTGTGCTGAAGCCCCTTTTTTACACGCTTTTATTTAACTCACTTCGTCTGTTGTATCCTCAAAAAAGAAATGGTGGGTACACGTGTCTTTCCCCTGCAGACCATCGGGCTCGTATCGAAGAACCGCTGGCTGGTGAAACAGGGTGAGGTGATGGAGCTGACACAGAGGGGGACGATGATCATATCGCGACAGAAGGCGACTCCCATCCACATGTTTCTCTTCAACGATATGCTTCTGCTGTGCTCAAAGAAGAGGGAGTACGTTGATCATGTTTATACTGCGCTCTGTTGTGTAATAATTGTGTTATGCACACACACACTTTGTACGTTGAACTTTTTTTCGCATCGTACTTTGCCAACCGTGCAAATTAGAGGTGCGGGGAAATGACGACAAGAAGCAATTCTAAAGAAATTAGTTTTCAGACTGCCCTGGTGTAATGATATTATGATATTACACCAGACTTGCAATCCAGCGGTCCCCCATTTAATTTGATCTCTTCAGAGCGGCAGTAGAAACAACGGTGCGAGATTCGTAACGTCCCCCCCCCCCCCTCACGGTGGGGTTCAAGGTGTCTGTGTGCTCCCAAACTGTTCAGAGGTGTGGCTAGCATGGATGAGTAGGCCAAATACCCTCCCTTTAGTGGGAGGTGCTTTTCCCCACAGTGCCATGAAGACGGAAATTGCAGGACTGCCAGGTTACCTTTTAACACTGCTTATGATGAGCAGTGATATTTATAGAGTTAAATTCTGTTAATTTGTGACCCGATTATCTGGGCATTTGCCTGTTCTGAGCTGGCAAAACCTGGTTTTCTCTTCTTCCAAATATCCAGCAGGTGTGGCCATCCAAATATCCGGGGTCCAGACCATGGTTAAATGGAGTTATTCAGAAAATACTTCAAATTATCTGGGGATTTCTGTGGTCACGTCCTCCAAATAAATGAGTGAATCCCTGATTGGGACTCTGGGGGGATGGGATACCCTGGTTTAAAATATCCATTTTCCCCAGATAAACTGCGTTGGGGTATACGGTTGGAAATACATTTTGGGAAGATTATTACTGTTTTGCATATTACTGTTAATACAGTAAATATAGATGGTCGTGATTGAATGACTGTAAAGTTACACGATAGTATAACAGAGCCTCCTAGAATAGAAATCTGACTTTTGGAAGGAAACGGAACTCTCCCGCGACATTTGCACACACGTTTAGCACATTTGTTATCTTTTTTATGACATCGTTACAAATGTTTAATGCCCGGTCGTTGCCGCCCTCGTCGCCGCTGTCGTGACTCATGACCACCCGGCCACCGCGTGCCCCTGTAACCGAGTGCCCCTGTATCCGTGTGCCGCAGTAAATTCGTCGTCATTGATCACGTGCACCGAGCCATGCTCCAGGTGAAACCCAACTCGGACACGGAGGTCGCCAACAAGAACTCCTTCTTCCTCGTCCTGCTGGAGAACCACGTGGGCAAACACACGGAGAAGCTCCTCCAGGTGTCCTCCCCGTAAGTCCCCTCACACGTCCACGCATGCACGCCAGGCCACTTAATACACGTGGATCCCTCGCACAAATGCAGTGCTGGATAAAATGTCCTACTCAACCTATTCTCAGATGATTGTGGTGGTGTGTGAAAAGGGTGATTTTTCGATTTAAAGCTTTCGTGACTGCAGGGATTCATCTTCTTGGTTCTTTCGGTAAAATCACGTAGAAGGGAAATAATACAATAATAAAAATGGGCCTACTTACTCTGTTCACTAGGAAAATAACATTTTCAGTTACATGGTCCCCCTTCATAGTATTGTACTATCTGTGTGTTACCTGAGGTTATGCCTGCTAGTGGCAGTAAATAAGCACTCCTGGTAGCATCTGCATTCTTGTCACCATGGCGCTTCTCCATGAGGTCTTAATGTAGATCTAGGCTTTCACTATGGAGCTATGGCTGAGATATTGTCAGGGCCTCTTCTAGGCATGTCCTTCAAGTTGTGGCCTAGTCCTGTAGCTCTTTGCCCAGAGCACTCCAGTTGGGTGATAAGAAAATCTAATTTCTCTGGCTGACCCAGTTTCAACGAGACCGCACAAAGGTCTTGTTTTGTCATTGTCTCGCTTGTCTGATCAGTCAGTTGCCATCACAGGAAATAATTAAAAACGATATGAAAAAAACTCTCCAGTGTGCAACCGTGGTCATCCAGAACACAAGGTATAATGACGCAATGCCCGATCCACAAATACGAAGGAAAAAACACAGTGATGCACGCCCCCGCTGCTCCTAACGTGGTTATGTGGACTTGACCACCTGAATGTGAAATTTCAGTTGTTACTCTGTTTCTACGTCAGCCATACGAAAGAAGAAGAAGACCGGAACGAAGTGTTGAATGGCAATGCCACAGTGTGTCAGGCAATAATGCTTATGGTTCATGGTTTCATGCCAGCTGTATGAACTTTCACTATGCACCTTTTAAAGCCTTCTTCTCAATTCTCTTCTTAAATATAATTCGACACATCCTAGCATTGTTATTGGAACTCTTTGGTTCTTTCGGTAAAGTCATATAGTTAGAAATAAAATAAAACAAATCACGACGTTTCGATCACAACACAAGCGGTCGTCATCGAAACGTCGTGATTTGTTTTATTTTATTTTATTTCTAACTACGTGACTTTACCGAAAGAACCAAAGAGTATGGATTCCTGCAGCCACGAAAGCTTAAAATCAAGATTGTTTTTGGAGTCTTAGCTTTGTGCACTAAGTCTGCTGCGTCTGTAGGAGTGACATGGAGCGCTGGGCCGATGCCATCTGCCCACCCAAGAAGGAGACCGACAGCAGCGAGCAGATTTACGAGGACTGGAGTGAGTCCTTTAAACCTGTGTTCCACATACATTTAGTTTTTTAGCTACCAAATGTCTGGGAGGCTCAACTGGGATGTGTGGTGAGATGGCAGCTCCTGCCTCTGTCAGCCACGCCCATTTTGGAATAGCCTCACCCACTCAATAATTTGCCCCTCCAGTTCAAACCACAGTGGTGAGATGTTAACTACCTCGCCTGGTATACAGGAGGACATGGGTTCAATCCCGATCCTGACGCCTGTATATTTAGAGTTTGCTTGTTCTCCCCGTGTTTGCGTGTATTTTTCTCCGGGTCCTCCGGTTTCCTCCTCCACAATAAGAAACATGTGTTTAGGGTATTTGGCTGCGATAAAATTTAACGTGACAAGTCACTTCGTTGTGATTATTTGTGACCAGGTCGCTTCTGAAAAAATTGGGACTATCCCAGGCAAACTGAGACGTTTGGTAGCATAAAGTATTTGTGTGATGTAAAGTGAATCCACTGTAAATTGTGTTCTCAAAGCTGTGCTATTTTTTAAGTAAGATGTGGAGGTAAGATTTGTATCGTTTTGTTTGTAAATCATATATACAAGACAATCCCCTCCGAATCTTTTCGCGGTTTTGCTTTACAGCTCTGAGATGCGTATCAGGGTTGTTTGGCACGATGTCCGACGTTTTGCTCTACGTACTGGAACCTTCGGTTATGTTAAACATCGTGACAGACAACACACGCTACGGCCCTAAACATCCCGAAGAGCTATATACTCGTGGTGCGTAAGACTGAGCAACCGTTTGTCATCCAGACTGTCCCCAGGTGCAGTGCATCTGTGAGTACAAGGCTTCCCAGTTGGATGAACTGAGCCTGCAGGAGGCCGATGTCATCAACGTCCTCAAAAAGACGGCTGACGGTAATGCAGATCCACTCCACCTTCTTCGCTCAACAAAATACAACCACTATCATCACCAGGCCTACCCATACAGGGCTATAATCCAAGCCACAGCTGAACTCCCACCTGTCCCAGTGTGATCAATGCAAGATGTGACAGTCTTTCGTAATGCAGATGCGTGTGTGTGCGCCATTGTGGGAAATGGTGGCATAGTGGTGAGCACGCCACATTGCGATCCTGGTGGCCTAAGTTTTATTCCAGGCCCTGGCGAGCATCAGTGGCTAAACCGATCGTGGGCCTCCCCTCTGTCGACTTTGGCTTCATACCGAGTACACGGTGCATTGTGTAAACATCCGCACTGGGAGACGGGAGGTAGTTTGACATGATGCTGGCCACTCGCCACCCCCGTGATTGTCATGCCACCCTTAATAGGTGCTCACTAATAGGCCCCATCCTGAGCAGTATATTCATAATGGATAGGGGAATTGGTTTTGGATTTTTTAAAATTCAAATTTTTAATGCAAACTTTTTCGGATTTCAAAATCATTAGCATCATTTTGCAAAACAGCGTGTCTTTGTGCTGAGAGTAGTGACATCACATGACACCACTTTTGGCAGGACGTCATGAATGACGTGAAGTCATTAACGTGCCGCAGCTACTTCTTGTGACATCACAGTTTGGTGTCGACCCAAAACGTTTTTTCTTTTCGTATCTCGACCCAACTTTTCTTGGAATTTGTCAGATCCGTAAATCGGGAACACAACATCCCTAATTGAGGAACCTTGTCCGTCCGTTTGTCCTGCGCGTGGTGTGCGCTCCCGATGCTTGGCATCCTGCAGACTGGATGGAGGGCGAGCGCTTGTCCGACGGCGAGAAGGGCTGGTTTCCGGCCGGATGCGTGGAGGAGATCAAAAACACCCACGTGCGCGCAAGAAACCTCAAGGAGAGATACCGACTCATGTGCGTCGCTCAGCGCATGCAGAAGGCCGCCATGGAGATGGCCGGGTCAACATGAATGACGAATGGACGAATGGACGAATGGGTGGGGGGGGGTTATTTGATGTTGAGGACCAGGAAAGAAGCAAGCTGGATCTCCGTAATTTCTGAAGTCTTTGCAAGGGGCATTCCTCGGAATAGATCATGGGCAAGAGGTCGTCGTGGCTAACGGTATTGATGCCACTGTACCGACACGGTTGTTTTCAGCTAGAATCCATCACCCCCCACTGTCAACGTCTTGAGCAACAGTGGGGACACGTACTGTCTGTAAGTGGTGGTTAAAGAGGCTCTGGCCTAGAGTTGTGGCAACCCCTCATGTGGTACAACGAACAAAATTCATGGGGGCGTCAATAATTACAATGTCCCCACAAACACTGGGAGAGGAATAGCTACCGCCCAGAACTCTACCAGCCACCACCATCACCACAGCATTCACTAAATAGATTAATTGTCGTCAGGCCGTGAAAGCCTCCCTTAAGCCATTGCCATCTATCATGGTGTTGCGATGAAACTAATGCATCGAGTGCCTGGACACGAGTGGATTGCATCACTCCATCTCCACAACGGACAACCACATGAGTGTGTTTCATAGTTTGACTGGCACTTTATCAATAGTCTCGACCGCCAGTCCGTCATACCTTTGAACGATATGACCTGGCCAAGCCAACTTACTCGATTAATTGTGGTATGTTCCCTAATTCACATGCTCCTCTTTCCGTCTTGCAGTCACGCAACAGCAGCAATGTTTAAAGTGCATGAGTATGCTTTTTTATCTTATTGTTATTTCAAAGATGCATACGTACAGTGTAATTCCCAGCATGCACCTCTTTATGCGTTTTAGTTCACTTGGCAGCTTCTGTTAAATTTCCGATGGCACTGTTCATGTTCATGATCCTCGTGTCACAGAAAGAAAATCAGAGAATGCGACCAAAAAATTAGTGAAGATCTCTTAAGCAAGCAATGGGAGCATGAAATCAACAGCAAATAGAACATCGACAATGAAATGTGTGTTGCATTGTGCGCGGGGTACAATGAATGGGGAGCGGTGGCGCAGCAGTTAGCACGCTGCGCTACAAACCTGCACATGACCAATACCAGTGACAATTATCTGAACCGGTCCTGGGCCTTCCCTAGGTCGACTCGGCCTCGAATGAGTACCTGGTGTGGTGTGTAGTCATCTCCACTGGGGAGACAAAGGTGGACGGGCATGGTGCTGGCCACCCACCCCTTTGTGTGCCGTGCCGGCCTTCATTGGTGCTCGCTTAACAGCACTTGTTCCTACAGTCTGTTAAGGCTGTATGGGGGATCTTTGTCTTTGGGGTGTCATGCAACAGACAACCGTGTAAACAGGAACAATATGGATCTGTGACCAAGTACGAGAGCTTAACTGATGGTGAGAGATTATGGTTCAGCATTTGAATAAAATGTGCATGGGAAAGGCTCGGTAAAGACTCAAAGGTTGGGCCACGTGGTTGGAACCATTGGACCACCATTGGACCAACGTTGGACCAACATTCCATGTTTACTGGCAGGTGCCCTTTAGTAAACATAGAGAAACAAAAGATAAATCGTGTTTTTTACCATAATTTTATGATATAATGCACATTTAATCAGAAAATGTATACAGAATATAATTATGGAATTGTGTTGTATGCTGTATATATCGCATGAAGAATACTGTGTGACCATGGTGAACAGCTTAACTGGCGTTATTGGTGACAGACGTAGGCGCGTCTAATGAAAAGCTCAACAGTGGCATAGACCAAATATGTCGAACAAACAACGCGAACCCTCAATGTTCAAATTAATCTCTGAAATATAAATCGGCTCAAGCCTCCTGTAAACCACGTGACTTATGTGTGCCCCCCTCCCGCCAACTCTAAATCCATCCCCTCTCCGTGCAGCTCCCTCCTCGCTTCTTCTTTCTCTCCTCCCTCTCTCCCCTCTCATCTCCCTCCCATCCACCCATTTCCTGACCCGGTCATTCCTTCTCTCCCCCTCTTCCTGCCCGGCCATCCCTCTTTCGTTGGTGTCACGGTGGCGAGATGTTAACTACCTCGCCTGGTATACAGGAAGTTGTGGGTGCGAGCATGACGCGTGGTGCTGTATATTGCGTGTCTCTTCCCCGTGGTCGTGTGAATTTTTCTCCGGGTCCTCTGGTTTTTCCCCTCCACATTTAGAAACATGCGTTTACAGTATTTGGCTGCTATACATTTCCACGTGATGAGCCACTGCATTGAGATAGCATTTGTGGCCATGTCGCTTCTGAAAAAAGAGCAATAGAGTTCAGCGGGCCTTACCTGGTTAAAAAACATTTGTATGCTGCTCATTTTGAGCTGTGTGCCCTCTTTGTCCGTCTTGGGAATTTATATCCCAGCATCCCTTCCCGTTCCTTTTTATATTTCCCCATTATATACTTGACGGTACTGCCCTTACGGTGGTGTGCCACGTGTACAACGTTTTATAATTATATACGAAACATGTTGAGTTTTAAATGCTGTAGTGTTTAAGTGTACCCATAATGGTTTGTAATATGTATAAGTTCGATAAAGAAATGAGTTAAGTCAACTATTGTTTGCTCACAGTGTCCTTATGTTTCGAGGTTTTTTTTAAAAGTTATTTTAAGAACACATTCATTTGTGGTTTTCATACTTTACACAACGTTTTGCTGGCTGGAAGGAGGAACAGACGGACGTGTGCTTTACCATTTTTTTGTAAAGTTATTTAATGTTTTCAAAGACATGCATTGTCATTCGGTATTACGATTTTAAAAAAACCACACAACTTAAAAGTAGAATTCTTGCATCCATTTATCCATTAAAGAGTGTTCATGATCACATCACGCGGAAAGTGCCCCATCTCATCAGCACTCGGCAGCTAAGCAGGCGTGAGCCTGGCACGTGCTTGGTTGGCGACAAACGGACAACCCAACACGAGTTATACGCCACTGCCCCGGACTACATTGTTAGCAAAGCGTAGTGCGGCAAAGTCCATTGTTGTACTATACGCCAACAAACCACACTGAGCAGCAGCTTGATGGAGCAGGGTTAAAAACACACACACCGGACACCAACAGCTTCTGGTGGCCCTCATCCAGCAGTGGATTAACTCGAGGGGATGTACGTGTAAATAAACCGGAAGGAACAATTGCAGTCGGAGCTAAGTTTACTAAACTCGGCGAGGCAATAACAAACAGGCAGACATTCGGACATGTAAAGTGGAAGAAGTTCTATATACAAAATCACGGCCTTACAAAAG
>CM025657.2:6921291-6955256 GCA_014621495.2 Entosphenus tridentatus
GGGGGGGGGGGCTTTGTGACGTCATATTTGAGGGGGGGAGGTCTAACTTTTTGTGACGCCGTGTGACGAGGAGGGGTCAAAAATCGTCCAAAATCGCGTGACGTCATTCATGGACGGCCCCTAAAGTTATTTATGCGCTGGTGCCAACGCAGCAACATCAACGGCATCACCACATTGGGTTGTTTTTTTGTATCACAGTGTATACCTATTGGCAAATAAAAGGCTTATTCAGTAAAAGGAAGACGAATGCCCTCTGCTGACGTAGTTGATGTGCGGGAGCGGTAGTGAGACCCGGTAAGTGCCCGGTGCTTCGACATCGCCACTAGGGAGACAAAGGCGGCCGGGCGTGGTGCTTGGTCGCCCACCGACATAGGCGTTCTGTTAAGGCTCCACGGGGGGTGTTTGTCCTTGTCTCTGTGAAGTACAGGGTCCAGGTAATTCACTGTTACCGAGTCGGCGGAGAGAGGTAACATTTTCTTGGTTCTTTCGGTAAAGTCACGTAGAAGGGAAATAATAAAATAACATTGTCGAGGTTGATGGGTCTTGGTTGATGGGTTAAGTAGGAGGTTGTCATTGGCACGAAAACGCGTAAACGACCTTCGATCAATCTTGACTTAAAGTTTTCGTGACTGCAGGAATTCATATTCGTTGGGGTCTTTCGGTAACGTCACGTAGATAGGTTCAAAGAAAATAACAAAATTAACTGTAAACAGTCTGTTTCAGCAGCTTTTCCCCTCATTTTTCCTCCTGATGACGATCGCTTGTGTTGTGATCGAAACGTCGGAGTTTTTTGTAATTTTTTTGTTATTTTCTTTGAACCTTTCTACGTGACTTTACATAAAGGCCCAGAGAATACCTTAGTTCAGTTAGCATCACATTATCTCACCCCGCCCCCGACGCCGTTTCACCGGACCGAGAAACTGGGGTTGGTGTCCTCAAGAAGGGAAATGCCCTCTGATGTCAATTACCAAGGCATTCGTGAAACGACAATTCACAAGATTACATCGTGAATTCGTTATTATAATTTAATTGTGTGTTCGTGCGTGAGGCCTGCAAATGCGGTAACAGTTTAAATAAGCTGAACATTTGTGACCAACTACGACGTCAATGGGCTTGCTCTCCTATGAAACGCGGTCATTTAAACATTAGACGTTGGTGTGGGGAGCGCTAAATGTAGCTTGTATGTAGCCTAATTCTAGATTTGAAGCTTTCGTGACTGCAAGGATTCATACTCTTAGGCTTTTTTCGGTAAAGTCACGTAGGTAAAAAATTAAAATAAAATTAATAGAAGTAATATAGATTTTTTATTATTATTTTATTTCTAATATTACGCCTATTAAATAAATATTTAAATTAATAGAGGCACTAAGAAAAAATAGATATTATTTTATTTCTATTATTACTTCGGGTAATAAAGGGAAAAAACATTATTGTATTATTTTATTTCTATTATTGCTTCTATTATTAAAGGGGTAAATCATTATTTTATTATTTTTTCCTATTATTACTTCTATTAAATAAAAAAATTATTAGAGGCAATAAGAAAAAAAATATTATTTTATTACTTTATTTATATTATTACTTCGGGTAATAAAGGAAAAAATCATTTTTTTTATAATTTTATTTCTATTATTACTTCTATTAATAAAGGGGGGAATCATTATTTGATTATTTTATTTCTATTACTACTTCTATTAATTTTATTTTAATTTTTTACCTACGTGACTTTACCGAAAAAAGCCTAAAAGTATGTATGTAGCCTGGCGCGGTGTGTAAACATCGCCACTGGGGAGGAGGCAAGGGCGGCCAGGCGTGGTGTCGGCCACCTCGTGTCCCGTTCCGGCCTTCATCGGTGCTGCTCGCTTAACAGCACTTGCCCCAACAGACTGTTGAGGATGTACAGGGAATCTTTGTCTGCAAATGCGGTAACAATTTAAACAAGATATGGATTTCACGCCTGATGATGATTACTTGTGTTGCAGTCGAAACGTCGTGAGAATTTTTATTGTTTTATATTTTTATTATTTTATTATTTCCCTTCTACGTGACTTTACCGAAAGAACCAAGAATATGAATCTCTGCAGTCACGAAAGCTTTAAATCAAGATTTAAGATATACATCGTGACCAACTGCTACGTCAGTGGGTTGCCCTCCTCTGACATGGCCTTAAAAAAGACGCGGTCGTTAAACCTATATATATGGAACAAAAACTGAAAATCGAGAAGTGAAACATGCAGGAGTGAGGTTTTTCGAATATTATCTTCTTTTCTTACAATTTGTTTACATATTTTTTAAAGGGGTCACCAGACCCTAACACGAGCCAGTGGCGGAGTTTATCGAGAGCGCAGGCGGTGCAACTGCAAAGGCGAGTTTTCACGAAGTGCACGTCTCACTCGCAGTCCTTTATCAGACAGAGCCATGCGAGTCGGTCAAATGCATTGGCAGGGATACACAAGAACAGTTGAAAGAAAACGATCGACACATTCCTTTGGTTCTTTCGGTAAAGTCACGTAGACAGAAAAATGAAAACATATTCTTTGGGTTTTTCGGTAAAGCTACGTAGATAGAACAAATAATAAAAATAACAACAATATCACGACGTTTCGATCGCAACACAAGCAATCGTCATCAGGTGAAAAATATAACGGAAGAGCTGCTTAGAATATATGGTGGGAGTAGCTCAAGGGTCAGTGGGCGGGGCTAGAGATGAAATTTGCATGTAAATGTAAGATCGGAGAAATCTTGACAAACGAAGCTGTGGGGGTTATTGTATTGTGAGAGATTAGCATGTCAATGTAAGAGAGATTAGCATGTCAATGTAAGAGAGATTAGCATGTCAATGTAAGACATTTGCTTGTAAAGGTAAGCTCGGAAAGAGCTCGGAAAGAGCCATCGCCACATGGAGGTGGAAAAAGATGGCAAGCTGCCATTTACTAACACAGCTAACAGTGGCTGTGTTAGTGCATGTAACTCAGAGAGTCGAAAATAACGGCTAACATTGTAGCAGTTGTTTTCGACTACGTGGCTGTACCGAAAGACCCAAAGAATATGTTTTCCTGCATTCACGAACGCTTTAAGTCAAGATTGAATTTAAAAAAAGTGAATTAAATTTGAAAATAATAAAAATAAATCAAAACAAAAACCACGATGTTTTGATCGCTACGCAAGCGGTCGTCATCAGGAAAAGGGGGATGACGTTTTGGGCCAAAATCCACAATAATCACAGGGTGTCACTGAGGTGAGACGTTCTCTCCCTCGCCTGGTGTACAGGAGGTCGTGATTTCGATCCCGACGCCTGTACATTGGAAGTTTGGAAGTTCTCTCCGCGGTGGTCGCGTGGATTTTTCTCCGGCTCCTCCGGTTTTACTCTCCACATTTAGAAACACGCGTGTCGAGTATTTGGCTGCTATACATTTCCACATGATGAGCTACATGGTTTAGCTATCATTTGCGGCCAGGTCGCTTCTGAAAAATAGCTATATAGCTCAGTGGGCATTACATGATAAAAATTAAAAATAGTTTAGTTTTAGTTGACTTATCCAGGCTCGGCGCCTGCTTGCAGTGGCGTTACTACGTTCGGGGGTACAGCCGTCGGTCAGCTGGGACCCCAATACTTGATTTGTCTCGCACAGTCGCACCAAGGCTTATTTATCGCTGCTCTTGCCTCATCACGTCATCACGCTCACGGTCTCGAACATTTAATGCTGTAGGGGGCGCTCCGTCTTCGCAAAATGCAGTCACTACTAAATGAAAGCATTTTCATGCAAATCAATACGTTCTAGATTTGAAGCTTTCGTGACTGAGTATGCATCATACTCTTTGGTTTTTTCGGTAAAGTCACGTAGGTTAAAAAAGAAAACAAAGAAATGTAATGTATTCATGAATAAAATGTAATTTATTTGTTTCCTTTTTTAACCAAAGAGTAAATCAATACATGTTTTGTGCTTTGACACTGTTTTTGAAAACTTATCTCACACGGTGGTTGTCAAGGGTGCCCCAACTTTTAGCTTTGGCCACCAGGGCGAGCCAAGGCACTCACGCTAGTGGGTGGCAAGGCACCCACGCTGGGAGGGGAGGGGGGTCAAGGCACCCACGCTGGTTCGGCAGCTGCGTGCCGCGTGGCTTTGTGAGTGACAGGTCCCCCACCCACGTACGTGGAGCGTCGATCTCACGCCCCGCCCCCCACCACCACCATCACGTGACCTGGCAGCGAAGCGCATCGCCTCTTTGTGAGTCCCAGGTGAGTCGCGCAGGCACGGGGAGTTTAAACTTTAACAACGGCTACATCGTACAAGCTCGTATTTAATAAGAACATTAACGATGGTGGTGGTGATAACGAGGACGATGATAGTGTGGCGTTACGTACAAGGGGTATTACATACGTTGATTGTGTAAGGAAACTACCTGCGTTCATTAATGTACGCGTTATCTTATAGGACGATCCGCTAAGCAATACGCCTGTACGTACGATGTGCTGTGTACACGGTAGTAATTGTGTTTGCAGTCATAAGCTATGTAATAATGTACTGCAATGTAGCTGTTGTACGTATTATAAATGTACACGTACACACACACTATACCGTGACTAACTATGCCGTGTCTTAAGTAGCTACGCAATGACTTGTGTCCGAGATCCGACTGCCTGTCTAACACTGCACTTGTATCGTGACCAACTCATTCTATTAACCCATAGACCTATTATTAGGCATACTACGATCTTTTGTGTTGTATACAGGAATCCCAATTAACTCCAGCATATACATACACAATCTACAATGTGTGTGTGTGGATATAGCAAAGACATATAACCCTGATAAATAGTATATGCTTGGTTCTCTCGGTAAAGTCACAAATAGAAAAATAAATATATATATATATTTTAATTGAAATTATGAAAATAAAATTAAATACAAATAATAAATTGCAAAGATTAAAAGCAAAAAGGCCACAATAAAAAATAGTTAAATAAATTAAAAAATATTTTTTAAGTAATAAAAGCAAGAAACCCACGACGTTTCGATCGCAACACAAAACAGTCTTCATCAAGTAAAAAAAACCCCTAAAAAATAGCCTTAATAGACTGTTGTGGCAAGTGCTGATAGCGAGCATCTTAGAAGGCCGGATGGCCCAATAAACCAAACCCGTCCGCCTTTGTCTCCCCACCCAGTACGGATATTTACAAAGCAGCACCACGGACTTGGTTAAGGCTGACTCAACCCAAGGTGAGCCTCCGTGACCGGTTCAGACATTCGCCACTTAACTCGGTCGTGAGCGGGAATCGAACTCGGGTCGCCGGGTACGATTCGCTAACCACTGCGCCACCGCTCCCCACACTTGCACAGAATAACATACACACGTGGTTTTGTCTGCCTGGAACCCTTAAAGCTGTCATTGTGCGATTCCATAGGCGTAATATTTGCTGCTCGTGTAGATTACCACGTATAGTGTGTAGCACAGATGTGTATACACGCACAGGTAAACATCATATATGTTATATAGTATATACAATAGTATTATACACTCTACAGGGTTTGGTCCAGATGTCTTGTGACACCCAATGAATTGACCCCTAAAATGTTTTTTTCCTTGGCACATTAATTTTTTTTCATAAAAATAAAACGTTTTAGAGCATTATATTGGGGGTCACAAGACATCTGGATCACCTAGAATGTGCTGATGTGTGTCGTGGTTGAATCATTCTGTGCTTTGCTAATTTATTTTAAATATTATTTATTTTCTTTTTTCCTGTAGCAGTCTGAATTTAAGCATTTAATATATCAAGCCGTGCCATATCAAGCCATTTTCGTATGAACAAGTTACATCCTGAGCAGAGAGAAGGGACCTTCCATAAATTACGTCACGCACCTGGGGGGGGGCCGCGCTCAGACATTTGTGACGATGTGTGACGAGGGGTTTGAGAAATGTGACGTCACATCAAAATTCACAACTTTAAACTAATATAGACAACACGTTCTACTTAATTTAATAGACTTTTTAATAAATGTTTTCTCCTACAACATCAGAGTGCAGCGGCACATTAAATACGCACTACCATGACAATAGTTTAAAGCGATTTGAAGAATGTTTTATTTTGGGGGGGGGGGGGCAGAGCTTTGTGACGTCATATTCGATGGGGGGGTCTGACTTTTTGTGACGAGGAGGGGTCAAAAATCGTCCAAAATCGCGTGACGTCATTTATGGACGGCCCCGAAGTGCAGCAACATGCCATCGTTGTAATATACTTCGCTCCCGCGTCTACGCTCCCCGCTATCACCAACCTGCACTGAACCAATCGTGGTGAAGTATGGTCAAATACTCCCTGGGCGTCGGGGTGGGGGGGCTCTCATTAAGCAAATTTACAATTACCGTACCCTATTAAAAGTTCAAACACCAGGACCTGCACTCCTATATCATCAACAATATTCAGATCAAATTGTCATGTCAAGGCAGTATTGATCACTGCATCACGTAATTTTTTTTCTTTCTGGAAGATTTGCTGGTTTATCTAGGAAGTTTCTGTTGCGCTTCGTCGCTTTAAAATGTTCTCTGTTCATATTTAGTTTGTTGCGGTTGCACCCGACTCAAGAGCCGCATGGCTCACAGGGCTATACCAAATAAATGAAACTTGAAACTTGAAAACTGTGCTATTCAAGTACGGCTCAGGTACTGCGTAACATTTAGTGTTTAAATGCTACGTGTAGGGTGCTACAGTTGGGAGATATTAACTACCTCACCTGGTGTTTAGGATGTCGTGGGTGCTGTGTTCGATCCCGACCCTGACGCCTGCATATTTGGAGTTTGCGTGTTCTTCCTGTGGTTGCGTGGATTTTTCTCCGAGTCCTCATTTAGAAACACGCGTTTAGAATATATCTGGCCGCTATAAATGTCTACGTGATAAGCCCCTTTGTTGAGCTATTTATCACTTGTGGCCAGGTCGCTTCTGAAAACAGCTACGTAGCTCGGTGGGCCTTACCTGGTAAAATAAACAAAATCGTTTATGAAGTTGCTTTTGACTTTTTTGATTCGGACGCTGTCTTTCCGACAGCCCTGTTCTTCACTTGAGGACGGCTGCTTGCGTTGTGGCCAAAGCGTCGTGAGAATTGTATTTTATTATGTTTTATTTTTATTGTTTTATTATTTCCCTTCTACGTGACTTTACCGAAAGAACCAATAAGATGCTTTTCATCTTGTTTGATACTTTGTACAATGGACGCAATCATTGTTGACCAAGAATATGTGAACACCTAAGGGTCTTTAACGAGCACGATGTGTTTGGGGATATAGTTTTGCATGTAATTTACAATGATTTTCACGGACTTTTAAACTGTATAGAATGAGCGTTTAGTTAAACAGCAAGTAATGATTAACCTTTTACAAAATAAATCACCTAATTATTAACTGACTCACTTTGTATGACTCACTTTGCTCCACAATGTGACATAACAGAGATAGTATGTCTGAATTTATGCCGACATGTCAACTAATGAGATGTATCTCATTAAACTGAGCTGTAGTGATGCAGTACATGAATTGTCATGGTTTAAAACTAAGTTATTACACAAAGTTATTTTTTCTCTACTGACATGAACACTTCAGAATCATGCACATGGTACATTTCACTGGCCAAGCTATGACTAAATAACCCATAATGCTCGTCAATCTCATTAAATCTTGAAAGCAAAGTTAATATCAGAATATGAACTTGTACTGGAGGAATCCGATGAGCTCTAAAGCTCTTTTTTTTTAAATATCCAGTAGGAGCGGGTAAGACCTTTACAACAACAAACAATACAAAAACACGATTAGAGTACAAAGTACAAGAAAGGTAAACAAATCACCCAAACACATACGAATACAACTAAACCATTCCCATCCTACCAGGCAAAGCCCACTGATTTATTTTTCAGAAGCGACCTGGCCACAAATGATAGCTCAACAAAGTTCCCCATTATTTTGACATTTAGAGCACCAACATAATCTAAATGATCTCAATGCATGTTTCTAAATGTTGAGGCTTACCATACAAAAGCAAATTTGGCCATACAGTTTGCGAGGCTTTATGGCTTGACAGTGCAGCAAAGGTAATTGGTATACGGTCGTCCTATGCTCCAACGTTTATGCTCGCTACAAACACCAACCGCACCAGCGTGTTGTGGTCGAATAAGCCTTGTGATTTCTAGAAGGTGTGGGGAGGTCCACGTCGAGAGCTGTACAGTACATGTACACATTCACTCATGTATCGACAATAATTTTCACAGAACCCACAAGTAAAAAATGTATTTAGACAGGTTTTCGTTAAAGTATTGGCGACCTTTGTCTCATACGTACGATTGCGTGATTGCAGGGTTGAGGACCCACTGCGATCCATGTTTTATAGACGGGAGTTTTCTGGTCATTCTGAGACCTGGATAACCACACGTAGAAGAACTGTTCCGAAATGTGATTCATCATGCACATAAATGAGATCATAGGAAAATACATCTCAACTCGTGATAGGAGTGACTTGGGCAATTTTCTACATGCGTTTTGCCCGAGGGTTATTTTTTTATCGAATTAATTTATTGACGAGTCAACGTAGTAACCTGAGTGTGTTGTGCACATTTATGTAGCTAATAAATTTGGTTGTCCTACAGCCAAGACAGAACTTCTACTTGAATCTGTAAGCAGCGTCTGATCTCGAAGGTCATGTTATTTTTTGGAACATTATCACCTTGGTTTCCTTATCTGCGCACCTTCTTCAAACATTCCCCCATTCTATTGCTCTTCTTGGTGATGGCCCTGGTTGGATTCTGAGCTGAAAATAATCCCGCGTGCAATAGATTTACCAACACACGTTAGCCGCCACGTGCATTGACATTGTACAGAAATTCTCAGCCTTATTCAAACCGTCATCATCAAAATAACTGAATGCGTGTGGCCATTTTATTGTTGAGACAGAGGAGTTGAGCAAATGTGACCATCCCAACAGGAGCAGCGAAATAAAGTCATGACTCAAATTGCAAATGTTGTGGGTTTACTCCCCAACGGTCCGGTTTGCTGAACTAGTAACTAATTGGCACGATTTGTTCACGTGATGAACCTTACTAATTGGCTGTGGCGGGTTTAACGACACATTTATATTTAGGCGATCTAACCCAAAAAAAAACTCTTATGGAAAGACATTGCTGTTCACAGTATGTGTAGTAGGTTACATGGGGGGGTCTTTGTGGTTATATAGAGCAGGGATGATTTTAGGTTTTTGAATTTTAATAATTTTAAGGACAATTTCACGTATTTTTTTTACGGATCATTTCTCTTTGGTGATAATTAATGTGCATTCGTGTTGACAAAAGTGACACCACTCGATGGCAATTTTGACTGAAAAATCACAGAAATTGCATCATTTCATGTAAATATACTTTTGGATAAATCCGTTACCACGTTTTTTCCCCCGAATCATGCAAAATCTCGAGTCTCGACCCGATTTGCAGATTTTTGGAAATTGGGAATATCCATAATACATATATAGCATGGAGTGTTAGTGCAGTGGTTAGAGTAGTTCACTTTTAAACTTGCAAATATGAGTTTGGTTCCTATCACAACTGCTGTTGTTTGCTGTGGCGAGATGCTAACCACCCTCGCCTGGTATACAGGAGGTCGTGAGTTCAATCCCAACCCTGACGCCTGCTGTATATTTGGAGTTTGCATAGTCTGCCCGTGGTCTTTCAATTTTCTTCGGGTCCTCCGGTTTTTCCCTCCACAATTAGAACCATGCGTTTCGAGTATTTGGCTGCTATAAATTGCCACATTTGTGCCCAGGTCGCTTCTGAAAAAGAACTCCATAGCTCAGTGGGCCTTACCCGGTAAAATAACACTTTAGTTTAGTTTGTAATATCAATGGGGAGGGATATCCTAACTGGTTCTGGATTCACTCTTATCTTACCCGCACTGACCAGAGTGGGGAAATACGATCAATCCACCACCATGACCGATACGGCTGAAGAGAGACCTTCATACAGCAGTGGATCTACAAGGGGTTGTACAGTACACTAATTATTTTTCGATAATACAGTGCATATCAAGGAAATAGACTGCTATATTCTGGGTCTCATCGCTTCGATGCGTACTTTTTCAAGCATTGTTGATGTTAACCGAACATAATCAAAGCCATATTTTGTATACCATACTTGTGCGTGTTGTCACTGGTAGGAATGCAGGGCATGTTGTTTTATTTGACATATCCAAAGTGCAGATAGTGAACCATAATAAACATGGGAGTTTGCCAGCAGTAGCAACGTTTAACCCATGGCACACCATGGCAGGGAGAGTAGAGTGAAATATTTAATGAATAGAAAGATAAAAAGGAGAAAGGGAAGAGAAAGAATGAGAATTAAGAGGTGGAAAATAAATAGAAAATTCCGAGCAAAGGGTCAAGAAAGACGAGGAAAGGGAGGAAGAGGCTATACAAGAGCCTCAGCAATGGTGCATAGAGCAACGTCTGTTTTCACATGGGGTGGGGAGGGGGGAGGGGTTAAGAGTGGGTGTGGCCACGCATAAGTCACGTGATACACGGGAGGCCTTGAGCAGCTTTAAGATACAAAGATGCACAGCTCTGTTGTCAATCTACTGCTGGATGAGAGCCTCACCGTGCCATTGTGTTCATTGGGACATACTTTGTTGGTAAGTGCGCGTTGGGCGGAGGTGGCAAGCGTTAACATTGGAGCATACAAGTGCAGTACAACAAATGTATATTGTGGCACTGCCCTCTGCTGTTACTGTACAGGGACATTTAAAACGCAGTGCAGTGTACAGACAGTTAAGCATTAGCGTGTGTTTACGATTGTGAAAATGTACTTTGGAGTGTTCCATGTTTGTATGTTTACGAGCGACAGTACCGTGTGCAACATATACACAAGCAACAAACGAGGAGGAGGGGGGATCGGTAATCGATAAAACACTCTTTAAAAAAATCGCTCATGTGTAAATGTATTTTCTGTAGACTCGTTCAGAATTTTCGGGTAATTTCTAGAACAGAGAGGCGAGCGGTGACGCAGCCGTTAGCATATACTGCACTATTCGATTCCCGGCTAACATCAGTGGCGAGCGATATCACCAGTCCTGGCAGGAGCCTTCAATAACCCGTGCTGGCCAGAGTGGTGAAGTATAGCAACACTTCATCCAGTATTGGATCAATTATAATGACTGTTAAGTACAGTATTTTTCCATCAAATACGTCTTCAAGGTGAAATGGTGTTAAGTCACTACTTTGTGAATTAGTGGCAAGGATGGAAATTTCCAGCCCCAAAGGCTAGTCAATTAACCAACGTTTGTACCAAACAAGCAACTGACTCCGAAACAAACTAACATTGTCTTCAGTCAATATGCATCCTCATAATCTCAAAAGCACGAGAGTACGAACCCACGAACCCACGACCTATATACAAGGTGAGGTAGTTAACATCTCGCCAACGCGCATTTTATTTTCACTGGTTGTAAATGCGGTGTGGTTATGCAGTTATTAATTACATAGGATAATGGAGGGCATTCGTTGATGCTCAACTTAAGATTTTGTGGCCCACAAAACTTTGAGCTATCCATTGCTGGCATTAGGTTCATACATAGGGGGGCATACAGTTCCATCAGCACAGCCATAAGTGAGCCATTGACGCACAAATACACGGGAATGTTTTAAATTAAATACACTCTGCTCGAAAAAAACTAAGAATTTATGGATATTTGCTGATTTACATTGGCAGTCAAATGGGTACATCTCTTCCATTTATGGGAAATCAAAGACAAAGCCACAGTGTGATTGTGGGCATGAAACCCAAACTTATGGCCCATATAACTACGGAAATCTGTACTCCTGCAACAGAGGAGTAGAAAAAATGAAACAAACACTCTCCTGAAGCCCCATCGTTCCTGGCCAGCAGAGCTCGAAATTGGCATTCAGCCCCTGAACGTATTGTCATCATATGCAACGAACAGAATTAACATTTACACCTTTGGAACCTCATTTGCCAGTAAAAAATATGATAATTGGTTTTTTACCCTTCTATCTGGCAACAAAGCTGACACCTTTTTTTCAGCTTTGTTGCCAGATAGAAGGGTAAAAAACCAATTATCATATTTTTTACTGGCAAATGAGGTTCCAAAGGTGTAAATGCTTACCCCGAGCTCTCATACTCTGATGGTGCATTGTCTTTGAGTTGTGCGCCTTTTGGCGTCATCTGGTCCAACCCATGTGAGACTAGGCTCTAAGAAAAGCTGTCTCGGGTATGGACCAATCAACTTCAAGGACAGTGCATACATTATCAGAGTTATGTTTTTTGTTTGCATTATGACTGCAGGTATTGTGCAAACATGAATTAACATTGCCGAAGAATGTTCCCTTTCCTTTTTTATCCAGCAACTATCTCAATGAGTCTCAAGACACTTCTTCATGCAGGGTACTGCATTGAGATTTTTGGCTTTTTTGCTAAATAATGTTTCGCGTGTGTGAAGAAACCGGGGCTTCTTAGTGATTAACCCCACATGCATATGAGCGAGTAACAGTCAAAAGCAGGTGGGTTCACACACCCATGTGCTTTGTCCTGCCATCTCCTAGCCACTTCGCAGCCCCAGTGGGTTCGGAATTCTTTCAAGTACGTGATGTCATCTTCCCACGATTAAGTCTGCCCGATCCCATGGAACCCTGGCACTTAAAACGTGGGATTACAGTACAGTGCCGGCGCGTTCCGACACGCCTGCACATGACTTGTTGTGCCCCTGCCCCCCTTGTGATACCGCACTGCAAGTTCACAAGCGAGGGTTATTTTCAGCTTTGGGAGTTGGTGAAACCTGCATATATATAATGTACGCAATTTACACAGATTGATGGAGCTGAAGACTGCATTTTAAATACCTGAACCTTATGGAGGGACCCCGGGGTCCCCAATAAACCGAGGTCAAAATCGCAATGAGTTAATTTATTTTTGGCGACTCCGTCCCACCGCGCACATAAACGCCGCGACCCGCCTGGCGCGGATCGTTCTGTGTGTCATGTCCAAGCGCAGCAGCGAGGACGAATGCGCAGAAGAAACACAACTTTGAAACTTTGACTAGCGCATTGCGTAGAGCTCGTCGAGAGGAATAGATTGCCGTGTCGTTCGCCTTCAACAGGCATAAAATGATGTCGCAACGCAGTTCATGCGAGAGCCAGGGGCTTATGGGACCCCGTGGGTCCCGCCATAAGGTTCAATTGTCGAACCTTTTGACAACGGATTTTTGTTTAATCTGAAGCCAGGTAATAATGGCCACACCTAATTTTTTTATATGTTTACTTATGCCTATATACAGAGTGTATGCATGTATACAGGACACTGTATATGCATACATGAGTTTGTCTGCTGTGTATGTTTTGTGTATCCATTGCTTATGGTACTGTCCTGAGTGGCATTTACAGTTCTGAAGACACTTTCGCAGTAAACATGCAGCGCTTTGCCCGTCCATGAAAAATAACTTAATAGCTCACCGGATTGCTCCGGTCTAAGTAAAGATTCTGATTCCGATTCAACGTTGCCAAGTGGTTGGATGGAATCTGTCGGACCAACGTTGACAATACGTTGATCGAACATCCCGTGTTAACTGGATTATCTGCTAATGTTAGTGTAAACAGTGCTGTGTTTCCATTACAAGGGTGCTTCATTGAGGTCTCCTCAAGATTAAAGGTGCTCGCGTGAACTCTGAAACCGCAAGATCAATATTTGGGGATTATCCACGTAACATTCTGGGTGATGCAATGAAATAACCGCAGTCTGGTTCATGAAAAGAATTAAATCATCGTTTCATAAGACTATATCCCCCAGCGATTCATTCGAATGCCAATTTAGAATAAATGCCACATGTTTAACTCTGCGATGAGATGTTTTGGCTAATCCCATTGAATGAGGTGTTTGGGATACATGGGAGAAAATTTATTGTGTGTGTAAGTCGATGTGTGTGTGTAAGTCCATGTGTGTGTGTGTGTGTTAGTCGATACGTGTGTGTGTAAGTACATATGTGTGTGTGTAAGTCAATGTGTGTGTGTGAGTCGATGTGTGCGAGTCGATGTTTTTTGTGTGTGGGTCGATGCCTGTGTGTGTGTAAGTCGATCTGTGTGTGTCTTTTTCACCCGGACAACACCGGGTACTTCCCGCTTGTTTATAATAAATGCCACATGTTTAACCCTGCGATTAGATGTTTTGTCTAATCCCATTGAATTAGGTGTTTGGGATTTATGGGAGGAAACGAGAGAACTCGGAGAAAGCTCACCACCTACAGGAGGGGATGGAGGATGGGGGGAGTGGGGGGGAGGGGCATGAAGGGGGGGGGCATGAAGGGGGGGGGGCATGAAGGGGGGGGGTCACTCAGTACTGTCATGTCCTGGCCACCTTGGCACGCCAATCCCAATACAACCGCCAGCAAGCCGCTGGGCACCGATCAAAGTGCAGCGTCAAACAGGCTCCAGAAGAAAGCCTCGCTTAGCTCGCAAGATCTGACAGTTTGCTTTCGGGATGATTTTGGTCTTGGGCATTTACGATTGGCCTTATTTACACACCTGACAGAATAGATGCGTTATTTGGTGATGATGCTGCTGCGTTGGCAGTGGGTGCACAAGCACGATTAACAAACAAAAAACCTAACTGGACACATTCGTAAATAATACTGCGTTAAAAGGAAAAAAATATATAGCCAAAATTTTGGGCAGTGGACCTGCTTCATAACACAAATTAATGTATAGCTTAGTTTGGTGATGTAAATATAACTCTATTTTTTTAATTGACAGTATTTGTGGCTGTTTTGGTGGCTCTGCATGCGTTTTCTGTTTAGCGTCATCTACCTAAGGGCCATTCCTGTAGCACGGCCGTAGACAAATGAGAGGCATATGGTCAGCAATTGTGCGCGGACCATGACACTGCGTAGCTCACGAGGATTCCTGACTGAATATAACAGCAAGCAGCGTGTGTTGATGTCATTCTAACTTTAACACCAAATTCAATACACAAATTAATCCCAGTGGCCAGCAGTGGTCTCTTTTGGGGACAACTGTCGGCCCTTTTGAAAATACAACAAGGCAAGGTGGTGCACGTGAGAATATTTATTTGATGTACCGCATGTGTTGGAGGTTACACTTTTAAGGGTGTACGCAATGGCGGAGCCAGGATTTTCAGGTAGGGGGGGGCAACCCCTCCAGCAATGAAAAATGATAGAAGAGTTGTTAGTAAATAAGGACTTGTCCTTTGATTTTTTTTCGACACGTGTGCGGCGATGGCGCAGCCATCGATCGAGGGTCTAATTCGAACCGCGTGTGATCGGCATCGTGCTCGCTGAAGGTGTTTGTCTCCAGGGAAGTAATGTACTGTATACGCAACTGCGCACAATTCTGAGTCACTTATAACTGCTTTGCCATTACTTATTGCCAATTATGGACTCAGACTATTGCCCTATCATCTCTTAGAGTCCCTGGCACATAATAATATGCTACACAGTGGCAGTGGGGGTCGCAAAATGCCGATTTATTACTAATAAACCCCAATGATCCGATCGAATTTATGGATTTCGATCGGATCATTGGGGGGCACGTGCCACCCCCCCCCCCCCACTGGCTCCGCCAGTGGGTGTACGTGCACACAAGCCGCCCCCCCTTTGTCCATCCACTGCTGGATGAGGCCTTGCTCATACCAGGCAGCTCGTGGGGGAGTTATTTGACCATATTTGTCCACGCTGGCCAATGTGGGGAGCATAGATGTTGGAGCATGGAACAGTAGTGCAATAGATTTTTCCCTTCTGCCCTCTGCTGCCTGGTGTTCATCCGTACCTCTAATTAGCACGGTTAGCTACGTGTGGTGTGAAAGAGGTTCAACCCGCACCTCCGATTAGCACGGTTGGCTACGTACGCTGCTAAAGAAGTTCAACATACATACCATAGTGTCTAGGCTCAAACCAGCTTAGCTTCCAGGATCTGACGAGATCAGGGGCACATTTCGTGCGCTTTGATCACAGGCAAACCATTTTGAAACTGTGCTTGCGGATGCTCTGTTACTCTTGAGCACCGCCGGTGCCACAAATACACGAGGTTTACTCTACCGCGTCTATAGATAGCAACGCCCAAGCCGCTCGGGCGTTCTCCTTGAAATAGAACTTGACGGCGGCGTGCCATCTGTGGTGCGCCGCCCCAGCACGCCCGTGTGAATTTCTTGCCGGATTGCTGCCGAGGGAGCTTGCCTTGGCGAGCACTCCGCCGAGTCGGCGGCTCGCTGTCCGTTGTCGCCGCTCGTCCCTCTCGAAGTTCCAAGTCCGAGGGCCTGTCTGTGTCGGAGGTCTCGGTGGGTCATGGCTGGTGCACCTTGGCGTAACTCAAGCTTCTAGAACTCCACCCCTCCTCTTCCTTCCTCTTCTCCGTTTCTGGATGACCTGGCACACGCTGAAGGCACGGAGACGGCCAACTCAACGGAGCCCCCTCTGCCGTACCTCTCCCTACTGTGTCTGTACGTACGTACGCCTCGTATAACTCTCTTTTACAGCTCGCACAATAGGTGAGAGATTATCTAAGTGAACCTGTGTGAGGAATATAAAAAGAACTCGACACATTCGTCAATACCACTGTGTGTGTGGCCTTAAAAGGAACATGTGTAAAATAGTTCATGTCTAGAGCAATGGTCCTTATTTACATCATTTCATATTTTTTTCCCTTTTAAGGCCACACAGTGTTATTAACAAGTGTGTTGAGGCTTGTATGTATGTTGAACTTCTGTCGCACCGTACGTAGCCAACCGTGCTAATCGGAGTTTCGCGGAAGGGCGACAGAACTAAACGCAAAAGCCAGTTCTAAGGAAATGAGTTTTCAATCTGGATGATTGAAAAGTGCATAGCTCCAAGGGCTTCCTAACATCGGAAAGGAAGAGCATTCCAGACGGCCGCAGAAGCACATCTGAAAGCGTGCGATGCAGTGACTGTCTTAAATTCGATGGCCAGCCAGAAGACGCCACTGCCGCTGTTGGTGCTTCCGCGAGGATGGCCGGAGTTCGCGTGATGATGTTCGCCTGACATGCGTCTCGACGCGTTTGTGTGTTATACGTGTTTTTGTGCACCACTGCCAAGGTAACAGCATCACCAAACAAACCGTGTGAGGATTGACGGGTTGGTTGTAAGTGCGGTATTAGCAGAGGGAAAATGTATCTCTCAATTTGGAAAAGTCTCTCTCGTTGTAAAAAAAAAAGTTGAACAAACTATATTGTGAAGAAGAGAAGGCCATTCAGTTCCTCAATTGTTATATCTCTTCGTAAATCTTGGTAACATTAAAATAACCCTGTTATACTTTTTACTCGCCTGTTATTCATAAGCCGTGTTTTAATTTGCTGTCTGGATGTCTCCTGTTTTCCTCTTGTCTCTCGGTGTTCTCTGTCGGTGATTGTGTATGTCCGTCCACCTTTTTACTAACCTGTTAGTCTGTCTGTGGTTGTGATTTTATGATTTTGATCTTGCATATGACAGCAATACGTTCAGGAGCTAAATGGCAATGTGGAGGTCTGCTAGCCACGAGAGGGCTTTCAGGAGAGAGAGAGAGTTTGGTAGTTTTGCTCTTTCTCCTCTGTTGAGGGAGCGCAGACGACTGGTTTGCTTATATGGTCCGTAGTTTGAGTTGTATGGCCACAGTCGTACTGTGGCTTACCTTTAATGTATCTCTACGAGTCTCTGTGCGTCTCTATGAGTGTATTTCTACGTGTCTCTGTGCGTCTCTATGAGTGTATTTCTACGTGTCTCTGAGTTTACATGTGGTCCATACATTTTTATTTAAAGCTTTCGTGACTGCAGGGATTCATATTCTTGGTTCTTTCGGTAAAGTCGCGTAGAAGGGAAATAAAAAAAGAATGAAGGTTTATTATTTTTATTTTATTTTATAATTTTCCTTCTACGTAACTTTACCGAAAGAACCAAGAATATGTGGTCCATAGTTTTGTTTGCATGGCCACAGTCCCATTGCGGCTTGTCTATATTTTAATGTTTATGAAGGAGATGTGCACATTGGAAAAATGGAAGTCGTTAATTCAAATCCAAATGATTCTGATGTTGAACTGAAATGGCTTCATTTTTGTTAAATATTGAAAAATTATTCGACCTGTGCATGATGATGATGATGACAATACAATGTTAATGTTACGTGTAATATTTAAGCAATAGGAGTAGATGGAGAAAGTTGTTGACTCCCTTTATGTATTTATAAGCAAGTGAAAAAAAAAATTTCGACGATCTTATTTGATAACGACGACAAGAAATGCGAGGCGAGTTATCGTCGGCACATCTTGTGCTCCGAAAAAGGGGCGCCACTGCCGAAAATGACGTCGTAAAATTTTTTATTTTAAGGCGACAGTGTTATTGACATATTTTTTGTTTGTTTGTTTACACATTGAGACGAAACGCGCGCCCGGTACAAATACACCGATCGATGTTGGGGCGGGTGGAGGGGGAACAGAAACTCCGCGAGAATTCAAATTCGCCGCGACGACGCCGCTGTACGACGGGGTTGTGGGGGAGATGTTGGACTCCTTGCCCCAGTCAAGTGGGGAACCACGCGTGGGAGGAGGATACATTCGTTTTAATCGTTATTTTGTGCTTTTGCACCACCAAAGAAAAAAAATATTCGATGATTACATTTGTTGGGTCTTCTTTCAGATTAAATTAGAAAATGCTATAGTTATTATTTGATGTACTATGGGTTATTATTAGTGGGTTTATTATTTGGCTTTGGGCTTGGGCAGGACACGTGACCAGAAGAGGAGATGGCCGGCGATGTTCGCCTCCTTTGGCAACCAAATGAGCGAAAGGCGCCGGAGAGAACGTCCACCGAGGAGATTGAGCAATGGGATCGGCTCGTGCAGCTGCGAGGCGGATCATTACATCGCAGGGCCATGAGAGATAGTGACGGCCTTGGCAAACCTTCATCTAGCTTAGGAATGATCATGGCTGATGATGACGATTACTATTGTGTATTGGTGTATCCATCATACCCAATTTGAAGTTTGCTGTTTTATAGAGTGCACAAGAATCTACTCTTCTAGCGTGCGGATTCCTTTAGCTCCTCCACAGGAAGAGGCTGGTTAGCCGTAAACCCAATAATTTTTAACCGGAGGATATTACCTCAGCTATGGACTCTGACAGGTTGTTAAATGGAGAGGAAACCTTTGAATTTTATGGTGCGCTCCATCTTTACGAGCTCGTGCTAGTAAGAGCTATAACGTCCCAGGGATTGTAGCGGCATCTGTATGGAAATCTCCATCCCAGTGAGAACAGCAACTTTTTTTTCTGAGCTATTAACCGTTTCCTGTTCCAATATGCCTACAAGTTGCAGAGTGGGCGGTCCCGTTCACCACCGGATCTCGGAATGCACAAGCGGTTCAGCATTCATTTTATTTAGAGAAGAGAAACGTAGCGACACAACCACACTCTATGATAGCTGGTGCCAAACTGTTTCACACGCTCTCCCGCATGGCCTTGTGAGAGCCTCGGTACCGATAAAATTGTTTTTAGTTTTTCTTCCGCTTCCGTTCCGATGATGTACACGTACGTCATGGGAATGGGAAAGGGTTAAGTATTCAAGTCCGTCCTTGGGTGTTCCCTCCGGGTTTGGAGGTCAACGGTCAATAAATGGCTGAGCATCCACTCGGCACAAACTCACCTGATGTTCCCCATGCTGGGCAGGTGCTCGTTAATCGATGTCATCCCCCCTCCTCCCACCGCATCCGTCTTTGTCTTCCTGTTAGCCGTCTGGCTTCGATTTTATCATGATGGCAGGGCAGTAGCATAGCCTGTGCAGCCTCATGGATTTTTCTCCGGGTCCTCCGTTTTTTTTTTTGGAGTATTTGTCTGCGATACATTTCCACGTGGTAAGCCACTTCGTTGAGCTATCATTTGTGGCCAGGTCGCTTCTGAAAAAGAGCTACACAGCTCAGCGGGCCTTCCCTGGTAAAATAAAAATAGTTAAAGTTAGTTATACATCCACAGTCCGTGCCACCTTCCTCTGACTGAATCCAACATTGTTTTTTGAAGTCAAACTGACAACTTCTTACACACAAGTCAGTACTACAGCCATTCCTCATGTACATAGAGGGTGGTGAGAGATGGAGCAGAAGGTATGATAGACAAAAGCGAGTCGTATTGCTCATTCTGTTTATCGTTTGTCTAACATTTGTTTGAATTTTAACATTGACTTTGTCGTGCCCTCCACCCTCAAGTTTTGAGTGCCCTCCCCTCAGTAGTAGTAGGTTTTTACCCTTTCAACTGGTACAAAAACTGACACCTTTATACAAGGCATCATGTTTGCAATAACCACAACACAAGCAGTCAAAATGCAAACAAAAAGAAACAACTCTGATGATGCTAATAATGATATGCACTGTCCTTGAAGTTGATTGGTCCACACCCAAGGCAGCTTCTCTTAGAGCCTAGTCTCCATTGGTGTTGGACCAGATGACCCCAAAAGGCATTTTTACTGCTTGTGTTGTGGCTATTGCAAACATGATGCCTTGTATAAAGGTGTCAGTTTTTGTACCAGTTGAAAGGGTAAAAACCTATTACTATATTTTGCCACTGGTAAAGGAGGTCTCAGTGCCCTCCTCTCCTTTAATCGAAGTCACACTACAGGGTTGCCCACAACTGAGATGTGAATTCACGTCCTTGCGGGCTCTCTACTCCAGCGCTTTAACCACTGCTTGAATGTGCTTCTATTGCCCCTGCAAATAATTTAAAATAACAGTTGGTTGTTTTTCATTTTATTCGTGCGTGTGTGTGTGTTTTACTATCCTGCGTGCGTCACATGGAGGCTCAGCGGCGTTATGGATGAAGACCGGGAGCTGGGCGGTCCCTCCGGCGGATCGCCGGTGGACGGAAAGGGGAGCGCTAACGCGTGGCGGCTGCGGTGGGCCTCCATGCCCCCGCAGAACCTTGAGTTCCAGGCGGCCAGCAACGACAGCTGCACTGTGGTCACGAGGAAAGTGGTACGGACCACTGTGGACGGCAAAGAACAGGTGGAAGACCACAGCTCCTCGGTGGATGTGAGAACAGGCGGCGGAGCCTTCGGCGGTCTGTTTGACACCGAGCTGGACGGACCGAGAAGGCAAATGGGTCGGCTGCGCAAGGAGCTGGAGCAAACGATGTTGAAGAGGTCTTCCTTCAGCTCCTCCGATGTCAAGGATTACGGCGACGGGGAGCAGGAAACGACGAGTTCTTTCGCCGTTCGACGCGGGGTCAATCGCCACACCTTCCATTCCAGGGCCGTGAGAAAGAAAGGCGTGGACTCCTCCGGCAGTTTAAAGTACTCCCGCACTTCAAGAGGTAACGAGCTGTCTGGTTTAAGGAACGTGCGGACGTAATCTTAACACCAGGGGGGTACCCACACTGTGGAAGCTTGCGGTGTCATCCTACTCGCGACTGGTTCCCTGTGATGTTTCGGTTAAACTCTCACCCATGTTTATTTTAACCAGGAAAGGCCCACTGCAGACTCAAAAAAGATGAGGATTTATTGTCCCAAATGCTGTGGGTGTCTCTTAGCCAAATCTACAAATGTTGGGTGATTGTCCCGACACCCATGGTGGTTGTTTAACACGTACACTTTTTTTCCTGAAAACATTCGTGGTTCAACACAAACAATGAAAGTGCATTGTATTTATTTTCTCAAGCGTCTCTAGATGTGTTGTTGGCATTATGCCAAAACACACGCAACACTTAACTTGAACAGACAAGTCCTGAAGATCAATTTAACACGTATAAGGCTTTCGAGACCAATATAATCCATAATAAAGTTTTTTTTTTGTTAGATCGTGTAAATATCAATGTGCCGTTAAACCCACCAGCCAACCGGTAAGGTTTGTCACGTAAACAGAACGTGCCAATTAGTTACTCGTGTTGGAGAGTGAACCCACAACATTTACAATTCGAGCACAACGTTTCGCCAGTAATTACAACCAGCATCATCAGGCGAACTGGCATGTTTTGTTTACATGACAAACCATACTAATTGGCTATGCTGGGTGGTGGTGGGATTTAACGACACAATTGTATTTACACGACCTAACCCAAAAAACCTCTATTTATGAATTACTGAAAATGCCATTTAATACCAGCCAGATATATACACAAACAGCACAGTAGATGGGCGGTTGAGGTACAGTCTCAGTAACTTGTTGCTCAAATGAGTATTGCAATACTCATCTCCACTCGCAGCCCCTGAGCATACGACGAGGGGGGTAACACTCCAAGCTCCGCACACATTGATTCAAGAATCTGTTGCTTCGCCGCCATCTCCTGCAGTGCCGTTTTGACTTGCACGATGCCTCCAGATTTTCACAAACGATCCACAAAATTAGAACTCTAGAACCCCTCTTAACGACGGTAATTGGTTCCACGTTAAGCGAGTATAGGAAATAAATGTTTAAAGGTTTAATTTGTTTCGATAGCATCAGAAGTTGCCATTTTTCACCAAAAAAACGTAATTTATAACAGGGGCCCCCAACCCCTGGGTCGTGGACCGGTACCGGTCCGTGGCCTGTTAGGAACCGGGCTACACAGCAGCAGGAGGTGTGAGCGGTGAGTCCGCGCGTGGAACCCGCCCGATGTTTTATTATTTACCACTTCCATCCGCGCCTCTTTCCCGCATTGCGCACTTGTTGCAGTCACAGTGTTGGTAAGCCCACAAGCTGCTAACCCCTGGCCACAATGAGTAAAAAACAAACATCGCTGGAGAGCTTATTTGAAAAGGGGAAAAGACCCAATGATGACCCCCCCTGTCCGTCCTTGAAAAAATTGTCTTCCACGAAACCGGTTCCTGGTGCCAAAAAGGTTGGAGACCGCTGATTTATAAAATGTAAACAATGGATATGAATGCATGAAGATGCTAACAACGTTATAAACACATAATATTTAAATAAACATGGTTATTCAATGCATTAATTCATATTTACTGTACCTGCAACAGCCCATCTTTTAACACGTAGGCTTTGGCGACCAATATTATTCAAAATAAAGGTTTTTGGGTTAGATCGCGTAAGCCCATCGTTAACAGGGGAGTGGTCAGTAAGTGAACACATTGGGCTCTATGGAGGTAACTACACTACTATACACTACACTATACACTACACTCTACACTACACTATACATTACACATTGGGCTCTATGGGGGCTCTTCGTTAAGCGATTAGTCGTTAACAGAGGTGGCCGTGAAGAGGGGTTCTATTCTACACTGCTATACACTACACCACTATACACTACACTATACACGACACTGCTATACTATACACTACACTGCTGTACACTACACTATGCACTACACATTGGACTCTATAGAGGCCCGTTTTAAAGCGGATTAGTCGTTAGCAGGGATGGTCAAGGGGGGTTCTACTGTACTGAAATGTGCGATGCATCGCCGATGTATTTCAGCCGCACAGATGCGATGGAATACAAATTTGATTTGCACAGCATCCAAATGCAGCTGTATCACAAGACGGCAGTATAAAAATATATATCGCGCCACATGGTGAGTCACCGACGCATTTATTTCAACGAGAGGTGACCGTCATAGTCAGAGAAATAACTTGAGCCTGGATCTGGACAGGGGCAATGTTTTAGCAAAAACAATGTTTTAGCAAAAACAATGTGTTAGCAAAAACGACCCGAGATTGGACCTGCTGGACGTGTAATGTGGTCTGACCGGTATTTTGGTTTTCGTTTACTAAGCTCGTAATAGAGGACCCGAGACAGAGACTTTGTGTGTGTTCTTGGGTTTTTCGGTAAAGTCGCGTAGATGGGTTCAAATAAAATAAAAAAAATATAACAATTGTTATTTTCTTTGAACCTATCTACGTGACTTTACCGAAAAACCCAAGAATATGAATTCCTGCAGTCACGAAAGCTTTAAGTCAAGATTTAAACTTTGTGTGGTTTGTGTGTGAGTCACGAGCGCAAGGCATCGGCAATCTGTTGTCCAGGTGAATCTAGAAACTTCCCAGGGGGGGAAGGGGAGGGGGTAGTTTGGGGGGTGGGGCCCGACCTGTCCTGATATTACCATCTTTATGCGTGCACGTTGAATTTCTTTCGCACAGAACGCAGCCAACCGTGCTAATCGGAGGTGCAGGGGAAGGACAACAAACTAAACACAAAAAAGCAGTTCTAAAGAAATGAGTTTTCAATCGAGAATATTCAAAAGTGCATAGCTCCAGTGGCTTCCTGATATCGGAAGGAAGAGCGTTCCAGACGGCCGCAGAAGCACGTCTGAAAGAGCGCGACGTCTTTGTTCCACAGCCAGCCAACAGCCGCCGCTGCGAGGATGACCAGAGGTCGCACGATGGTTTATGCTCCTTGACGAGATCAGCGAGGTATTGTGGTTTTATCTGTGGCAAGCAGTCATTTAAAATAGGGCCCTACATTAATTAAACAAAATCATCATCCAACGTATTTTATCTGGTAAGTATCAATAGAATACCATTTTTGGGGGGCTCATGTTGGGTGGGGGGGGGGGGCGCGCGTGGGGGGGGGGGGGGTATGGGGTGGGAATTGTCCCCCACCTGTTGGATCCGCTACTGTCAGGAGCCAACTTGGTTTTTACTCCAGGTATTTTTTTTTACAAATATATATATCCCCTGCCAAGCGTGCATTCCAGAAGAAATTCCACCCTGGTGCCCAAGGTAGTCACAAGCCCATTGTGTTGGCTCAATCCGTGCTGCACTCTTGTGAGTGATCAAAGTTTCCCGGCAAAGTAAACAGCCCAGTGTGCGCTGTGTGTGACCGAGTGGAAAGCAGCAGCAGGGGGCTTGAGGCTCAGCAGAGATTGAGGGGGAGGGAGGTTAGCTGAGCGCACGCGTTTTCACATTCGAGGCACTTGCTGTGAACGCGCTTGTGACCACGCTAATCTGGCTGTGCCGCCGCGCCCGTCGCTGCTATATAAAAAAAAATCAATCAGTACAGCTTGCTCTATATATGTCAGCAGCGTCAGCTCTCGCCTCTAGTTCCAGGAGTACATCCACTGTGGGAGTTTTCCCCGGTCTCTATTCCTGCGCAGGGTGATTAACGTTGCCCCCTCCCGCACACCAGCAATCTGAACGGCGATATCTGTAGCTTCACCATCGGCGCTTTCTCCACTACACAGCCCAAGCGGATTCCCAGGAGACACCTTCTCTGGTGGGAGTTGAGCCTCTGCTGTTGCCTTCCATTTAGGATGAGCATAGACCAACGAGAGAGGTCCCTTTGAAACGTCGGGGGGTCACCTTCTTCTAAGCGCTCCGAGGTCGCAAGGCTTATTCCCGCGGTGATCGGGAATCTTTTTTTTTTCCCAGTGCAGCTTCCAAACTTCGGAACGCTTTGCCTATGCTAATGTAGAGGTGTTATGGAGGGGGTGTTGTAGAGTTGTTACGGATGGGAAACAAACACACTGGGCGTGGCTATGTCTGTACGCGAGGAGGTGCTTACAGCGACGTCCGCACCGTTCAGCCTGGGGGGCTGACACGGAGCTGGGATCCCCCACGGCCCCACCCCCTCAGTGGGGGAGTTGATATATAAGGCGGTGAGCCGGAGGGCTCGGGGCAGTGTGTGTTCAGCTTTAACCAGTGAAGAAAGAAGATCTGCTAGATAGGCCCTGGGACTCCCCTGGATCGCTGTCCTTCTCAGGGCCGACCAGGGCGAGCCAGTGGCGTGGCCCCGAGAGCCCAGAGCCGATGCTCTTGTCAGAGCCGGTCTGGGGACTCAGGGTGCCGTAATCCCAGCTTAACCCGGGCTGGGTTAGCTAGCCTCCCCTAGCCCGGTAGTGGAGGACCTAGGAGTAGGCTAGTTGTGACCTAGAGAGTTGACCTCCCAGTTAGACGGGTGAAGAGGCCGATACCCCTTCCAGTGTTGTACATCCCGGCCTGTTCTGTACTTGGTACTTAATAAATAAGTGTGCCTCCAACTACGTCGTCGAAAGTATCCTGGAACACACTACATTAATAAGACCATCGGAGTCTTTGGCTATATTAAAGCCTATCTCGAAAACTCACCTCGTTAAACTGGCATTTACCCACCTAGTTCTGGCCAGTTCTGCAATTGACATGAAGGGATGAAATGCGCCTCACAAATGTCAATTGTTATTGGTATCAATCCACCAGCTAGCATTCTCGGTGACTGGAAACCCCTCCAGAAGGAGTTTGTTGCAGCCTCCTCATACTGAAGCCACGAGCCACCGCTGTCCATAATCAAGGTGCAAGCCTCACAAGGAGTCATGTTTTTAATAGCATTATTAATTGACCTATATAAGAAACTTCATTTGTTTTTCTGTGAGTCCGTCGGTCACAGCAGTAGCTTGAGTATTGCTTACCGGGACGAGTTGTGGCTCATTTTCACCGGAGCGAATGAGGGAACTTACTTTTTGATGATGAACTTTGTACGACCTGTGATCGTCGACCTCGGATAAGGAGAAAAAAAACCACACCGCGACCGAATACTTTCAACAAAACTCATCGCAACGAGCGGTGGCAGACGAAGCACGGCATTGCACCGAGTGTGAAACGTGACTGGGTGGTGGAGGACGAAGCCCAACGAGACTTCACGTCACTCATCAGAATTCGATATCCGGAAGTTTGTCCACAAATTCCACACTCATTGACTTGTTGATCAAATTGGTACCGTTATGCGTGAAGCCAGCAGTGGTTGGCCTACGTAAGACTCCTCTCCTCGATCGCTAGGGTGGTGTTGGTGTCGGCTTTTCACGTGGCCTGTCATCCAGCGCTGTGGAGGCTGCGAGGGTTGGTGGATCACAACAAAACGTTGTGAAACTCCCTTTCCCTTCTGGCCATTGAGGACGTGTGAGGCGCCGGTACACTGGCTCGTCGGGAGAAGCTGATCCGGCAAATGTGGACTCCCACCTGTGCCGTCCGTACGGGATATATTGTTGCCCCAACATGCACACCCCCGTGGGTTTTCTCCGATCCATCTGGTTTCCTGCTACATACAAACACTCATGCGGTATAGGTTCATTTATTCATCACCCACAGTCAGCGACGGACCCTCACGCGGTGACAGCGTTTGCATGAACTGCTCTTGGCTGCCATACACCGGCGTCTCGAGTGATTTGTTTGATCGATGGATCATGGTGGAATGACCACGGAGGGGCGGCGCATAGGCTGAGAACATCCTCATATGAAGAGGACTGCAGAGCTTTGATGGGAATTCGGTACCGGCTCACCGCCTGGCTGCCTTTCCAGCTTGTCTGTGTTTTCCCTACGTATCTTAAAGTAATTATCTTCCTCTCTTCAAGAGTGAGTGGATACTGGGTGGTGCATTAAAGTTGAAATTATAATAATTATTATTAATGTGCAATTGCGATTAGGGAAACCACTTCGACTTTTTTTCATTGACTGCTACCAATATCGATGGAATAGAAAAAACCGAGGTGTACAGTATTGTACAATATCACACATGGGAATTTCTGGAGTGCACAAATAGCACAATTTGGTGAGACACTGGTCCTCTGCATGCAGTTTATGTAAATACAGTAAACCCTTGTTAATTTGACACATTTGGGGCTGTGGCCTTACCGAATTATCCAATATTCCGAATTATGTACAATGGTAGTCTTGCCCCGATATTTTTTTGTTTCAAATTTTTTTTCCAAAAATGATTTTCTCCCGGCTTTTCTTGATGTAAAAAATTCTCGATTTTATATCAAACTCTTCTTTACACGCCATACGCATTAACACACCTGCATTAATTCTATCCATACGTATGCCCATCTAAAACTTGACTCCTACCACCATCCATCCCAGAAAAATTCCCTCATCAAAACTCTACACCATAGAGCTCGATGTATTTCCGACCATCATCACCTAGCGAGTGAACTGGAACACGTACACCAAGCTCTCAAGATGACTGGATATTCAGACTACACAATCCGTAAAGCTATCACCCCAACCGTTGGGAAAGAACCATCTGAGGACCCAATCAAAACCATCACCTTGCCATACATAGCAGGGGTCACCAAAAATATTTCCAAAATCATGAGCAAACACAAGATCCAGGTTTGATTCAACACAGTACACAAAATTCGTGATCTGATCTCATCTGTGAAGGATGTTATCCCTGACATGCAATACCCCGGCATCTACAAACTAAGCTGTGTCTGCGGCAGTAGTTACATTGGGGAAATGCACCCACTTAATCTACAGTGTAATAACCAACCTCTTTCATTTCTACCTCGACATTTATACCCTCTCAGAGTAACCCCGCTCATTATGTATGTTGAACTTATTTCGCACCGTACGTAACCAACCATGCTAATCAGGGCTGTGCAGAAAGGACGACAAACTTAACACAAAAAGCAGTTATAAAGAAATGAGTTAATGGTATATCAAACCCTCTGCTATTTTTACACGCTTTCTATTAACTCACTCTGTTGTTGTTGTTGTATCCTTAAATCTTGTAACTCAATTTTAACCCACTTCCCAATATGGTATCGACTGCAAACTTGGTATACTTATGTCTTACTGATGACAATACTATATTCTATCATAAAAAATATATTTTTGTAAACATTTTTTTTTCTATGTTATGTTTCGGCTTGGGTCTAATTTTCCACGCTCAACTAACGTTGGCTGTAATTGGCCACGGTCCCTTACGTTATGGCAAGCTTCGGGGCCACTTCCTGAAGTCGTGGAGTTCTGCCATTACTAGCACGGTACATTTCATTAAAGCGTGTTTTTAAAAAAGTTTTTAAATATTACTTATTTATTCCACACACTGCCCCCCAAAATACACTGGGGCCTGACACATAGGTCACTTGTTATGCAGGGACTAGGTGTGGTTGCAATGATGAAACTCACAAACCAGATTTTCCGGTTGTCATTCTGTAGAGATTGCTAATTTGCTCAGGGTCTGGTATTAACCCATCAGCTGTAAGCAATACACTTCAGAATTGCAGGTGTGGAGATCGATGTGAAATCAAACCGATTCATTCTTGTGGTTATGAAAAAAATGGGAAGCTGCTTGTGGTGAGATGGTTGGCACGTTGGACTTGTAATACAGTGGTCGTCAGTTTGATAAAATCTCGTGGGGGGGTGACGTTTCTTAAATCGCCCCTCGCCTGTCCACCTTGCAGCATGAAAGGGGACACCACAGTTCGTCCCACGTCCGACCGTATGGGCGCATACGCAGACTAATTTCTTTAGAACTCCTTTTTGTGTTTGGTTTGTTGTCTGTCCTATTGCGACACAAAATGAAGACTGATTGATTGCCGTTCCACCGCACCTCCGATGAGCACGGTTGGCTAAGTACGGCGCGAAAGAAGTTCAACATACTTACACATGAGTGAATTAAAACCTCGTATAGCGAAACATTTTACGGTCGAAATAGATGAACCGCATACACGCGATATCGCACAAACCGAACCCGCACATAAAGCGAGGGAAAGCTGTATTATTTAAGTTGGATCTCTGAAAGTTTATGGCCAGGATGTGTACAACCAACAAAAATGAAACGCACCCTGTTTCTTAAACGAGTCTTCATTATAGTCGTGGATGAGGGTGGGGGGTCATCGTTATACAGAGCACTTGCCGAATGCCCCCTGCCAGGAGATAACCGCTCAAAAATCTGTGCTCTTATTGTTAAACCGCAGCGTGCTGAAACGAGCGTCATTGTTGGGATTTGTTTTTAAATCCTTTATATTATGTTCACTTGCTTGTTTACGACCGTGAAAATCTTTCGGTCGTTTTTTAACCCACTTCCCGTGATCCAATCGAGCTGACATTTTCCACACAGACTCGTTGTACGTGACAATTAATGGTCGTGACATTTTTTTCCCAAAATTTTACACTTTTTAGGACAAAAATATATTTAATTACCAATTGCTTAATGCTGCCATGCAATCATCTGACCCATAGGTGGCAGCCATCTCAAGCCATAGGACGAGAGGACTCTAGCCGCCACGCATATAAAGGATTTATAGTGAAAAACTTTGTTTTTACGGGTTAATTTTTTTTCCCATTGTTATCGTCCCCCACCCTTCCCCCATGATCATGGTGATATTGAGTTTCCTCCTGTGGTAACATTGTTCAGGGCACTTCTAGCGAAATAAATGTGTGGCGAGCACTCGGTGCGTTTAGTCAAGGTCCAGTGCTTATTGCCCTACTCGGCTTCAGATCGCAGTGTGGCTGAATATTGATTTCTTGCAGGGGGTAGCATTATGCACTTTGAAAACCTGACAAATGATTCAAACAAGGGCTTAATTTCTCACTGAGTATCTGCAAGCATACTTGTGCGTGTGACCAGTGGCCACGGCCAAAGAGATAAGTATGCTGGATGCGGTACGGCACATACTGCTCATCACGCTTGCTACACCTGCCTTGTGTCCATATGAGTTGCCCATCCAAGGCGCTATCCGGACTCAACCCGACTTAGCTTCCGAGATCTGGTGAGATGTTTGGGCGCATTCCGGGGTGATGTCAGACATCAGTTACCTCTGCCCGATATGTTGAAGTCATTTACCGTGAACTGCGCTACTGTAAGTTTTGAATGGCAGATGAGCGGGGTTAAGATCAGATACACCCGTGCTGTTCAAACTCCAGTGTCTGGCCCTCGAGCAAACGTTGGCCTCTAGGGGCCATGGCTACGGGCGGTTTTGACCTTTGACGTAAATGTACAATAATGTGCTCTGCCGTATTTTGTTCTGTAACCTTGTACGACGTTCAGGATTTTTTGGGTTAGATCGCGTAAATATATAAATGTGTCGTTAAACCCGCCACCACACGACACGGCCAACTAGTAAGGGTTGAGAGCCTGATGAAGCTAGTTGTAGTTACTGGCGAAATATCGTACTTAGATCGTAAATGTTGTGGCTTGGCTCTCCAACACACCGGTGTGCTGTACTAGTACACTACACTATACACTACTATACACAATACACTACACACTACACTATACAACTACTTTACACTACAATATACACTACACTGGTGCACTATACTAGTGACGAATTGGCATGTGCTGTTTACAAGACAACCCTTACTAGTTGGCTGTGTTTCGGGTGGTGGCGGGTTTAACGACACATTTATATATTTACGCGATCTAACCCAAAAAAAAACTCTTATGGATGATACTGAGCGTGTTTTTGTATTATAATTTTTGTTGCAACGCTACAAAACCGCAACCATTTGCTACAGAACTTACCGCACAGCCGACAAATAGCATTGGACAAATGTGTAGAATTGTTGGGGAAGATTGGCAACTAAAAATGCAAACTGTTTGGTTGATACTGCTGCGTTGGTATTGGTGCGCGAATAACAAAAGGAAACTCAACACGTTCGTCAGTAACGCTGTCCTTAAAAGGAAATGTAAACAATGGACAATCGGAACAGTTTATACAGATGACCAGTAGGGGGGGCGGGGGGGGGTTGCACATGTTAAGAATGCGTTGAGTTTTTTCGTGTTGTTGTTTGTGCTTGAGGCCCACCACGGCCAACGCACCATCGCCAGTTAAGAATGTCAACCTCTCGTGGTACACACATCAATGGCACGCAGGACCGGTTCATGATTGGTTTCTTTCGAGTCGGATCGTCAAGGTGCAATGTCAGTTTTCAACGATAACATTATGTAACACAATTTTTGTTCCTGGGTAATAAGTGTTATTTCGTAATTGCTTATGCCTAAAAAGTAGAGAAAATGGCTATTATTCCCCACAAACTTTGCTTTTGTGACCAGGACAGTGATATTTTGAAATTTACTTATTTTCAATGTATCCATTTAGGCAGCTGGAACTAAACTGAACTGGTGGGCTTTATACTACTATTTATATTACTGGAAAGTTCTAGAATGTTCTAGAAGTTACTCCAAGTTTACTCAGTACTGAATCTATCTTAATGTTCTGGAAAGTAGGTAAATTTCAAAATATCAATGTCCTGGTCACAAAAGCAAAGTTTGTAGGGAATAACAGCCATTTTATGTACTTTTGAGGCATAATCAATTAGGAAATAACACTTACTACCCAGGAACAAAAAAATGTGTTACACAGTGTAACCCTTCACTACTCGACGCAGCCGATCAAATCGAGATGTCACGTGGGAAAAATATGCCAATTGATTTGCTTTATCAGCAAAGAGGAATGTTGAAGAGCGAGCAAATATTTGCCAATTTTTATCCAACGGTTCTTGCAAAATAGTACTGTTTACATCGTTTAAAGCTTAATGTTACATTGATAACCAACACGATTAGGGCACACGTGGCTAGAATACATGCAGTTTAACACGCGACCGATATTCATAGTCAAGGTTTTTTGGGTTAGAGCACGTAAGTATAGATGCCACTTTTTTCAAATTTTCTTGCTGTGGATTTCACACCTGATGATGATTGCTTGTGTTGCAGTCGAAACGTCGTGAGAATTTTTATTGTTTTATATTTTTATTATTTTATTATTTCCCTTCTACGTGACTTTACCGAAAGAACCAAGAATAACTATAGATGCGTCGTAACCCTCCACCACCCGACAAACCGAGTAAGGTTTGTCACGTCAACAACGCACACAAGTCGATTTCATCGCTTCCATCTCTTCGATTGATGTCCTTTCTGTTGAGTTCCCGCCTTTGGATGGCACTCCACCATGAGTCTCAACCGCTGGACATTATCTCCTTTAGTGACGTGTCCCACCAAAAGCTACTTTACTCCTTTAGGATAGAAAAATATGTAATCGCCTAATGCTTTTGAAAAGTCTTTTCTATTTATCTGCGTGATCTTTCAAGGCACCGTTAATGATGAATGCCGTTGTTTAGTCACGAAATAATAATCAGTTTCCAGCCATCACCGATTAGCACGGTTGCCGATGTATGGTGCAAAAGAAGTTCAACGTACATACACACACACAACAACATTTGCCGTGCGCTGAACGACAATCGCTGCGCGCGTTTAAACGCGCATCTCGCATCTTCGCGGCAGGTGACAACGCGAGCCCTGCCGGTGGTGGCAGCAGCTGCGGCGACGCTGGCGGCTCTGGTGGCGGTGGCGGTGGCGGTGGCGGCGGCGGTGGCGGCGGCGGCGGCGTCTCGGCCGAGTCCCTGGTCACGCCGCGCGATAGCATCTTCATGAGCCACCTCAGTGAGCGGCTCGGCTTCGGGGAGAAGCTGTGGAGCCACTCTCCTGTCCGCTGGTCGTCGTCCTCCTCGGTCGACCCCGCCACGGTGACTCCCGCCGCCGACGATGAGGATGCCGACGATTTTGACGATTTCGATGATTCCGATGCCGACGATGCGGGCACGGGAGAGCGGGCGAACCAGCCCGAGAGCTCGCGCGGAGCGGGCAGAGCGGGCGGGGAAGAGGAGCCCGGAGAGAAGCGCGGCTCGCCGGCCCGGGACGGGGCACGGCGACTCAGTGGGTGAGCGACGCCACGACCACCGCCAACCACGAGCTTCGCTGCTACCGCCACTATCACCGCTACTGCCACTATCACCGCTACCGCCACTATCACCGCCGCCACCACTATCACCGCCACCACCACTATCACCAATACCACCACTATCACTGCTACCGCCACTATCACCGCCACCACCACTATCACCAATACCACCACTATCACCAATACCACCACAATCACCACTACTGCCACTATCACCGCCGCCACCACTATCACCAATACCACCACTATCACTGCTACCGCCACTATCACCGCCACCACCACTATCACCAATACCACCACTATCACCAATACCACCACAATCACCACTACTGCCACTATCACCGCCACCACCACTATCACCGCCACCACTACTATCACCAATACCACCACTATCACCGCCACCACCACTATCACCAATACCACCACTATCACCGCCACCACCACTATCACCAATACCACCACTATCACCGCCACCACCACTATCACCGCCACCACCACTATCACCAATACCACCACTATCACCGCCTCCACCACTATCACCGCCGCCACCACTATCACCAATACCACCACTATC
>CM025657.2:6955266-7020090 GCA_014621495.2 Entosphenus tridentatus
ACTATCACCGCCGCCACCACTATCACCAATACCACCACTATCACCGCCGTCACCACTATCACTGCCACCACGAGCGCTAGCACTGCCATCACTACCACCAATACCACCACTCACACCGCCATCACTCGCACCTCAGCTACCACCACTACCACCACCACTACTAACACACCACTACGACCGCTGCACTAGCACTGCCACCACTAGCACTTGCACCACCACCAACCACCACTACCATCACTACCACCACTACTGCTACCACCACTACCACCAACACCACGACCACCACCACCACCGCTAGCACTGCCACCATGCCTGTCCGCCTTTATCTTCCCAGTTCTTATGTTTAGACACTGCACCAGGTACTCGTGTAAGGCTGAGTCAACCTAGCGGAGGCTCAAGACCGGTTCGGATATATTCTCCGTCGATGTTGGCCATGAGTGGGAATCCAAATCAGGTCGCCGGGTCCGTAGAGCATTGCGCTAACTGCTCCCAAAAGGGAGAAGAGAGCGTGCACACACACACACACACAAAGACAAAGATCCCCCGTGTATCCTTAACAGACTTGGGGCAAGTGCTGTTAGCGAGCACCTAATGAAGGCTGGAATAGTACACGAGGGGGTGGGTGGCCACCACCACGCCCGACCGCCTTTGTCTCTCCAGTGGCGATGTTTACACACCGCACCAGGTACTCACTGCGGGCTGAGTCGACCTAGAGAAGGCCCAGGCCGGTTCAGATAATCGTCGCTGGTGTTGGCCACGAGCGGCGATCGAACCCGGGTCGCCAGGTTCGCAGCGCGCTAACCGCCACACTACCGCTCTGCACACACACACACACACGCGTTGGCACATACACACAAAGACAGGGACCCCCCATATAGCCTGCACAGGGTGTCGGGGCAGGTGCCGACCTAGATATCAGCCGAAAAACTTTAGGGGGGGGGGGGGGGGGAGAGCTTGCCAACCACCACCTCACTGCCAGCTGCGAGTCGCAAAGAGACGGGTGTTGAAGTGAACAGCGGAGGGGAGAGCGCTCACGTTCGGACACGGTGACGAGACGGTGGGGGATCGCAGGCGCGGCCATTCGTCCCCGTCTCTAGCGGACAAGTGGGGCAACAGCTCTGCGCGTTATTGAGGGACTACGACGACTGTGTGGCGTTGTTGTTCGTCCCTTGGTGTGGTCTGGGACTGTTGTTGTTGTTGTTTTTGCTGCCTTGCCCCCCCCCCCCAAGCTTGATAAATTGGACTTGTAAAATAATAATTTCATTGTTTATTGACTTTAGTGACTTTTGCAGTCCTATCGTTGTTTTTCGTGAATTGTTTGCTGTTGTGACTCGCTGACCCACCCGTACTGGACATGTGCGAAACAGAGCTTCATACTCTTTGGTTCCTTCGGTAAAGTCACGTAGTTAGAAATAAAATCAAACAAATCACGACGTTTCGATCGCGACACAAGCGGTCGTCATCAGGCTCCATAGCCCATCGGATTCCTCCTCCGGTCTAAATAAAGATTCTGATGATTCTGTATAACGAGACGGCGCCACAAGTCACTGCTGCCACCGCTCTCGAAGGCCTCACGGTTCACCGGGGCAGCGTAGAGCGGCTCTTCTTAGTCTTCTCTTCTCTACTGCTTCTTTCTTGTTTTTATTTTATTCTCTCTTATTTCTTAACTTCTTTTTCTCTTCTTTCTTCTTCTTTCTTCTCTCCTCTTCTTCTTTCATCTCTTATTTTATTCTCTTCTTCTTATCATCATTATTATTGTATTCTGCCGTATGCCTGATGTAGATGTAGAACAACGACTAGAAGTTCACATTCAGGTGTTCAAGCCAGATAACCGGGTCGGGAGCAGCGGAGTCTATCGCCGTGATGATGTCTCCTTTGTATCTGTGCATCGGGCACTGCGTCGCTATACGTTGTACGGTCAAGTCTGGATGACCACACACTACCAGAGAGTTTTTAATTCGACATTTGTGCATCCGGTATCCGCATCTGCCAAGATTTGTGCAGTTGGATGCCGTTTATGGTGGACCGTGAGCTTCGTGAAAGGTCAAACCCAGGGGTCTTCTGCATTGGGGCCTTTCACGATCGGCGTTTGCGAAGGGCGCGTACTTGCGAACGGTGACGCTCACGCCAGCTCCCCGCGTGCAGGTTGGGACCCCTGCTGGGCGCGGGCGGTGGCGCTGCCATCTCGATACCGAGGCTCAGGCTGACGATGAACTCTGGTGAGTGCCTCTTCCTCAACGCACACTTGGGCACCGCTCACCCCTCACTCGGACGCTCTGCACAAAAGACAAAGATCCACTCCCCCCACCCCCCGTATAGCCTCAACAGACTTTTGTGGCTCACACATGCACGTATTCTCACTCACACACACGCGCTCACACAACGCACACATCATGTCCGCAAGTAGCGGGCACGATGTCCTCTACTGCGATGTCCCGAGTGTCCTTTTGTGCGTTTCTCATTGTCCCGCAGAGTGTCTGTATCAGGAATACCGCACCGAGACCATCGTGCAGACGCTGCTACGGCAGCGGTGCCACGACGGGGAGGGAGACACCGAGTTGCATGGCCACTTTCAGCAGCTGGTGGCGTCCATAACGCTGGACGACAACAACGGCAGCAGCGGTAGGAGCGGCAGAAGCTCGCCACCAGTAGGACAGCCCTGTCTGAGACTACAGGACTCCACAACGGTAAACTTTGCAGTCAGAAACGCCCGTGGTTAATTACGCGAAGTAACAATCATAATCATGGTAATGTTATTATTAGCTTCATGTGTTCAGCCAATTGGTGAGTGTTTCCCATGGACTAGAAGCACACGCGTATGTGTAATCGTCAGGACTCAATGCTAAGCAAAAAGGTAAAAGCGGTGCCACAGCTGACTTGAAGGACCTCCACTAGAGGGGAGCTCCAGAGAAACGCTCTGAGAGACTAACTATGGGAGCTTTGTGCCAGTATCCAAAATGAGGCAAAAATAGGAATAGGCTTTACCCCTCTCTGGCAATGAAACAGGAGTTGTGTAAAGATGTTCAAACACAAAATAGATGCCATTTGCAAGGCATCAAGTCTGCATTAACCACACGCAGTACTTGTGGCAAAACATGCAAAACAAACATGCTCTGATAATATTTGCATTGTCTTTGAAACTGATTGGCCTACACCAGACACAGCCCTTCTTGAGAGACTATTTGACCTACTCTTCCACGCCGACCAGACGTGTTGGAAGAGGTGAGAGTTGCCCACACTTTACCCCACCACGTATGTGACCTACCCATCGACTAATCGTGGTGAACCCATTCGTGCTGCTCGGTGAACAGAGGCGGAAGGGCGCGTTCAAGAAACTTGCAGCAGCGTCTCAACTGTTGCGCCGTTGAGAACTTGGCGACCTCCGGAGTCCAGTGTGATAACCGTTACAACCACAGCAGCATCCTCAATGCTAAATGATATATGGGCAATTCCAGAGGAGCCGAATCGCAAGAACTCGCTGCATTCTCTGCCCGATTAAACATCACTACTCGTCAGGGTCGTGCCGTGTTTATTTTAGAGGGTGGTGCCACATCGCGGGAGTATAAAAACGAACGTCGCTCGGATTCCGTTTGCCGCGACGCCGGATTCCGTTTGCCGCGACACCGACCGCGCACCGCGCGTGACGTGACGGTTCTTAATCTCCTCCCGTCGGTCAAGGGCCCCCTCGAGCTCCCTCCGCCCCAATCGAACGGCGCGGTGCCAGCGATCTGCGCGGCGCCCGTCCACCCCGGGCCATCGCTGGACACCCCCAGGCCGCCGGAGAAGGGCCCCGTGTTCGAGTTTTGGCACACGCTGCCCGAGGTGCAGAGCAGCCACCTCCTCTCCACCATGACCAAAGAGCAGATCAAACTGCAGGAGGTACTTTGCACCGCCCTCCCCCCCACACCACGTGTTGTGCGACAGCTTCCCGATCGCTTAGAGCCGGGGCCATCCAATTATTTCGCAAAACGATGAGTCGGTCATTTCTCATCTCAAACAAGCTTTGAGGCGGTTCGGATTGTTTATCTCCCGTTTACAGGCCTGGACCGGTGGTGGTGGAAATTCCGCATTAATGTGGCGGGGGAAAGTATATCCATAGCACCAGTGTTGTGCTTCTTCTTTCGTATTGGCTGATGTAGATGCAGAGCAACAATTGCACATTCAGGTGGTCAAGCCAGATAACCGCGTCAGGCGCAGCGGAGTGGATCATCGCTGTGATGCCTCTTTCGTATTTGTGGATCGGGGCGTTGTTGACTGTCACACAAAGTGGTTCTCATTTTGTGAACCTCCGGAGGGATGGCAGGGGCTGCGTCAAACCCCTCCCCCCTACCCCAACCCGGACCGGGTGTTGAACTCACAACCGTCCGATCGCGAGCCACAAGCCCCACCGCTGAGCCGCACAATCGATTACTCTGCCGATTGGCAGTTTCATGACTCGCCTCGTCGTCTAAAACAGAAAATAGTTTGGAAGACATTTCTCACCTCTTTCCCCCACGATCAATGTAGCCGGTATTCAAGAGGGCGAGTCCCGAACAGCAAACCTACACTCGAGTTCCGTGCATAGTGGCGGATGGACGGACGGACGGAGGGCGTTGGCGCACGGCTTTATACACGCGACTACGGTGAACGTGTTGGGTGTTTGCACCGCTCCCGCTTGTGCCCAGGCCATGTTCGAGTTGATCACGTCAGAAGCGTCGTACTTGCGGAGTCTGCGCGTCGCCACGGAGGTGTTCATCGACAACCCTGACGTGAACGAGGTGCTCCCCTCCTCGCAGAGACACTTCGTCTTCTCCAACCTCCAGGAGGTGAAGGCGGTGAGCGAGAGGTGAGGGCACCGGCTCGGGCCGACACTTCTTCTCATTCTACCCTTCCCCCCTCCTCCCCTCCTCCTCCCCCCCCCTCCTTCTCCCCCTCCTCCTCCTCCTAATTATAAAGAGATGATGGTTAATGATGGTAATTATGATACCATAGATCACGGAGGATCGTGATGGTGGTGGTGATAGCGAAGATGGCATTGATGATGATGAAGATAATGAGGATGATGATAATGATGGTTATGATGATGACTGATGATGGTGAAGATGATAATGATGATGATGATGTTGATAATGTCGATGACTTGATGACGACGATGATGATATTGTTTTTGTCATCGATGATGTCGAAGAATGCTCGCGGAGCTTGAGGAGCGCCTGGGTCAGAGCGTGGAGATCTCGGACGTGTGCGACATCGTGTACAATCACGCGGCCAAAAACTTCCGCTGCTACGTGAAGTACATCACCAACCAGCCCTACCAGGAGCGGGCGCTACGCACGCTCTCGTGAGTCCTCCGCTCCCCACACACACAACTCACTCGCACACGCGCTGGCGCTCACACACGCACTCGCACACGCGCTGGCACTCACACACGCACTCGCATGCATTCTCGCACTCGCACACGCACTCGCACAGAGACAAATATCCCCCGTGTAGCCTTAATAGACTTGGGGCAAGTGGTGTGAGTAAGTAGTGCCTATGAAGGCCGGCACAGCACAGGAGGGGATGGGTGGACGGCACCACGCAGGGCGATGTTTACACACTGCACCGAACTCGGGTCGCCAGGTTCGTGGCGCAGCGCACTAACTGTTACACGAACGCGCGCACACACACACACACACACACGCACTCGCACACACACACACACACGCGTGCACGCACGCTCGCACCTTCCTCGTTGTGCTCGCGCATGCACACGCACGCACGCGCGCACACACGCACGCACGCACGCACACACACACATACGCACACACGCGCACGCACGCAAACGCACGCACACATACGTGCACACACACACACATACGCGCACGCACGCACACACACACGCACGCACACGTACCCACTCGCTTGCACCTCCCTTGCTGCGCTCGTACCTCCATCGCTTTGGCTGCCTTCCTGCCGCAGTGACGTGACCCAGCGTGACTTGTTCACCACTTGACTTGTCGCAGAGGTTCACAGATAGAATCCGGAAGGCTGCCCTGGTTGTTGCCGCGGTTGTGCGTGGTAACCGTGAAAATACTACTTGCACGTCTCCTGCATCACTCCCAGTCGATGTGTTAAGAACCCCGTGACGTTGTTTCAAAAGAGTAGGCTGTTGTGTGCCGGCAACATAAAGTCCAAAATTTGGTACAGTAAAAAATATATATATCTAGTAGCATCATCGTCTACTGCCAAAGGTACTGCAGACTGCGTTTGTGCATTACGAGCGTGTCGTGAGTACTAGATGTACAGTGGTACCTCGGTATACGTTGTTAATTCGTTCCAGAAGGTAGGACTTATACCGAAAATGACGTAAACCAAACTAATTTTTCCCATAAGAAATAAAGGGAAAGGAAATGATCAGTTCCAGAGTATAAGAAATTATATTTTATATGGCATATTATACATTTGTAGGGTTATATAAAATAATTTAGATACTACTTAGTACTAAAATGCATACATAAATATTAATAAATGCACAAATAAATTAAAATAAATGCGTAAATAAAAATAAAATTTAACATCACTTTACCTTGCTGAGAGGAGTTGATAGCCTACGAGGATGGTGGTGAGGAAGGGGAGGAGTCGTGAACGGGGTCTACGCGGGTACGCGGTGACTCATCCTGACCCATACAAGTTCTAGCAAGCGCCTCGTATCCCAAGCAAGACGTCGTATCCCAAGCAAGACGTCGTATCCCAAGACGGTTTTTTCTCGTCAAAACACGACGTATACCAAATTCGACGTATTCCAAAGCGGTCGTATACCGAGGTATGACTGTATTCATTATTACCGCCCCCTCGTGGGCTGTGCCTACCTCGCTGTAACAGTCTGTGATGCTAAATGACAGAATAGATGTGTAGACATTGTCTCCTTCATAGGTCTGTCTCTCCACGTAAAGGTTAAACGTTTTCTTGACACAAGCCATCGTCGGCCTCGCAGCATTCTGTGAATGCATTATTTCAGCGGCACCGATTAAGTACAAGAAAACTCGGGACCAGCTTTGATGCACACCGTCTCATCAACAGTCGGGCGCATATCTCTCTGAGATGTGCATGTTAGTTCGACGCAACATGCAAACTAAACTCTACAGGCGTCAGGGTCGGGATTGAACCCACGACCTCCTATGTACCAGGTGAGGTAGTTAACTAGTTAACACCTTGCATGACCCGTCACATGCCTACCGCCTTCTTAACGTGCGGGGGTGGGGGGGATCTTTATATATTTTGTCTGCGGGTGCAGAAATGAAACGCCACAGTTCAGTCAGATTCTCAACAGGCTGATCAGTGAACCCCGCTGCAAGAACCTCCCGCTGTCTTCCTTCCTCCTGCTGCCCTTCCAGCGCATCACGCGGCTCAAGCTGCTGGTGGAGGTGAGAGAGGCGCTGCCACGTGAGGGCCGTTTGACAAACGAGTCCCATGGCCTGGCACGTATATATTTACATCCTGTTCTGCTCTTGTATTTTTTCAGAATATCCTCAAGAGGACGGAGAAAGGCACGCAAAGATACCAGAACGCGCAGAGGGCTAGCAAGCAATTGGAAATGGTAAAAAGTTAAATCGCAATCTTTCCTGAATGACACACATCTTGTTCGCACGCTTAACGTGTGGGTCGTAAAATCATCGCTCCAGTGCGAGTTACTTGTGCTTCATATCGGCTTTTGTGAAGGAAAACGATGTCATAAAAATAATAATATTTGGCTGCTCTAAATTTCCACATCATAAGCCACTTTACTGAACTATCATTTGTGGCCAGGTTGCTTCTGAAAAAGATCTATACAGCTCAGTGGGCCTTACCTGGTAAAAAAAAAAGAATAGGCAATATTTTGGGGAGTGGCCCCTTCTCATACTATGAGGGAGGCCTATTGCCCAATACGTCACCTCGTATGTGTGATGCTGTTTAAGGAATTGTTATGAACGAACGTGGTGAGTTTTTTTTGTTAATTTGTGCTTGTGCACCACTGTCAGTGCAGCAGCAGCATCAAATAATTAGTGAATTGCCCGATGATGCTGGATCCAATTACCAGCGAAACGTCGTACTCAAATTGTAAATGTTGTGGTTTCACGCTTCAACACACCAGTGGGCTAAAGCAGTGAACTATTTGTCTTTTGTTAACGTGACACTTTTTTACTGATTGGCCGTGTCGGGTGGTGGAGGGTAACGACACATTTATAAATAACGCGATCTAAACCCAAAAACGTTGATTATGAAATTGAATTTAGTTTTTAGGTTTAATATTATGTCGTTCCAACCTGGATTTTGCACTCACGACCAACTGAAACTTACAATAACTAGTGTAACTTTTCGATTTAAAGCTTTCGTGACTGCAGGAATTCATCTTCTTGGTTCTTTCGGTAGTGTAACATCAACGTGATCAAGATTCGTGTCGTAAATAAGTTACCACCAAGTCATCATTACACCATTTATTCAGGACAAAGTCTCTAAATTATTTTTTTCAGCAGCGTCCTTTATTGAGATGTTTTTTCCAATTCCATTTGTGATGAGTCTTTGGCTTGTGGGAGGAAATGAAGAAACCCAGAGAAATCCCACACACAGGAGTTAATAACACTCACAGGAGGTAATAACACTCACAGCGTCCGTGCAAAGGGTCTCAGAATACGTTTTCTGTACTGCCACTTCCTGTCCAACCTCGTAACCCAGTGATAAATCGTGCACCCCGACAGCTGAGCCCACCATCGGTTTTCACATCCATCAGGCACAACAGTGAGCAAGTTAACCTTTTCCCTTTCCGAGATTTATGCAAGTTACAGGGTGGGGCCCGTTCACCGTTGAATCTTGGAACGTGCAAGCGGTTAGCGTAAATTTTATTTAGAGGCATATTGCCACTGTTTTTGAAGACATTGTACTCACCGCAGAAAACCGTAGCGACACGACCGCAACTCTACGACAGCCGGCGCCAAACTGTGCCGCACGCCCTCCCGCACGGCCTTGTGAGAGCCTCGGTACCGATCAAGTTATTTTATTTTAGTTTTTCTTCCGATTTAGTTCCGATGTTGCACACGTACGTATGTCATTGGAACACGTACGCCATCGGAACGGAATTGTAAGAACGGCTGATGAAGTACACACGCACACCATCGGAATGGGAAAGAGGTTAATGGTGCCGGATTAGCGCCTTTGCCACGTTGGACGGCAGCGTAGGAGGAGTCTTGCGCCAACGCTGCCCCACCCGTCCCCCCGTCCCCCCGTGCTGCAGTGCATCATGGAGTGCAACGACGGTATTCTCAAGATGAGCCGGACGGAGCAGCTCATTCACATTGAGAAAACGCTCGAGTTCAAGGACAAGGTACGCGCCAAATTGCCCCCCCCCCTTCCCTTTCGGACACGCGTCACATAGCCCCCCCCCCCCGTGCACCTCCGTGCGCGCCGCCATGACGACGGGAATTGCGTTGCTACGTTGCCACGTTGCCCCACGGCCGCCGCGAAGTGAGCCGCTTCGATTCGCGAGCCATAAGTGACGGTGGCCAGCAGGGGCAGCGCTTGCCTACCTAGCAGCAGTCTGTAAGAGGCGATACGGCAGAACGTCGTCCGTGTGTGCCTTCTGGCTTTTTTCGCGCGCGTGCAGTCGGTGCCGATCATATCGCACTCGCGATGGCTCTACAAGCAGGGAGAGCTGATGGAGATGCACCAGGCGCAGAGCATGACTCTCCGCAGCAGCAAAGTCAGCTTCAAGCCACTCTACCTGTTCCTCTTCACCGACCTCCTGCTCTTCGCTCGCAAGAAGGAGTGAGCTCGCAATTGATAATTGGTTATTTACCCTTCTATCTGGCAACAAAACTGACACCTTTTTTACAAGGAGTCATGTTTGCATAGACCACAATACCTGCAGTCATAATGCAAACAAAACACACAACTCTGATAATGTATGCACTGTCCTTGAAGTTGATTGGTCCACACCCGAGACAGCTTTCCTTAGAGCCTAGTCTCACATGGGTTGGACCAGATGACGCCAAAAGGCGCATTTGTAAAAAAGGTGTCAGTTTTGTTGCCAGATAGAAGGGTAAAAAACTAATTATCATATTTTTTTACTGGCAAATGAGGTTCCAATGGAGCTCGCAATTGTCGCACTTCCTGCACGTTTCATTTCGATTTCTTACCCCCATGAAGCCTCGTCGCCGAACGAGTGGCAAAGGAAAAGCGCGTCGCGGGGAGAGCGCAGCGGCATTACAGCGACGTAGCGTGGTGGGCACGGAGCCCTCGTGCGTGGAATTAAATGGGGCCCGATGTAAAAGCAGCGAGAAAGGCCCCCGCCCGGTTACGAGTTTACAGGTTTCCCTCGCCTTTTGGCGGGAGGTGCGTTGCAAAAAAAATGGGCGCACAAAGCGAAGCCGCACGAGACGGCTGCCTGCTGAGTAGCGCACAGAAGATACATACAGTATACTCACAATGTTGCCCCATGTCCAACCGCATAGCCGCATGTAGAGTAACTTCTAACCGCTTATCGCGAATATTGGGTACAAATAGGTTTAGTCACGTATACGGCACGAAATCCCACAAACCGAACCCACGTCGAGCGAAGGAAACCTGTTTATAGCAATTTGGGACACCGCAGAGGCGAGATGTTAGCTCCTTTGACTGGTACGCAGGCGGGCGTGGGTTCAATCCACCCCCCCGTCCCCCCTGTCCCCCCCCCACATTCCCACAGCCACCTCAGTGCCAGCACCGCCGCCCCACCAAATGTCTTAAGCCTCCAGCCCCCGCCGGTTTTCATGCCGTGTGCCCCCCCCCCGGCTGCGTTTGCTGCAGTGCCGGGACACGCTTCCTGGTGTTTGAGCACGCGGAGCTGACGGCCGTGTCGGTGAATGAGCAGCAGCCCATCCAGAACCACAAGCATCTTGTCCACCTCAAGGTTAACTTGGACAATCGCAAGAGACGCAAGACGTTCATCCTCAAGGCGCAATCGGAGTGGGTCACACGCTCGCGCAACTCCGCCATTCCTCCCTATTCCTTATTCCAAGTCCTCTGATCATCTCTCTTACCAAGTTCTTACAATAATGCTCGATTCAAGAAACGTGTTCACTCTTTGTCTATTATGCCTTCAGTGGTGTCATTTGTTGCTGGCCGCTTGGCGTTTTGGACCTTGGGGGGGGGGGGGGCCCTGTACTCGGCCACTTTGATTTGAAAAAGAGAAGCTCAAAGTCCTGTTTGGCCGCTTCGATTTTCTGTCCCCATGTGCTTTTTGTATTTATGCATGTACGTTGAACTTCTTTTGCACAAAACGTAGCCAACTGCTAATCAGTTCTAAGCAAATTAGTTTTCAATCTATAAAAGTGCACAGCTCCAGCGGCTTCCTAATATCAGAAGGAAGAGCCTTCCAGACGGCCGCAGAAGCGGATCTAAAAACGTGCCATGCGGCGACCAACTTTATTTTATGGCTAGCCAGAAGATGCTGCTGCGAGGATGACCGGAGTTCGCCTGATGATGGTTTATGCTCCTTCTGTTCTGTGCCTCTTCTCCCGTCACCTCCACTGTCCTCACATCTCGTTCCACCGCATCCCTGCCACCTTGCGCTCCGGTCTCCCTCAAATAATTCCGCCCTGCACCGGCAAATGCAGTCACATCAAATCTTTCTGATATAATGGCACTAATAAGTGTCAAAATAATTACACGTATTTGTGTCATTATATTGACACTAGTACACGGTATCAATAATGACACAAGTACTCAGATTGTAAATGGTGTGGCTTGGCTCTCCAACACACCGGTGTGCTGTACTAGTGACAAATTACCATGTATTGTTTACGTGACAACCATTACTGGTTGGCTGTGTTGGGTGGTGGCGGGTTTAATGACACATTTATATATCTACGCGATCTAACCCAAAAAACCTGTTATAGATAATGACACTTATGCTGGACTCCCAGTGGCCTTCGAAAAATCAATAAAAAATGTGACCACTCCTCTGTGAGTGATGCTGTTGGCAGAGCACTCACTTGAAAGTTTTCATATTTAGGCTGACTCAGCCCATCATCTTCCCCTCTGGGGTGCTGATGAAACGATTACCACTTTCATGAATAGATGGGTCCCCTGGCCTAGGAATGTGGAATTTCTACCACTGGTTCAGGGACGTCGGTGGAAATGATTTCCACCCGATTGTTGGTTTCAGTCAGCAGGGAGATCCTTTGCCTTAACTTCACCCAAACTTAGTGTCCATGACTCGTTGCCTCCCTCTGTTCATTCCGGGATGTTGCGGAGGATGGCTCGTGATTGACAAAAACAAATCTCGTATCCTCTCTTGCTTTTGAGTTTTTCTCAAGCAATGGTTGTCTCCTTTTTCTCGTTGTGCAGGAATGAGCAGAAGCGATGGATCACTGCCATCAATCCGAAGCGGAACAAAACACCGTCAGAGGCGTATGGCTTCTATGGTCAGTCAAGAGAGAGAGCTTGTGGTCTGGGGAAGTTCCTGTCTCGATTACAGAGATAATATATTGTTTTATGGGGGGGGGGGGACATTAGGCCAAGGGTATAGCTACCATAGGGTGTCATGTATGTCCAGACACAAACAACTTTTTTTTTTTAAATATGGCTAAGAGACACTCACGGCATTTTTGATGGAATATATCAACTCGAATATCCAACTTGCTGAGGGGAGAAAAAAAAAGGCTCTCTGAGTGGTTACTTGAAAATGTTGGATATGTGAACACCTGGAGAAAATGAAAGTGGCGCCATTATGTATGCAGAGTTTACTGAACACAAATTAGGCGCAAACTGCTTTAAACATCCTAATATGCTCTACTGTACTCTAGAAGTTGGCGAATGTACGTGAGATCGAGGAAATATGACTGTGACAAGGTTGGACGTGTAAATGTCTATAGAACATGACACCTTCAAGTGCCGTTTGTTGCTGGTCGCTGGGCATTTTGGACCTTTGGGGCGCTGTCCTCGGTCACTGATTTGAAAAGAAAAAACATCTCAAAGTCCCGTTGTTGCATTCGTTCGGCCCCTTGGGATTTTCCATCCCAATATGCTTCTTGTATTTATTTATGTACGTTGAACTTCGCTTGCACCATACGTAGCCATCTGTGCTAATCGACATTGTACTTTATTTTACAATTTATCTCATTTATTTTTCCTGCTGTTCGAAGACAAAGATCCCCTGTGTAGCCTTTGCAGGCTGCTGGGGCAGTGTTGTTAGCGAGCACCTATGAACGCCGGCAAGGCACACGAGGGAGTGGGTGGCCAGCACCATGCCCGGACACCTTTGTCTCCTGAGTTGCATTGTTTACACACCGCACCAGGTACTCGTATGAGGCTGAGTCGACCTAGGGGAGCCCAGGACTGGTTCAGATAATCGTCACCTGGTGTTAGTCATGAGCAGAAATCGAACTGTTTGCCGGGTTTGTAGCGCAGCGTGCTAACCGCTACACTAACACTCCACAATGTGGCGAGATATTAACTCCCTCACCTGGTATGCAGGAGGTCGTGGGTTCGATCCCGACCCTGACGCATGTATATTTGGAGTTTGCGTGTCTCTCTCTCCCTGTGGTCGCGTGGATTTGTCTCCGGGTCCTCCAGTTTTTCCCTCCACATCTAGAATCGCCATGCGTTCGGAGTATTTGACTGCTATAAATATCCACAGGATGACAAGCCGCTTAGTTGAGCAATTATTTGTGGCCAGGTCGCTTCTGGGAAAAAAAATAGCTATGTAACTCGGTATGCCTTACCTGTTAAAAGTGTTTCAGTTTGACCCACACACACAACACCGTATGCACAGCGGACTGCGAGCAGGTCTGCTGCATCAAGCCTTACAAAGCTCAGGAGGCCGACGAGATGACGCTGGATTTTGCCGACTCCTTCTTCATCCTGCGCAAGACCACGGATGGTGAGCGACCTGGGGGGAGGGGGGCGGAGACCCTCCCTGCGTGCTTTGGAAGTGAGCAGCAGTTGCCCTGTGTAGAGGCTGCTTCGGCTGTACGTCAGAGGTCGCAAACGGGTTTTGATTCCTTACCCGTACCCGGCCGCTCCAGGGTCGCAAACGGGTACCCGTACCCGGCCGTACCTGTACCCTACCCGTACCCGGCCGGGTACGAGTAGGGTACGGGTATCGGGTACCTGATTGCGACCTCTGGGATGAAGCCATGTTACAGGCGTGGGTGGGTTGATTCTAGGAACTTGAATTGTGAGAAGAGACAAGACGTTGGGAAATAAGTGACAAACAGTTACTCACCAGTGACTCACGGCCTACCCGTACCCGGCCGCACCAGGGTCGCAAACGCGGGTACCCGTACCCGGCCGGGTACGGGTAGCCGGGTATCGGGTAGGGTACGGGTATCAGGTACCCGGTTGCGACCTCAGCTGTACGTGCACGCATGTGTGTATGTATGTACGTTGAACTTAGTTCGCACCCTACGCAGCCAACCGTACTAATCGGAGGTGCACACAACAAGCACAGCGCTTGCGTCAATCCGCTGCTGGCTGAGGGCCTTCCTATGCGGTGCGGATCATGGGGGTTGTTTGACCACGTTTTGCCATGGTGGTATGTGCCAGTTAGTGAAGGCAGGGAGCATAATCATGGGAGCATAGAAGTACAGGGCGACATTGTTTTGCTGCACTGCCTACTGCTGCTCACCGCATAGCCCCCCACAGTGGCCTATTACAACCTGCTGTACATGAACTTGATTTGGAGATTTCGTGACTTTGGTTCTTTCAGTAAAGTCACGTACTGTAGAAAGAGAAAATAATAAATTAAATAGCGCTATTATAGCTAATCTTTAATTTATTATTTTCTCTTTCTACGTGACTTTCCTGAAATAACCAAAGAGCTGCTGTAAGGCCACACAGTGTCATTAACAAATGTGTTGAGGCTTGTGTGTATCTTCTTGGTTCTTTCGGTAAAGTCACGTAGAAGGGAAAGTGTGTATGTTGAACTTCTTTCACACCGTACGTAGCCAACCATGCGAATAGTTTAAAAAGCCTCTACACCCAACCTCAACATCCACATCGGGCAGAATTCTGTGTGATCTTGGTCGTGGGCTTTCTAAAGACGCTGTAAAAACCCGAACCGTGCGCTCGTGATGGGCGACAGCTCGCCGCTCCTAACTGCGTGCGTGCGTGCGCCTGGCAGGCTGGTACGAGGGCGAGCGCATGTCCGATCGCCAGCGCGGCTGGTTCCCGAGCCGGGTGGTGGAGCCCGTGGCGAGCGGCAGCGTGCGGGAGGAGAACGTACGCGAGCGCGAGTGTCTCCTGACCTCCGTGGAGGGGGGGGGGCGACGGCGGCGGGGGTGATGGCGGCAACGGCGGCGACGACGGCGACGACGGTTGCAGCTACGGCGTCCCCACAATAGTGTGAGAAACTTGTGGGGGAGTCTTCCGCAAACGAAGGGGATGAATGTGTCCCCCAGTTGGGGCGACTGCCCGAGGACGAAGGGGGGTCCGAGTGAATTTGATGGTGTGCGCGAGACTCCCCATCGGGCTGGGGCGGTGGTCAGTGGGTGGCAGTACAGCAAGAAGGTTGCCGACCTGTTTGTGTGGATGTCGAGTGTCAGGCTGGGCATTCCAGTTTCCTTCCACGTAGGAAAATACTGTATTCAAGAAGGGATCGGTCAAACTTTGCTCGGCTATTGAAACTCCCTCCTCTACACCTTCCTCAAATGCCTGTCTAAACTCCGGATGATGTGATAAGTCAGTGCCTAACTTTGCACCCATAAATGAGACATCACCCGAATGCACTTAGCCACCCACTGTGTGCCAATCCTTAATCAACTTCAACATTGCATTCACCATATTCAAGATCCTCCATAGACTTGTCCTCACCAACCCCTCTCCATCCTCACATCCCTCTACTCCCTTGCATGCAATCTCCACTCAAGCGCCAAAGGCTTTTTCCGTAGTCCGGGGAAGCACCTTGCCCCAGCCATCATTGCTGCCGACTCCGCGCTCCTGTTCAAGTCGAGGCTCAAAACCTTCCTTTTTTTCCTCTGCCATATGCTGACTGCCAGTCTCGATTGTAACATTATATCCATTGCGTTGTCCGTCAGCTGGGAGTTCTGGGAGAAATCGGGTCAACTTGGGTGCAAGTCGAATCGAGGTGGCTGTTTGTGGAAACGGTGTATTGAAGTGTTGTACCCCCTGCACACACGTGTTCCAGTGTTTTACTTACAAATAATAAGCGATAAACACCTTGCATACTTGTTTACATGTATACATGCCAAAACACAAAAAATATCAGCAGCAAAGTGGAAATTAAAATTCACCAAGTTTACACTGTTTTACAATAATCTGCATGAATCTGGGATGTACGGTGTTGGTATGATTTACTTAAAGCACTAGCTGGACTTGGTGGGTTCATTTGATATGATGAAAGTGCCTCTGGGTGCCACTTAATGAGATGGTTAATTTGGAACACGGAGCCCAGCAACAATGTGTGATCCTTGGTTCAATGACCAGTTGCATACAATTCCTTAAGCGACTGTCACTTGGCTCACAATGCTTTCCATTGCAAGCTAATTGATAATATCACTTAAGTCAATTCATGCAACCGATCACAGATCTTTTGTGGTCGCCTGATGTCAAACATCCTCCTGTAATGTGAGCGAGGAGGCCTTAAGTCGAGTCAACTGATTACCTGATGCGAATTATTGCATTGTAAATGCGTTTTAAGTGTGCCAGTTGTTGCATTTGTCTGTAGATAGTGAGCCGTGATTATCGAAGGCTGAAAGAGCACTGTTTGATGGTGTGTTGAGACGTTTGGTCGAAGTTGTGAAGTCTTTTTTTTAGAAGCCACGTTCTCTTGTGACACCGCGATCTTTACGCAGCTCTGAACGATGCCTGCCCCATGTGCCTTGCCACGGGACAGCACAATTGCGATGCGACATCTGTGATAGCACTACGAATATATGTAATACATATGCTGTAAATAAAGTATTCAGTAGGGGTCATTGTGACACTTTAATTACGTTGATTACAATGTATAGATTTTGTTGCTTAAAGGCATTATCGGCAGTAACAATATCGGCAGTAACAATGGACACAATAGCTTTGGTATTTTACATGATCGCCGCTACCTATGCACCTCATGCTATTTAATTTGAAGTTGATTGTGCAGTGATGAGAAACGAATATCTCATTTCTTATCGCAATACGATAAACCTTGGCATGTTTAACAATAATTTCTTCCCACCGCTTATTCCCACGAAAAGGTGAGGCATATATGAATGTAGTTTCTTTACAAAGGTGGCTGTGTCGATGTTTATCTTATTTCAATGCAGTCCTATGTCGTCACATTAAAGCTTTGTTTTAATAATTGATAGAATTGATTAACAATATTCTATTTTGAAAAGTTTGACTTAACGGTCATTGTGTTGCATTTTAGACAGCGGGCATAGAAAACTGTGTACCCTGTATTGTATTTTCCATTCTATAGCAGTTTTTATAATTAAGGCAGGATACCATTTTCTTGGTCATGATTTTCAGAATCTGGCTTCCATACAAAGCACTGAGCCAGTATTTTTTAAATATGTTTAAGCCCCAGGTTACTCATTATGATACAAAACAAGCCCTGCAGTATATTAAACATGTTGCTCTGATCTCAGTCGCCAAATGTTACAAACACATTTCCACTCAATGTAGCTCTGCCCAGCCCTGAAGATAATTGAAAATTACCAGATTTTAATACCCGCATTACAAATGGAATCATATCATCACATGTAGTTTCAGAGCTCGCCCCAATGTTTTTAATGCAATAAAAATTGTTAAATATTTGGTGTTAGTTGAATTGCGTATTTAGCTATGTTTGTGCCTGTGATAGTTGGTACTCTGCTAGTCACTGGGTGTGAATGTGCAACATGTTTATAACATAAAAAATGTAGGGTTCTGTTATATAAACTACATTTTTTATATTCAGTCTTGGTTCTTTCGGTAAAGTCACATGACTTTATCGAAAGAACCAAGAATATGAATCCCTGCTGTCACGAAAGCTTTAAATCAAAATTAATGTTCTTAAAACTGCCAGTGCAAATAAACAATTGAGTAACCGAATCGGTCCTGACCTGCGCTTCAACTCGCAATGACCAGCTTTCGTAAAGTATGGTCACATAATTCTCATAGCTGGCAAGACATAAGAGGGAGGCCTTCATTCAACAATAGATTGACACAAGGGCCATGAATTGCTATAGCATTACTAAGAGCCTGTCCCCATCTACTCCACTTTTATTTTCTAAATTGCACAATGTAATAGAATTGTCTCTTTAGCAAATTAAAAACTTATTTAGGAACAGTTTATAACAATGGAGGAGAGCCGATTCTGAAAGTATGTAGTGAAAGCAATGTAACAGGCCATTGGGGTAAGCATTTATCATAACCAAGGATTGATGGAAAAATGAAGGGGTGAAAACGACTTGCATACTATATACCATTGAGGCGCTACACATTTACATGTGAATGTTCATGCGTGATTCAAAAAGTTGAGAACCTCACGTATCTACCAAGTACATACAAGAATAAGATCTTACTTTTCAGGTCACCCTCCTCTCACGATGAATCATTAGTGTAATTCCCAAAGCTTTTTTATTCCCTCAATACAGATGGCTCCTTCGGACATGCAAGTGATTCAAACTTTGGATTTGACATGAAAATTTAGATAATGTATATTATGGACGTTTCATTCATCTTATCGCGATCCTTGTACATTGTGAATCGCTACATATAACGCAAGTTTTAAGTTAAATATGTACAGATGCACCAATTTTCGAGATTAAAAGTGCGATTTGAGAAAGATGTAATTTTAAGGATGTTAAATATGCACTTCAATTGTAAACGTGTACTGGAGGTATTGTAGAAAGTTGTGTATACAGGAAATATCCAGCTTTATTATAAAGCAATTGCTTTAAAAAATGTACGTATTAATTTCTAGCAAAATGTAGTACCGTACAATAGTTCCAAAAAAGTTACTACATGCAGTCTGTCCAAGTATTAAATGCAAAATAAAAAGTTTTCATAAAAATAAATGTTTTCGCTAATTTATACATACGTGGTGCAAAGTACAAAGTTAAATGTGTTCTCTATAAAGTAACATTACATTTTAAGGTTTAAGAGGTCAGTCCAATTAACCATGAGTACTGTAAATATACACTGATGCAAAGATGTTTATTTTATTCACTTCATAACGTTCATAATCTTTGCCTTAGTTTCCATTCACGTGCCTTTCCATCAAAACGTAACCTATTATTTAGACAATCTTATATCTCTTTGAGACACTTTTTTCGCATGTAAACAATACATTGATAGAAAACAATAACTTATGTACACTGACAATATTCAAAACCTGCCATTTCACTTCCTAGTGTGTACTCAACATTTTCAAGGTTATGTATGAATTGCTATTCTTTATACCAGTTTCGAGAAACTGGATCCATTAAGCACATGTAATCATAAAAAAAATACTTTTTATTGATATTGCGGACGCAATGTCTAACACATGAGCATGATGCCAACACTAATGTCATCATTGTTGCCAACTCCTCTTTATAAATCACAGGGTCTTAATGCTCAAATCAGAAGGTACTGCAAAGCACGAGACTTGAGGAACTATCCCCAAACCTTTAGCAAACATTACACTTCAAAAATATATTCTTATAACGTGAGTGGGTGCTGATGTGCCTCAGATCACTTAACATATCACGAAGTATTCTCCATTCTGCTTTTAATGCATCATTACAGTATGTATCGGCACTTATTGGAACACATGAATAAGCGCATACCATGGCCACCTTAACTTGAACAGTTGCAATCTTGATTTGAAGTTTTCGTGACTGCAGGAATCCATACTCTTTGGTTCTTTCGGTAAAGTCACGGAGGTATAAAATAAAATAAATCACGTTTCGGGCACAACACAAGCGTCCATCACCTGATGTCCATCATCACCTGATGATGGACGCTTGTGTTGTGCCCAAAACGTGATTTATTTAATTTTATACCGACGTGACTTTACCGAAAGAACCAAAGAGTTTGAACAGTTGCATTCCAGTTAAGGAGTGGCCAAGCAGAGCATTATCGGCAATAAGCACAGAACTCTGTTTCAAATAGTAATGTTTTAAGAGGTGTAAATTATGGGAATTCAAGTCCCAAGTCTGTGGTCAAGAGATGTCGCTTCATCACATGTCAGGGGGGTGTCTGCTATTCGTCTCCACCTCGATGGAGAGAATGTGATGCCCAGGCACCATGGCGAGACCCAATACTCGTGCTTCCCCTTGTGAAGATGGTTCTGTATGTAAACACACACAAGCATGCAAACACGTGCCATTTTCATCTCTTTTTGCCTACTACCAACAAATCACGTTCAAGGTCACAGTCAAGCTTACACGATGAAAACTAAATATTCAGGTTTCTTCTTCAATGGAACTGCATAAACGTCACAATGCTGGAAGAGTCTAAGGCACAATTTTGACTTTCATGGATACATATATAGTTTAATGAATTAAAACCGTCTCCCATCTACTTTCGGAACTGAACAAAAACTCAACAAACCGAAAATACTTCCTTAAACAGGAAAAAACTGCGACATTTAAAGCAATGTCACATTTTCATAGGTGACGATGCTTTTGAGCTATGCAACTGTTAAATCAATATTGAATACTCAATCTGGATTGAAATCTGATCGTATTTTTAACAGGAAGTTAAACATACGTGCATACATAAGGGACATTGGTGGAAATGTCACTCACCACTTGTATATTTTTCTCTTTTGGGCAGTGTTATTGCCAAAGTTTTTTGGTTGATTCGGTAAAGTCAAGTAGAAAGAAAATTGTAACACAAGCAACCGTCATCAGGTAAAAAATAAACCTAGTGAACTTAAAAATACAATGCAATCCAACACAGGGAGTCGGCTAACACAAGTCAGCACCTTACCTGGTTGATGTTCTTCCAAAGATTGCTAAATTTGAGAGAGAGACAAAACACTGACACGGAGACACAGACACACAAGCAGAGAGAGACACACAACAGAGACCCAATGCCTCTGTGCCGAGGCCTTAAATAGAGAGGGGGGGGGGAAGGGGGTGGGGCAGAGAGAGAGATGGGTGTGCTGGAGCAGTGAAATGAGCATGTCAATGAGAGAGGTGTGTGGAAATCCACCCCGCAGCGGCCGGGGAAGAGAAAGGCCCAACAAGCATGGTAAATTTGATATTTAAGGCCTCGGCACATGCCATTGTTCGTCGGGTTCAAACTGACGAACGGTCAAATTGAACACAAATGAACGAGTGATATTACCGGTGCCTTTGAGGTACTCCTGCGCCGAGCCGAGGATGACATTACAGTCGCGGTCAGTGCAGAGGAAGGACCCCACGAGCGTGCGCCCGTCGCTCATGCGTATTTTCATGCTGCGGTTGAGCCAGCTTTCCAGCTTCTCTTTGGCCAATTTGTACTGCTCACCGCCCTCTCCCGACTGCTGCTGTGGCTCCTGGGATGTAAAACATATATATAACAAGCGAAAAGCCACATCAACTCGTTGACAGCGACGTCACCGCAACTCTTTGCCGTGTTCGCATTGCTCATTTTATCCAAGGATTCTTCTAGGAGCGTCCTGCATTGGGGGTTTACTTTAAAAATGTTTTCAACGAATTGGTAAGCGTGGGAAGAAACCGGAGCACCCGGAGAAAACCCACGCGTGCGAGGGGGCAACACTCTATCCCGGGAGAGATGACAGGTGGAGGGAGCTTTGTCCACTTGCTTGTATACTCCCTTCCTACTGGTGAGCCAGGGTATGGCGCCTCCCGACAGGGAGTTTCACAGCATTTGTGTAATCCGCCAACCCTCGCCTCCAGTGATGGTTTACAAGCAAACACCAACCACATGGGGCTGGTGGATTGCTGAGGTCATGCGATGGAATCCTGTGTTATGGCTAATTAATTATCTATGATGCCTGGCAATCGGAGGTTAGTGAAGACACGAACATGCATACACGTTTTGTCAATCCAATGCTGAATGAGGGCCTCCCTTTGCCGGCCGGGCCCGTAGGTTCTTATTTGATGATACGATACCGCAAAACACATTCCTGCGGAGGGAGCTGGTAGGAACGTTGGGTTGCTCGGTCAATGGCCAGGGTCAACGGCGGCGTGGTGTATTCCGCAAATATGCCCGACTGTGAGGGCGGGCACAAGCCGGCGTGAGTCGGTTAAACGTTGAGTTTTATAAGGGCACCACGGGGTGACCAGCCCCTCCCCACCCAGCCCCTCCCCACCCAGCCCCTCCCCTCCCACCCCCCACCCAGCCCCTCCCTTCACGACGGACGGACGGACACAATAATCCCCTGTGGGCTGGTGTAAGCTGGTGTAACCAGAGGTTCCTACCAGTATAACCATCATGATTTGAAATATATACCACTGTCCCTCCCTCCCTCGCAGAAAACAAGTATCTGCTAATCTACTGAAGGTACGAAAGCGTCAAGAAAAGCATCGTTTCGTTTAAGAGAACATTCGATATCTTTACATTCCGGGGGGGCGGGGGCTGCCAGGCCCAAAGCAGCCCGTAAGAAAATCCAGGCAACACCGTAGGCTGCGACCGCCGCTAGGCCTCGAGTGACATTTTCACTTCGTTCGCGGCACAGACGAGGCAAGGGGCGTCGTGAGCGCGCTGTGGTCGGCACGGGGCTACACGACGACAGTCACAGAGGAGGGGGGGGGGGAGGAGGAAGCGACGCCGCTGCATTAGCGGAGAACGCGAAAGTGGAGCGGGAGGTGGAGTGGAAGGCGCTCACCATTGAAGCTCGCGGCTGCTGCCACTGCCACGTGCGGCAGTGGATGGGACACAAGACGACTCACTCACGACAACGACTCACTCACGACAACGACTCACTCACGACAACGACTCACTCACGACAAGACGACTCACTCACGACAACGACTCACTCACGACAAGACGACTCACTCACGACAAGACGACTCACTCACGACAACGACTCACTCACGACAACAACTCACTCACGACAAGACGACTCACTCACGACAAGACGACTCACTCACGACAACGACTCACTCACGACAACAACTCACTCACGACAAGACGACTCACTCACGACAAGACGACTCACTCACGATAACGACTCACTCACGACAACGACTCACGTCGATTTGAAGCTTTCGTGACTGCAGGGATTCATCTTCTTGGTTCTTTCGGTAAAGTCACGTGGAAGGGAAATAATAAAATAATAAATATATAAAACAATAAATATGTGTTGTTAAAACAATACATTTGTATTATTCTTTCTATTATTATAATTTATTTAATTACTTTATATTTGTATTAATTTATTATTTCGCTTCTCCGTGACTTTACCGAGGTGAACGTTGTGACCGCATCTACTGCTCGCCTGGCCCCGCCCCCCCGCGGCGTCGTTGCCGTGGCGACGGAGAGACGCCGCTGCCGACAACCTCCAGGTAGTTCGATTTAAAGGTTTCGTGAATGCAAATAAATAAAAATAATCATTTTCTCTCGGGCTTTCGTCGATCATTATAATCGGTGACTACCTCATTTTAATAGGCGCTGTTTCTGCTGCTTCTGCTGCTGCGTTCACGGGCTTCTTCCTCCGTATGAGTGGTCCATGTCGTTATACGTCGTTTGTTGTGAAAATTGGGTCACAGTTCCTATGATCACTGTGTCATTTCTTTCATGGCTTTATTTTGGTGATTTCGAAAAGTTTGTTGGTTTGGCCATTGTTTGTTTGTTGTAGTACAGAGTTAGACTGATGGCCTTAATCTAAGTTGTTGTTTGACTTGCATCCCACTGGGATTTGTGCTTTTTCTGAAATATTTTGCTGTCTTTTCTTGGATTTTCTGTTTGCACATAGTCACTTTAAGATGTTTTCTTATTCATGTTTTTGTTTTAGTTTGTTGCGGTTGCCCCAGATTCAAGAGTTAGGGTTTAGGATTAGACTGCTGTGGGGTTTTGTTTAAATGCTCTTTGATTCGTGCCCGGGGTTGTTACGGATTCAGACGTCGATTGGGGTTATAGCTTAGTCCAGAATTCTACAAGTGCTGGGTAAGTTTTAGAACTCGCTCCTAAGGTTACAAGTTTTTTTGGGGGTAGCAGCTTTCGCACCAGTGACCACAGAGTTCTGATGTAAATCATCTTTGGGTCTTTCGGTAAATTAACGTACGGTAGATAGGGTCAAATAAAAAAACAAAAAAATGACAAAAACTACGTTTCGATCACAACACAAGCGATCGTCATCATCTTTCTTCCTGATGACGATCGCTTGTGTTGCGATCGAAACGCCGTAGTTTTTTGTTATTTTCTTTGAACCTATCTAAGTGACTTTACCGAAAGACCCAACGAGAATATTAATTCCTGCAGTGACGAAAGCTTTGAGTGAAGTCTGGAGTGAGCTCTCATACTCTGATGGTGCATTGTCTTTGAGTTGTGCGCCTTTTGGCGTCATCTGGTTCAACACCATGTGAGACTAGGCTCTAAGAAAAGCTGTCTCGGGTGTAGACCAATCAATTTCAAGGACAGTGCATACGTTATCAGAGTTGTGTTTTTTGTTTGCATTACGACCGCAGGTATTGTGGTCAATGCAAACATGACTCCTTGTAAAAAAAAAAGTGTCAGTTCTGTTGCCAGATAAAAGGGTACAAAAACAATTAGCATATTTTGCTACTGGCAAATGAGGTTCCAATGGTGTAAATTCTTACCCCGAGCTCTCATACTCTGATGGTGCATTGTCTTTGAGTTGTGCGCCTTTTGGCATCCTTTATTCTTGTATTTGTTACACAGGTTTTTTTCTTTGGTAATTATTTCTTTCGTTTATGTTTGTCCTTTGCTTACTTAACCTGTGGGGGTATAAACAACCTTACGATTTATACTCATTGGTTCTTTCGGTGGGGGTAGAAACAATCTTAAGATGGATTCCTGCATTCACGAAAGCTTCAAATCAAGATTGAACATTAAGATGTATATACAATTTGTTGAGGAGGTACCTTGCCAAGTTGTCTCTGTAAGGGGAACGACGATGTTGCTGTCATTGTGTGTGGATCTGCCGTGGGGAGCGCATTGGCGACTACCCCCCCCCCTTCCAGCTCGATTCCCACTCACGGACAACACCGGAGACGATTATCATGACCCTGTAGGTCGACTCAGCCTCAAATGAGTACCCGGTGCGACGTGTAAACATCGTCACTCGGGGACACAAAGGCGACCGGGCGTGGTGTTGGCCACCCACCCCCTCGTGTGCCGTGCCTGCCTTCATAGGTGCTCGCTAACAGCACTTGCCCCTTCAGTCTGCTAAGGCTACACGGTCTTTGTTGGGGGGTCAGATTCGTTCTTGGTGCGTGCAGCGATGCGGCCCAGGTACCTGTCCCCCCGGGAGGTGTCTCTGCACAACGTGCCGGAGGATGCGTGGGTCTCCTTCCTGGGCGCCGTGTACGACCTCACGCCGCTGTGCGACCAGTACAAGGGTGATGCACGTACACACCAGCATGTTGCACTCACCTCACCCGCCCGTATGAATGTACTGCACGTTGAACTTATTTCGCGCCGTACGTAGCTTGCACACTTATACTGGTAGGAACCTCCTGGTTACACCAGCCCACATGGAATTATTGTGTCCGTCCGTCGTGCAGGGAGGGGCTGGGTGGGGAGGGTGGGGCTGGGTGGGGAGGGTGGGGAGGGGCTGGGTGGGGAGGGTGGGGAGGGGCCGGGTGGGGATGGTGGGGAGGGGCTGGGTGGGGCTGGGTGGGGGGTAGGAGGGGTGGGGCTGGTTGGGGAGGGGCTAGTCACCCCGTGGTGCCCTTACAAAACTCAACGTTTAACCTACTCACGCCGGCTTGTGCCCGCCCTCACAGTCGGGCATATTTGCGGAATACACCACGCCGCCGTTGACCCTGGCCATTGACCGAGCAACCCAACGTTCCTACCAGCTCCCTCCGCAGGAATGTGTTTTGAAGCTCGAGGAAAGGGAAATAAATAAAATAAGCGACGTTTCGGGCAATGGTCTCTTTTTCACTTGCGTTGGGAATGTAAGACTTTTTCTTAAACTGTTGAGGTTTTTTTGTTTCTGGCTGTGTGCTATGAATAAGGGCCATGGCAGATAGCCCACTATAATAGAGGGTGCATTTATAGAGAAAACTATTTATTTCAAAACCTCTACATGTCCCTCACCATTGTCAACACACATTAAATCATATCACGCTCCTTGTATGATATCAAGTCATTGCCTTCACAATATACAATCACATGTTCTGAAATCATTCGAAATATATCTGAAATACTGCACACACAGCCCACTGTGACTACGGTTAAAATGTTCGGTTTATAAATTAATGGGCCTGTATTTCCAGTAATTGTCGTGCATATCTTTGTTTATAATTGTGGACTTTTAATTATCCCACAGGAGACTTGCTTCTGAAGCCCATTATCGAGGCGGCTGGCCAGGACATTTCTCATTGGTTTGACCTGAAAACTAAAGATGTGAGTTGCTATTTCTAGCGCATACACTATAAGTGACCGACACTTCACCTCGCTCAGATACCACATGTCACACTTTAAGAACACAGCTCTCATGTAGTCATGATAATAACACTGGTCAAAAAAATAAACATTTTTTTCTGGCCTCGACTTTTGCAGCTGTTTTAGACTAATTTCAGGGTGCTGATTCCAAATCTGATCTCAGATTTTCTCTATCACATCTCATTTTTATGCTATCGGCATACCCAATTTTCATTGATTTTACCCGAAATTAACTCTGTCACTTATGATTGCAAGTTGTTGCGAGTCAATGACTGCTTTAGTGTTAAAATATGGTGCTGTATTTTTAGGATAGTGTGTTTATAATATAATTTTATGTAGATATCCACATTTATTTAATATTTTTCTTCTGCAGTTTTTATTGAAAATGCAATATTTGATATCTCAAAAACCTGATGTGATAGACAAAAAATTACCTTAAAACCGTTGGAATACCTTATGCCAGAAAAAGTGTGTTGACCAGTGTAATTTATTCATGCGGCACCCTTAAACAATAGATATCAAGAGCAGCATGCATATAAATTAGGAAAATAAGTGAGAAGTATCCAGCAAGAGAAGGGCTACAGAGATAAATATGGAAAACTTGAGAGAGGCAGTTTTATACAGGTGGTGAGGTCTTCCACCGGGACTTAAAGGTCCTAACCTCTGAGGGCAGAGAATTGAAAAGCTTGGGTGCCGTACAAGGGGACGATCAGTAAGATCTCAGAGATCTCGGTGGGATATACGGTTGAATCAAGTCCTGGATGTAAGGTGGAGCAATCCCATTTAAAGCCTTAAACACAAGTAAGGGAATCGAAACATCATGAGGAAACATTAACATTGCTTCTCCACACAATGCTATAATTAGAATTTATGCAGATAACATCTCGCCGCGGTTGCGAGATGTTAATTATCTGCCTCGCCTGGTATGCAGGAGGTCGTGTGGATTTTTCTCCGGGTCCTCCGGGCTTTCCCTCCACATTTAGAAACATCCGCTTAGAGTTTTTGGCTGATATTAATTTCCACATGAAAGGGCCACTTCGTTGAGCTATTATTTGTGGCCAGGTCGCTTCTGTAAAAAGCTATGTAGATCAGTGGGCCTTACCTGGTAAAATAAAACGTTTAGTTTTTCGTTTTATTTTGTGTCAAAACAATCTATTCAATAATAAAATTATTATCATAACGTACTAGTGGCATAGCTGTGGAGTTTGCAGGTGGTGTAATCACACCTGGCCCAAGGTTCAGTGGAGCCCAAGCATCGGGCTACAAAGGGGGCGACGGAAATTGGATGGGAGACCCCATGATATTCATTTCCCCAGGGCCCATGCAGAACCATGGTACGCATCATCATGATGACGATGCACTCACACAATTATTATGAAACAAGTCCTACTAAATTGCCAAGGGAATTACCAAGCACAACTAAACAGAACATCACACATGAGGCAGTAGCACGCATGAACTTAGCATACCTGTCAACCCCTTTTGAGTGGCTACTTTATTATAGACCAATTTAGACCTTATTGGTCACCCCTGCTCTTATAAATCTTAAAGTTCATCCTACAAAGTCCCATCGCAAGGGAGAAACACAAATAGACACTTTTTTGCCCGTTTTGAAACGGCTGCACGCTGAATGGACTTGAAAACGCAATTTCCTTGTCCAACAATAAGGGGTAAACCGTGTGGGTTGACACGGTATGGCTTAGAATCACACAAAGAGTTCAGGCGAACCGGTAACTGGAAAATATAATAAACCAACACGCCACTGCATTTACATTTCCCGCGATTACAAGTCATTGCAATGCGCTTATTGTTTGTTGGTGTTTGGCGTGGAGATCCGAACCCACGTGGACCCCGTGACGAACACGGTGACATTCCACACGCCGCAAGGACGCTTCTTGCACGTGCCGCCACCGTACCCAAGCACGGACTGGGCCAATGACTTTGGGCGTCCGTGGTGGAGAGACACCTCGTACCAGGTGGGGCTGCTGTCAAAGAAGACGCGCTTCATCCGCGTGATCAACACGCTCACCTCACAGGAACACATCATCGAGGTAACAGCCCTGCTTTCCTCTCTCTCGGCATCACCATTTTGAAGGTTTTATTTTGTGTCCAAGCCCGTATGTTTTGATTCAAGATTAAACGATTGTCTCGTTTTATCCGTCTAATTTTAGTTTTGTCCATTAGCCTAAATGTAACATTAGCATCGTATGAATAATAAATGTACCCTCAAACGATGCATGTATTTGTGAGTGCAAACATGGCTTAATTTCTCACTATTTTCCAGGTATCTTTAGATTAGACACGTAAATAGTAATCACAGCCACAGTGAGAAGTATACTGGGTGTGGTGTGCCAGGTGCAGAAATATTTCCCACGTCAAACCAAGCTGAAATGAAGCACTGTGGCCAAGTGCAAAGGTTCACTCGCCGAAGCGACGCACCGTTGCACACCTACTACCCCCCTGTGCCACCTCTTAATCCCAGCACCGCTCACGTCGCCAGGTGTGCACGGAGGAGATCCTGTCCGAGATCCTGCAGCGCTACCTCAAGTACAACGCGCACGCGGGCAGCTACACGTGGAAGCACGCCGAGCGCGAGCTCGACATGGGGCTGACGCTGGACGAGAACGGCGTTCCCGACGAGGACGAGGAATTCCTGCGGCTGCGGCTCGAGCCGGACGACTACCGCCAGACGCTGCACCTCTACTACAACGACGATCTCACCGAGGCGTGATTCGTGCATTTCGCGGTGGTTTTAAACGATGGATTCCCGAGCGGCTGGGCAATATATGTAAGCTCACCAGGTGTTGGAGAGTCACATTGGGTCAAAGTCGAGAGCAGCGGTGGTTGGAAGTTTGGCTGAATCTTTTCGGGCTTTGTGAATGAAAGTGATTGTGTTGCAAATCAACTTGTATGACAGCCAGTAAAATGACATTGAGCAACCAGCTACCCATTTAGCCTAAATTACTGCAAAATAAAATTAAGGTGGTAGGCAGGATAAGATGTACTTTACTCTTACGTTACTCCTGAAAAGCAAGTTTAAAACCGGAGGCCCCATGTTCTCCTTTGTAATTGCTTGTAAGGCAGTATAACCGAATAAAATAAAAAGATGAAGACTTATAATGTAACCTGGAATGACTGAGCATTATTTCTAAATTGATTGACAATACATTGAGTATACTAAAATGTCCCACAAGTCATAAAATGCTAATAATTTATCAGAAAAGTCTGACTTAATCTAGTGTCTGTCAGTCTGCAATATGCACTGTATTTAGAAGTTTGGCCAATACCATTAATGGGTGTTTGTGCATGTGGAAGGTAGAGTACGTGAATAAAAATATATACGATGCCACTACTTCCATTCACTGACCATCTCACAGCCCCCCGCACCTATAACATCTAGCAAACTTGGGTGGTCAATACTAACTAGACTCAACAATGCTTACCCTTCTAAGATACGAAGACTAAACACATTTAGGGTGACTTTTTTGTAGGCCAGTCACGAGACCAATTGTTCAACAGCTGAACTATTCGATGTGCGGGTCACAGCATAACGAGAAGTCATAACCATACAAAAATGTACGGCAATGAATTCATTTTGAGAGAAAAATTTTACAACAAGTAAAATGTGCATCTCTGTTTATTATCTCATTATTCAGGACAACTGTGCATCACGGTGAGAGATGCAAAACTTTACATAGCAAAATATTTCTCTCATGATACTAAAGACACCATGTGTGCAAGCTTTATACACGCAGACTACCACAAAAAATACAGCAAGAGGCTATCAGTAGTAATTTAACAAAACATCAAGAAACAGAATTGTAGACAAAAATACAAAGGTTCACAGCTTGTGTGAATACAAGCACTGTAGCATTTCAGAGTAGAAAGGCAAACAGAAAAATTATGACATTTACCAACCAGCTGTTTAATAAGTACGGCTTCATAAACAGACATTTTAATTGAGACAAAGCCTGTAGATTTAATACACACATTTTCCCCACAGTGGTGTAATTCAACAAGTCCGGTGCCAAAGCCCCATAAACTTTTGACAAAAAAACAATAAACAAAAAAACATTTTATTTTCTGAACTTATTGAATTATTTACTTATGTTTTAATGGAGCTAGTATTACGTCACGAAGTATTCGGCTAAACAGTACTCGGCTAAATGCAGCAGACACATTCCGAGAACAGCGAACGGTAGGTAGGCTTCCCAGATTGCCCACGTTCACTCACTCAACATTGTTTGGAAACACCACAAGCCCAGTTTGGTCCTTTTAGTTGAAGCTAGCAAAATACGAACACATAAACAGGAGATGAAACCTATTTATCCAGTTGTCATGTGAACAGAGATAGGGGTGCTGGGAAATGGGTACAGATAATACTTGTGTAGACTTGCATGGGTTTTTTTTCTTTTGGATAACTATAATTCTACACAATGTTCGACCAGATTTGGGACCAGACTTGCTGATTTACGTTTTCAAACAATGGGATTGCAATATTTGACACCAGAGGATTGCATCATGCTAAGATGAACACTTTTAGATAGTGACTTGTGTTCATGTGTAGCATGTAGGTAAATCTCTATTGGTCAATTACTTTATTTTGCTCAAGTCTTCAATTACAGGCCTGGTTAACAAAATAAAAAAACGCAAACTGAAACATCTCAGCACTCTCTCTTCCACTAGTATATGCTTTAATTGGAAAAAAAAATGAAAGCAGATTATCTACATTTAAAATAAAAGTTTCTTGATGCTGGTATCACTCGTAAAAATGTATTTTCCCTGCCCCAAAACCATCGCAAATATCCAATCAATGCAATTATTGTGTTTAACTATTGATGGCTGAATCGTAGAAAACGAGTATTATCCATCGCAAACGCAGCTCACCACCAATACGAATGTGTGCAAGCATGCACACACCTGCACGTGCCTCCCATGTTTTGCAGAAGTGACGGACGAACTTTTTGAGCATAAATAATCTTGCTGGCTCAGCCAGTAACTCAGCAATATCCCGAGGGACACAGCAAAAGTTTTTGGAAAAGCAAAAAAATAAATCAACAGAAACGGGCGTCCTCCGACTTCTGTCCATCAGCGGCCCCTTCCCCCCCTTCCAGGAACTCCATCTCGGGCACCGCCCCTTGGACCACTATCTCGTCCACCACCCCTCGCCATGCAGTCTCGACCTCCCCCTCTCGGACCACCGCCATCCCGGCCAACGCCGCCCCCTCTTGGGCCACCGTCTCGGCCGCCCCCTCGGGGCCCAATGTCTCGGCCGCCTCCCCTGGGCATGCCATCTCGCCCGCCGCCCCCCCTCGGCATGCCCTCCCTCGGCATTCCCTCCCTTGGCATGCCCTCCCTCGGCATGCCCTCCCTCGGCATTCCCTCCCTCGGCATTCCCTCCCTCGGCATTCCCTCCCTCGGCATGCCCTCCCTCGGCATGCCCTCCCTCGGCATGCCCTCCCTCGGCATGCCCTCCCTCGGCATGCCCTCTCTGCCACCCCTTGTCATCCCCTCTCGGCCGGCCCCTCGGAGGGCTCCTCCACGCCTGTGCGCCCAGTCCGCGTTGCCTCCTCCTCTCTGCATGGGGGTCCTCTGGAGTGACGCCATGCCGCCAACCCCGCTGTTGAGGGGGCCCATGAAGGAAGGGGGGCCCTCGTCCTCACCGCGGTACGGGTCGTCGCGGGCATCCATGCGCCCGGGACCGCCACCGCCTACAAGAAACGCAGCACATTTCCCTCCTCTGTGTTTGTCTCTTGCAGGTGGTGGCGGAACTGATAATAGTCTGCCAACTTCATGTTACATGGCCAACGGTCATGTGGGACTTACTACTTTAAAATGTCCAGCAAACATTTATCCCATCATTGCAAGCATCTTAGCCACACTAACTCAGTACTAGGGGCAAATATTTTCGACCCGGCAACACCATGCGTCTAATTTTAGTAAGATCAGTGACAGCATGGTTAGGCCTTCATCCACCAGTGGATTGACAATGAGCTATAATTCACTATAATTTTCTTGTCGTATAATAACACGGGGCTGGGAACAAGATTAATTGTCAGTATTTACATGAGCAGAATTAACTTTCCGGACTGCTGTGGACGCCTATCATATAACCGACAATGTTTTCTTTTGTCTGGCTGCATCTCCCTTAGAGCGAGTACCTCTGAGTGGGCGGTCGTCCAGGGGCGATAGGCCAGATTCTCCATCCCTCCGCTCCCCGGGGAGCCCTCCGGGTCCCTCGTGCCAAGGTCGCTTGCGCAGCGGCAGAGATGCCGTGTCCATCGCGAGCAGCGAGGGCGGCCGTTCGCGAGAGACGCCCGAGGGGCTGTCGGGGGGTGCGGGATAATCGCCTCGCCGCTCCTCGCCTGTCACGCGCAGGAAAAACAAAAGCTCGAATGTGGTAACGCAGTTTAAATGGCACGTGAGTTAACGCGTCGCCAAAATATGAAGAAAAAAAATTTGCTCCCATTATTAAACCGCTGCATTGAAAGACAGAATTGCACGATGAAGAAATGCACAAAGCACTTCACCGTGGCTAATTGCTCCATTGTTGATGAAAGAAGTTTGCCAAAAAAACTGTAAGGAAATGAACATCTGGCAACAAGTGGATCGGGTCATAGCTTTGTAATTGTCGAGGTGACTTTATTATTATAAGTGATGAAAAAAACGTAACTTTTCATGCAATGTCCCATAATATCCACACTGACCATCATGGTGAATAATAATGAAGTAATCCCCCCATGACAATCCAGAATCTTTATTTATCCTGGAGAAATCTCATGAGCTAATGAGCTCCTTTTCACAGATGTCCAGTAGGAGGCGGGTCAGAAAGTTATAACAAGAAACAATACAAAAGAACGAAAGGAGTGCAAGTGCAGGAAAAGTAAGCAAATGACTCAAAATAAAGAAATAAAAGGTAAGGCCCACTGAGCTATTAGATTAAATTTGAGAAGCGACCTGCCCACAAATGGTAGCTCAACAAAGTGGCTTACGACGTGTAAATTCATAGCAGCCAAATAATCTAAATGCGTAAATCAAACAAGAATAGTGATTCGTAACAATAAATGGAATATTTTAATGCCGAGATTGGGGGCGAATTATTACATGCCTACCATAAAGAGACCATCATAACAGTGGTGTCTCAAGTCTTGCAGATTAAGTGGTGGACAGAGTTGGGAATGGTGGGGGAGGCATCACCTCTGGGCAGCAGGCGACCGTGCCCAAGTCCTCTCTGGTCGTCCTCATACTGACGCGGAAAATCGTCATCTCTGTCCCGTCCTCCACGCCGGAAGCTTTTGACAAATGACAATTACATGACTCACTCATGTACAATGCCCACATTCCGAGTGTCTTATTGGTAATTACAGCAACTGTCTTGATAATGCACAAGTTGCACTAAGTTGGATAAAGTTCATCCATGCTTTTCTTTACAATAGAAGCTACCCATAGTATTGATATCATCACTATTCATGGTAAATGGATTGATCTGTTTCATCCAGAGATGACTGAATCCCATTGGTTAATACATTGGATTGTAAACCTGGAAATTATTTATGGACACTATTTATACACATTAAACATGTTATCTAAGGTATAAAAATATCATTGTGATTAAAATGCCCACAGTGCAATTTACATTCACCAAAATTAGCCGAGGTTCTTGTTTGAGATCATAAATCTGAAGTTTAGAAATTGTCAAGTTCAAGTAAAATCCATTACCCTAATCATCCTACTCTGAAAAAGCCTGCTTTCTGGAGAGTGAGATGCTGTGTGATGTAGTTTATTTCCAAGACAAATGTAATCTTGACCCCAAAATCATGACAATTCATCAATTAAAAAGGGTTTGGGGGGTGGTGGTGGGGGAGGTTAACCTTTAACATGCCTACCGACAACAAACCTAGGTCAGCCAAAGTCGCTTAAGTTTCAACTGACTGTGACTCGCTGTCAGTTTGGGCCTGAGGTCGTCTTCAGGCGCTGCTGCTCACCCATTGTCAAACTGATCCATCGGGAGGGGCTCTCCGTCCCGGCCTCGTCGGACCCGGGGTTCGAAATCTCTAGGGCGATCGCCCTCAAACTGCTGCGGGTACCCATCGCCCGGGAACTTAGGGTCAAACCTGTGACCACACAGTACAGTGGTTAACAGTCAACGACTGAGGAATGTGTGTTAATGACGGATGGGGCAACATTAGATCAAGTACTCCAGTATTTTTTTTTTACTTGTGGAAGTGACCATTTTTCACTATTATTTAAATTCTTCAATTGGATTCTTGGTCAGACATGCATTAGCTTAATTCTTTATGGCTTTACCCCCATCGTACCTTTTGAAATAATTGAATATTTGAAACATTACTTTTATGTTATTGAAATATTCACATTATACACGATCAACCGGGGGTAGAGCGGTGAAGTGGTGAGAAGCGTACTGCACTACGGAACCTAGCAACCCGAGTTCGATACCCAGCCACGCTAACATCAGCGGCAGGTGATCTCCTGCTAGCTCCAAGCGCCACTGTTCCACCGCAGGCAACTTGCCTGTCTTCTCTCCGCCTGCCAAAGCGGCCGTCGTCCAGGTCCCTGTCGGCCGAAGGGCGCCGTCGGTCGAGCATGCCACCACGAGCCCCGTCCCTTCTCCTCCTGCTGCCATCCTCGAATGATGCAAACTCATCACCAGGCTAACGAGGTAACGGAAAAAGGATTAGTGTTACGATAAGAGCTCGGTTACGTCAAGTGCAGAATTTTGTTCATTCATGATTGACGGCTACTCCTGAAAATTCCACTTTGAACTGACTCGCGTTTGTAATTTTGTTGGGTCAAATAACGTTTGTATATAGACTCAGTTCATTACTTGGTGATAAGCGGTTTTCCTCTGGAATTATTGGCCTCGGCCATAGGGATGTTGTATTTTCACCTACGGCTCAGGGCCAGCAATGGAAATGGCCACCACTCCATGACGGTTTGAGCATGCAGATACTTTTGAGCTCTTGAATTCAATTAATGTATACAATTGTTTGGTTTTATGCTCAATATGGTGATGAAGATGATGCATATTTCTGACCGGTGGCCTCCTCCAGGGCTCATCCGAATTGCCAGGCCGTTGCTGCCAGTTTTCCTCCGTCGGACCACGATTCCAGCCCTCATCCCTTCTTCCCTCGAATTCTCGTTTTCCTGGTCCAAACTCCATGCCGTATTCTAAGTGACAGAGCAAACCAACAATCAGAATTACACAAACATTACATCAAAGTGAAAACCCTCACATCTCAGCACAAGGCATATGCTGATCATGATAGGATTCGGATAAGCAAGATTATACAATCTGCTACCCCTCAGTGGAAAGTGTACACCCAGCAATGCAAATTTTTACTTGATGAATGTATTTGCATTTTTGGTCTAAGGACCACTTCGCAGGACATCAAGTAGGTTTTGCTATGTATAGAATGGCCCTGACCACAGAAATATATAATTTCCATCACTTGCTCAAGTGCACCAATGGATTATCACAGTGTGACCCCCATTGCTCGTTAAAACAGGACAACACTTTAATATCAATAGCTACATCTGCGAACACGAAATTCTTTACACAAAGCAGAAGACACGGGAGGGGGGGGGTATTGTAATTATATAATACGTTAGTAATCAGTTCATTAGTATGTGTTTCCCTTATAAGGAATTGTAATTGTAAAATGTATTATTTAATAATACGCTTCCAGGCCGCATTAGCCTGTAGCTGTCAGAGCGATTAAAGTTATTTGTATTTCTCTCAATTTCAATGGATTCTCTAATTAGTCTTGGCCAGTAATAATTAGTTTTACACAACACTTCAACGTTATCAAAATCAATTGAGTGGCCTTGTTGGCAAGTATGTTATGCCACTGCCAACAGTTGTGTTTGAGAAAATGTAATATTTCTTTGGTGTTCTTTTAGTCTTAAGTGGTTACGTCCCGTCTATCCAATATAGCATCTGCCACATGACCAATTAATCCGATATACAACTTCTGTTGATAATTTAGGCAATTCGTCTTTAGTACAAGATACTCGTTTTTTTTATTTTGTGTATTGTACCAAATCTTACTTTAATGTTTTGCTTTTGCAAAACACGGGCTAATTTGTCAGTTACTTCTGGGATATATGGTATTTTAATTATTTTAATAATCTGATCACTTTCAGCAGTGTTGCTTTGCAATCGTGATTTGGCATTGTGCTCTGTTAATTTGAGCATTGTTGTAGCCATTCTGTCGTAGTGCTTCTTTAACATGTTTAATCTCTCTCCATAGACAATTAACTGATTACTAATAAATTATATAATTACAATACCCCCCCTCCCGCCTCTGATCTCTGCACCTGATTGGGTTAAATAATGACATCACCCTGCTGCTCTATTTAAGACCGGGAGCAAGTGGAGGGCTTCACTAATTCTGGCAAATGGCCCGAAACGTCGTATTCAAAAATTGTAAATGTTGTGGATTCACTCTTCAACACACCGGTGGGCTAAAGTAGAGAACTATTTGTCTTTTGTCAACCTGACACATCTTTTACTGATTGGCCGTGTCGGGTGGTGGAGGGTTGTGACACATTTATTAATAACGCGATCTAACCCAAAATCTTTATTATGAATGAACGGGGCTTCCAACCTTCAAAGTGCCTTTGCCGGCCGTGGTCATCAGGGCCAGGTGGCCCACGAAACTCGGGGTTGTCAAACTCATCCTGATCAGCAAGAGATCCCCTGCGTTCCAAGGGGGCCTGGAAATCTCGCGGTTCTTCCTTCACAGTATCCCCACCAAATTCCTCCTGATGCAGCATAGGTCTGCCTTCACCTGCCAACCAACAATAAGAACATAGCAAACTATTAAGAACCACGTGTAAGCAAAGCATAGAATAACAATTATAATAAATGGCATGAGTTTCAAGACTCCTTTTTAGGAGGGTTCTTCATTGGGAAGTGTGGCCAATTGTTTTTCAATAAGTACTTTGCGTGCCAAAGAAAACCGTGTGACCTGGTTAAAACCCACTAAGCATGTTAAGGGTAGACAACACTAAAATGGCGATGACACAGATGAGATCAACCTACACTGCCATTCCCAAGGTAACATTGTTCTTTGTAAGTTAAGAATGCTGTTCACCGTCAATAGGTCGGTCACACTTAATGCACAAGCGGCGAGCGGGCTCGGGCTGCCACGGTGATCTGTGAGAATGCTGCCTGGCGAGTGGACGACGGATTGCGTCTGGACGAAAGCGTGCGCTCACCTCGGACTGAACCCGCTGTGCTCCTGTTTGGCGTCGGAATCCTCGCTGGTCCCGATGATCCCTGCTACTCGCGACATTGGTTGTTTTAGCCGACAGTGATTGTGGGGGAAAAAAAGGAAGATTAATTAATATCACCGTTACATCATATACTATTATATACAGCACATTCAGAAATATTCAATATTTGATACAACGGTGCTAAATAAAAGCGATTAACCAGTCCTTGACGGAAATGAAGAAAGAATTTGGTCATGGATTTAGAATGATGTAGTGGTCGCATTGACATTGGTGGTGGAGTGTAAATCCTGATGGTTTATTGCAGCCTAATTTCGATGTACCTAGTAACATAAGGTCTTAAACTGTTCCTGGCAAACAGTAAGTTGAGAACTTCTTAATTTGGGAACAAAATTACTTGAATATTGAAAATAAACACTTTGAAATGACATGGATATAGTTAATCTTTTACCGATTAACGTGGATATCCAGTTAAGCCCATTACCACAGACTTGACAGCATCTTCAATGATCAACAATCGAATCAAGAAAATCCTGCTCATGTCAAGACTAAATTTCAGGAGGGTCGCACATTAGAATCTTTGGTAATTTCCATTTTTTGACATGTAGAAGGAACCCAGAATGTCTTGGATAAACTCACACATACTGGGGGGTAAACACTCACAGCTCCACACACAAATGTATAAAGGAATCCTTTGCTGCGCTCCCATCACCTGCCCACCGTGCTACCCGAACGCATCGGTGCATAACAACACGAGAAATTTGTGCAAACTCACCGAGTGCCCTGGAGGGGCATCTCCTAAGAGCCCCTGCCTCAGCGGGGGTCCCCGTTGATGTGCCTGCCCCTGTCCTTGCGGGGGTCCGTGCTGCTGTAGGCTCGCAGGCGACAGTCCCCCAGGTCCACTGGGGCCTTGGTGACCACTGAACGGCGATGAATTGGGCCCCTGATTTGGGCCTCCTTGGCCGTCAGGCGGCTCAAAGAGCTGCCCCCCCCTGGGTCCGTCGCTGGAATTTTGCTGCGGACCCTCACGAGGAGTTCCGATGAATTCCGAGGACCCGGCTTGCAGAGAGCTGCGTGGGGAGAGTGGCGGTCCCTGAAATCCGCCGGACTGGGGTCCAAAATGCTGGGGGCCCTGCTGTGGTCCCTGCATGGAGCCCGGCATGGGTCCCTGGGCCTGTATTGGTCCCTGACCCTGCATGGGGCCCTGGCCTTTCATGGGGCCCTGGCCCTGCATGGGGCCCTGGCCCTGGCCCTGCATGGGGCCGGAGCCCTGGCCCTGCATGGGGCCCTGGCCCTGCATGGGGCCGGGGCCCTGCATGGGGCCCTGGCCCTGGCCCTGCATCGGGCCCTGGCCCTGCATGGGACCCTGGCCCTTCATAGGTCCCTGACCCTGCATGGGGCCCTGGCCCTGGCCCTGCATAGGTCCCTGGCCCTGCATGGAGCCGGGGCCATGCATGGGGCCCTGGCCCTGCATGGGGCCCTGCATGGAGCCGGGGCCCTGCATGGGGCCCTGGCCCTGCATGGGGCCCTGACCCTGCATGGGGCCCTGACCCTGCATGGGGCCCTGGCCCTGCATGGGGCCCTGACCCTGCATGGGGCCCTGACCCTGCATGGGGCCCTGACCCTGCATGGGGCCCTGGCCCTGCATGGGTCCCCGGCCCGGCATGGGCGAAGCCATTGGCCCCTGCATTGAGATGGACGGTGCCATGTTTGAAGGGCCGCCTTGGGACGGTGGCCCATTTGGGGGTCCTCCTTGAGGCCTCAGTTGCTGCCCCTGCATGTGCAGTGAAGATGGTGGCCCGCCGCCCTGCATGCCACCCGATGGGGGTGTCTGCCCCATTCCTGGACCGCCAAGCCCTTGCTGAGGCCCACGGGGACCTTGCGGGCCACCGGGTCCAAGTGGTCCAGACAGACCCATTTGTCCCTGCATATTACCCATGTGGCCGGGCATACCGTGAGGCCAGTTCGGTCCAAGGCCGGGGCCTTGCTGCATATTGAGCCCAGGAGGCCCTTGCGGTCTGAACTGGCCCATGGGCCCACCAGACATCATGCCTGGGGGCATGTTGGGAGGGAAGTGCTGCTGTAGGCCAGGCATGGGTCCCTGGGAAAAGCCCTGAGGGTGCATATTTTTCTGCATCATGCCCAGCGGGGGCTGCATTTGGACAGGTCCTTGATTCTGCTGTTGGTTTTGAACTTGTTCCATGAGTTTCTGAGTAATACGGTCAGACTTCAGTTGCTGAAAAACCAATGGCAGAAATGGTAAATGAATTTTAAATAATAAACATTCATATGAATAACTTTGACATGAGAAAAAACTATATTTTAACAGTAGGTTCAACATAATTCCCAGAAAAAAAAACAATAGATCTTACAGCACTTGCTGGTAAATATAATGTTTTGGTCACCCGCTCATTCACAAATATTATTCAAGTTCCCACGGTTCTTTTCCCTGGGAATGAATTCCACAGTTAATGTTTTTCATGTGCAATGTCTCACCTTGCACAACATTATTTTGGGCAATTCTTACAACGTGGTGCTCATCGAGTAACAAACATTACCATATTATTCGTGACACTACCCAACTAGCATTAAGGCAATGCTTTGCAGTAACCCTGGGGTCAAATATAATTTCTATTACAATAGCAATGTTAACTGAAATTACATTTACAATGACATGGTGATTGCAATTCATTAAGAATTGCACCATTACACTTAGTAATTGACCTTGTATTGCTCAATTCTCAAACCACAACAGCTCTTAAGTCTTGCATGGGGAAAACATCGTAACGCAATCGAGCCCGTGTCAAACCTACCTCGTATAGAGCGGGGTTTGTGTATTGCAGCGTCGTCAGCTCTTGACGAATCTCCGCCTGCGACTTCATCTTGTCTTTCTTATCTTCAGGAGGCTGAACTTTCACATTGCCACCCACAGGGAGCATAGGAAGTTTGTTCTGCTGCCAAGCCTGCAAATACAAAAACAGTAATAACAAAACATTAATACGTAGCCAATTAAAGGCATTTTATTTTGGTTGCTCGCTGCTCTTAATATTCTCATTTAAAAGTCATAATTTCTGCTCCAAGCACAAGGAAAGTATCGATAAGGGTGGTCAGGTATCAAAGCAAAACAAATACTTTAAATATGAATAGAAGCCACAGTATAAGAAGAGGGGTTTCCCCTTTTTTCTGGCAACAAAATTGAAACCTTTTTACAAGGAATCATGTCTGCATTAACCACAATACTTGTGGTCAGAATGCAAACAAAAAACACACGACCGCTTGTGTTTTGCGATCAAAACGTCGTGATTTGTTTTATTTTATTTCTAACTACGTGACTTTACCGAAAGAGCCAAAGAGTACACTCGGAAAATAGATACACTGTCCTTGAAACTGATTGGTCCACACCAGAGATGGCTTTCTTTTGAGCCTCGTGTCAAACGGTGTGAGACCAGAGGATGCCAAAAAAAGAAGTCACAGTGTTAAAATGAGCCAAGAATATTATAAGCAATCAATTGCCACATCATAATGCATCTCTTCATAAATAGTTAATTCTAATGCTAAAGATTCATGCATGATTATGTACAATCTATACAAATAATATGCAAAAGTATATTTAAGCGAATAAGAGGTGGTGCGTGGATGCTGGCTGACCTGCTGGAACTGCGCGGGGATGGGTTTGGAGTAAGGGATCTTCTTTGTGGGGAGTTTCTTCTGCTCTTTAATGAGCTCCTCCACACCCCAGTCCAAGCCTGGGATCGCCACTTCCGGCTCAGCCTCCACTACTTTCTCTGTTTGGTGTTGATGAAAACCATTAATACCCCACGGGAAATATACATTTAGTGAGATAACAAACTCCGTACACAACTGTGTTTTTAAAATTTTGTATTTCAGCACTCAAGAAATGTTCGAACGACAGAGTTGTATTATTCTGCAGCTATGGTAAGCAACTGTCCTCACTCAATAATATACATATTTTAGTTGTATTTATAGCCGAAACATTTAACAATTTTAAATTGCAGCAGCCTGGTTATTTTGGCCGAATTATTTAAATGTGTTTATTGTGCACAAACAACATTTTTCAAGTTTATGAACAATTAGGTAAAATTACGTCACAAAACTAGGGAGGTACCTTTTTGCTCTTGTTCCAGCACTTGTTTGAGCTGCTCAGCGATGCCCATGCCTGGGATGTTGGGAGCACTGAGTGGCTCATTGTCATCTGTATAAAAACATGCAAATTATACTCGCATCTCTCTCCTCCACGCACTTTTGTATTGTGAAATATACAAGAGCGGATTGAAAAGTCCACGGCCTGACACAGTCACGTCGCTACAAGAAATGGAAAAATGTTTAGTTGACAGTACAATACTTTGATTTAGGATCATCAATTGAGCAACTCACATTTTTTTTTATTGATGTTCAAATCGTATTGTCTGCGAGTAAACTTAAAAATGTGGTGGTCGGAATACAGTCAGAATCACCGAGAAAACTCTGAAAAAATACACATGAACCAAACTTGGCTCTGAGTAACTCCGCATTTGCACAATTAAAGAACTACTTTTTGTGAAAGCAATCTCGAGTGACGTCTCCTATGAATGAGTGGTTTGAGGTGCAAGATAAAGCGTCTTTTCTGGTCAGGGATTCGCATTTCGGAACATCAAACACATTCCTGCGGAGGGAGCTGGTAGGAACGTTGGGTTGCTCGGTCAATGGCCAGGGTCAACGGCGGCATGGTGTATTCCGCAAATATGCCCGACTGTGAGTGCGGGCATAAGCCAGTGTGAGTAGGTTAAACGTTGAGTTTTATAAGGGCACCACGGGGTGACCAGCCCCTCCACACCCAGCCCCACCTCTCCCACCCCCCACCCAGCCCCTCCCCACCCTCCCCACACCACCCTCCCCTCCCTTCCGAGCCCCTCCCAGCCCCTCTCTGCACGATGGACGGACACAATAATCCCCTGTGGGCTGGTGAAACCAGAGGTTCCTACCAGTATAAAGCAGGTGCATTGCACTTCCATGTGAGGCCACCAACTTTTCAACTATGTGTACAGTTTCGATTTAAAGCTTTCGTGACTACAGGGATTCATATTATTGGTTCTTTCGGTAAAGTCATGTAGAAAGGAAATAATACAAATGAAACAATAAAATTATCACGACGTTTCAATTGCAACACAAACAATCATCATCAGGTGTGAAAACCACAGCAAGAATTTTTTTTAAAAAGTGGCGGGTTTTTTTGCTGTGGTTTTCACACCTGATGATGATTGCTTGTGTTGAAATCGAAACGTCGTGAGAATTTTATTGTTTTATTTTTATTATTTCCCTTCTACGTGACTTTACCGAAAGAACCAAGAATGTGTACAGTGATTCATAAAATCATATGGGCTCATGGTACATACCGTATTCTGCAATCATATCATCTGACATGTTTCCTGGTAGGAGGTTGAGGTTGTATCGGTCTCTCATCTTGTCTCCTGGTCTGTTCCTCGTCCAAAATTTACTTCACTCGCAAATGAACAAAAGGAAAAGAACAAAACAATTTAATAGAACAAATTAAGTGATGATACTTCGTTGGCAGTGGTGCAAATAACAAAAAAACTCAACAGTGTGTCAAGTATACTGCATTAAAAGAAAAGAAAAATATATATTAAAAAACGGGTGACTTTCAGGCAAAGACGCTTCTTCGTGGCACATTAATGGTGTACGAGCTATGAATGATTGCCCAAAACGTCCCCTATCATATTTTCCTTTAAAGGGAATGTTATTGACATACAAGTATAAGAAGGCACTACAGTACTAATTTTCAATTACCCACGGATAAATTACATTTCTTATTTGTCTGAAGTAAAAATTCGAATGTCTTTAAATTAAGAAAGAAAAGTATGCAGTACACCTCAACAATGGCACGTTACCAATATGAGAACAATTATGATGATTAATGTAAAATCCACCACTGCGTGAAGCCTAAAACAATAATTTACATTGAGAACTTCAATTTATACAGCATCAAGATGTGACAGCTGTACACAATTTGTGGACATGCACACCAGATATCAGAGTAAATAGTCCTGTTCTCAAGAATTTTCCTCCATTCAAGCTTCTGTCTGGCCATCGAACACAGATGGTCACACTGCATCGCACGCTTTCAGATGAGCTTCTGCGGCCGTCTGGAACGCTCTTCCTTCCGATATTCGGCAGCCGCTGGAGCTATACACTTTTAAATCTAGATTGAAAACGAATTTCTTAACAACACTATTTGGTGTTTAGTTTTTTGTCCTTCCCCCGCACCTCCGATTAGGATGGTTGGCTACGTACGGCGCGAAAGAACTTAAACATACATACACAGAAGCGTTGCCCTGCAAGGATCAGTTTCGGGATACAGCCTTCCCAGGCCCAATGGACACACGAACCTGGTGTGGTCATTGGACCCCGAACAGAGGATGTGTCCCAGCGGGTGCCAGGCCAAGCTCCAGATCATGCCTTCATGTGCCACGTCTGTGCCACCAACTTCCTTCTCCACCCTGCCAAATGGATGTGTGTATCACCACACAAACACACACGCAAAGATCACTCGTTTAGCCTTAACAGACTGTTGGGGCAAGTGTTGTTAGAGAATAGCACCTATGAAAAGCCGGCCAGCATCACGCCTGGCCGCCTTTGTCTCCCCAATGGCGATGTTTACACATCGCACCAAGTACTCGTTTTTGAGGCCGAGTCAACCTAGGAGAGGCCCAGGACCGATTCAGACAATCGTCACGGGAGTGGACCATAAGCAGGAATCGAACTCGAGTCGTCAGGTTCGTAGTGCAGTGGGCTAACCGTTACACAACTGCTCCGCACACACGCAATCCCGCACCTCCGATTAATATTGGTTAGGTACATATGGTGCGAAAGAAGTTCAACATATATACATAATCAAACACACACCAATAGGACAGTCACCAATGTGTGCACAAATATAGATATAAGTATGCTACATACGAATATACTTATTTTAGTTCAGCCCTGTTAAATATATAAAAGCTTGGTTTTATTAATCCTATTGTACAAAGCAGAAACCTGGAAGCTGAAAAAGTAGACAAGCAGAAGCTAACAATATTTGAAACGTCCATACTTGGAAATAAAGATGGGTTAAACATGAGGAATACTGACATTAAAAGGAACTAGGAATATAAAATGACATCATAGACAATCTAAATTAGACAATTGTCTTACTTCGCGCACATAGATAGGACGGACGAGTAGAGATTCCCCAACATATTCACGTGGCAACATCAGTGGAACAGGTATTGGAGGACGCCCAAGGAAAAATGGCTCGATAACATCAAATAAGATTGTCTGGTACTAGGAATCACACTCCCACAAGTGGATATGTTCGCCAAAGAGAAAGGCAGTTGACTGTAAACGGGCTGCCAGTGCGACACTTATCAATGTCACCGAGGCATTGAGTAATCAATAAAAAAAAAGTTAACACGTAGAACTCACCCGACATGCCAGAACAATAATGATCCATCTGATCCTCCACTGGTGAAGAAACCCTCATGTATTGGATGCCAAGCCACGGCTAAAAAAAATAGAAAACCACACACACAAACATTGCAATCAGGCTGGTATTTAAATATTGTGTAGACAGAAGCTATTTATCTGAACTGTTGGTAACAGTAGTTCACCCCATTCCAGGCATAGTGGCGCATTCATCCAATACCACAGCTTTGGAGGCGAGATTAGTGGATAGCACAGAGTTCACCACGCGTATTAGCCTCCCACTGGACAGTTGATGGCAGGACAGGAAAAGGCTGCTGCTGATCTCTTTTAAATAATTGTAAACATTATTCCATCTTACGCATGGTGTTTCTCCCAGTACTCCAGCTTGCTCCTATTGATACAACACTGAACTGAGAATTGGCAATACATCCGAAGCAAGACCCCTTTGAAAAAAAAAAGCCACCGCCAGCCGTTCTAGTAAGTTGAGAAGCCAACAAAAAAAAGAACCAGGGCATTACAAAAATGGGGACATCAAACAGCCACCTGTGGCCTCCTTCTTGTGGCCTCGGAAGATCTGCACCTCCTCCTTCAGGTTGCGGATGTCGAAAAGCTTGCAGAGGTGGTCACGTGATGCCGTGAGCAGCCAGTTCCCGTTCTGGTTCCACTTCACCTCCATCACAGTGTTCTTGTGGGCATGCCTGTCGGTCGGCAGTCCACAAAAGAATCGCAGTCCAATCATTGCAGGAAAGAGAGAAGGAAAATGTGAAGAGTAACACGTGGAGGATGGAGAAAGGGGAACATTTCAGAAGTCAGCTAACTCTAAAAATCAAGGACCTGAAGGCAGTTGGCACTTCACGACCAGTAGGCAAGCTCACAAATGAATCAAGGCAGCAGAATGACAATTAGAGGATCAACGTTAAACCATTCACACACTTGAACTGATAAGATAAATGTTGATATTTCAAGTGGGAGAATCTGGCTATAGGACAACTCGGCATAGGTGGTAAACAGAGAGGTACAGAAAGAGATGGGAAACATAGCAATACAAACCACGCAATAGAAATTATATCGTAAATGTAAAATTAAAACTAAAATATATATGTAAAAAAATAATCCTGTTTAAATCTGACGGACACGATTTACATTAGTGTTGCATGGTTTTGCAGTTTTTATGCCTTTATCTATCAGTGTAATCGTGCATAACAGCAGTTAGTAAAGATATGCCCATGTTTTGGATGTTGTTATTTTCCCCGATTTCACATAACTAATCTAATTCACACTATTGCATCTATAGCATGCCATGCTTTTTGGATCTGTTGGCTGTACGATGTTGTTTTATGTTTTATCACCTGTCTACTTGTTAAGTATTGTTTCTGGAAAACCTAAACATAGACATACCAAATGCTCCAATCCAAAATAAAATCAAGCAAAACTAAAATTTGTGACCTCCCACTGATCAAAAGTCAACTGGGGGCTCCGGTAGAGAACCCAGCTTGCTGGTGTGGCGAGTGCATGGAGGGGAGTTGAGTGAGACGAGAGGAGAAAGGCGAGAGCAATCACAAAGACACTTTGGCTGCAGTTGACTTTCACAGAACCTATAACATAAAGACAAACAGAGTAACATGATATTTATCCCACCCCCCGACTCACAGTGTGGCCAAGCTGTGTCCAGACTTGGGGTCCCAGAACTTGATGGGCTGCTGGCTGTCCTTGCTGCCAGACACGATCAGTCCCTTGGTGGGGTGCCAGTCCACGCACTTCACGTCCGCTCCATGTCCTAAGCGTTCACATCATGGCGTCGTATTAGTCCACACACCCGACGATTGGGGTAAAGTTCCACACAGCTGCTGTGAATTCTGCTCCGTCAAGCGAGAGGGCATGGTTCTGCCCTCTCGACAGTGGTGGTGGTGGCGGCAGAGATGCACAGCCGTGTAAGCCAGCGCTTGTCGGAAGTAGGGTTGGCGGGTCGAGTGGACAATGCATGACACTCGCAACTGGTAATGCTGAGAGCTGGCCAGCAGATGGTGGTACAGAAAAGGTTGCTGAACCATTTGGAGGGATTTTTAGTGTTGTAAGCCCTTTAATGGAAATCTTCTTTAGGTACTCGTATGCTATAGGCTGGACTCTTTGTTTCACTTGTCAGTAATAATTGGGAGTGGCAAGTCTTCTCACCTTTGTCAAGCGCTGCTGAATGATGAAAGAACCACGTCACATTGGTCATGAGTCGTTGACTATACTTCACTGCGCTAGTATGGGTTGAGGCATGACTAGGCTCGATTCAATATCACTCACCACTGATAGTAGTGGCTGGGAACTGAACTTAAGTCCCAAGGTTCATAATGCGATGCACGTTTCACTGTGCCACCAATCCACTGTGGGAGCATATTGGGAACGTGTCCTTGATATGTATTTCTATGATGAATGGCAGCTTGATGTAGATCAATAGTATACATTTGTCGATTTGTAAAAATTCAGTTCGGAACACCTACTGTCCAGATTTTAACATGAACTTTATGCTTTATGGTCACGATACATCTCGTGCAAGGCAGTATCGCTCGATTTTTGGCTAGCTTTGAAGGATTAAGGTTGAGAAAACAAGCCTTGTGGTTGTCGTGGTAGTTTGATCCGAGAGATTCTATCCAGCACAGTAGAGGAATGTGTAACGCCATTAACAAATATCAATGAAAGTGGTAACATTTTGGCCACATCAATATTTCCTATTTTTGTGAACACTAACATGGGTTCTCTTACATCCAGCAATATATTATGAAGTTTGAGGTTGAAGTTTTTAAAGCCTGCATAGCCACAGGCATGTCAACCCACCGGGCTACCTAGTCACTTTAGCGTGCTCACAGGGCAGACGAGAGCAGTACGCTCCCCACGCAAGTACCTCTCAGAATCCTCTCCTCGTGACATCGCATGAAGTCCCACACTCGCACTGTCCCGTCGTCTGAACAGGTGGCAAACTTGTTGTCCGTTGGGGCAAAGCTGCAATTGTGTGTGAGAACAGAAATACAATGGACACGAGTCAGCCCTAATACAAGGCTTCTTCCACTTACCAACAAAATAAGAAACTCTTCCTTCCTCCGTCTAAATTCGAGGGACACATTGTGTTCATGTAAAGGTTATGTATTCGGGGTGACGTGTGGAAAGGGAAAGGTCGGTTGAACTTCGCCAACAAGTTTGCAGCCTTGCGGCCCGATGCGTCAACTGTCAAGAAATCAATTTGTAAAGCCTAATATGCTTTGATAAAGGGCGCACGGCAAAATTATCATGTTGGCGCACCGAGTGCAAATGATAAAATGTAATACGTGATCTGACAATTCCGGTCATAAAGTGTAGAGCCGTAAAATGTAAATCACTTCACTCTGGTTTGAAGAGTAAACCAAAAAGTTGGAGAAACACTTTACCCTGCTCTCAAAATACTCAACTAAAGGGTGGGCAACCTACCCGTGGCCCATGGCCACATGAAGACCGACATATTTGCAAAACGGCCCGCAAATGATAATTATCCATCACTGCAGGGATACTCGCCCACCTTTCAACTTCAGAACTGGCGGTCCAACATCGACACGTTAGCGAAAGGAACGCAGGTGCAGGTACCGCATTAGTGAGGTAAAGGTAAGCCCCAATTCTCTCTCGAGTTAAGGGCGCCGCGGTGGTGAGATGTTAACTACCTCGCCTGGTATTTAGGTCATGTGTTCCATCCCAACGCTGAAACCTGCTGCATATTTGGAGTTTGCTTGATCTCCCCGTGGTTGTGTGGATTTGTCTCCTCTGGTTTTTCCTCCACATTTATAAACAGGCGTTTAGAATATTCGGCTGCCATACATTTCCACATGATAAGCCACTTCGTTGAGCCATCATTTGTGACCAGGTCACTTCTAAAAAAAGAGCTATATAGCTCAGTGGGCTTTACCTGGTAAAATAAAAACGTTTTAAATAGTTTATAGTGTAATGCTGGACAAAGCTAAGCTGTGTGTTAATGCCAAATGTATGTGAAAGTTAATATTCGCTTCTCAGGAAAGAAAAGGTAGCCTACCCGTTCTACAGTATAAGATCAGATTCCAACTTTCAGTGGCTGTTTAACCCATTCTTACCAATTTTAGCTCACTCTTCCAAACTGGACAGGATGTATGTAGAACTTCTTTCGCATCGTACGTAGCCAACCATGCTAGTGGAACAGGCAGGTTTAAAGATGCGAGATTACCCATGCTGTACTTGACCAGCACTCGTGCTTTCCAAAAGGACAAAATGCTGTGTGCATATTATTGTGCCGTTGAGGAAACAGATGGAATGGGCAGAACACAACATTTGCCCAAGGTTCTGCCTTGCCTGAAAGTGTAATAAACTATTTGCATGTGTATTCTTGGTTCTTTTGGTAAAGTCACATAGAAGGGAAATAATACAATTTAATATTTGTATTATTTTATTATTTCCCTTCTACGTGACTTTACCGAAAGAACCAAAAATATGAATCTCTGCAGTCATGAAAGCTTTAAATCAAAATTTATTTGCATGTGGCTCCAGAGCAGGGCATTTTCTGGAGGCATATGTATTTGATATCAATGCTGCATAATGTCCTCTTACGCTAACTTGTGTGCTGTAAATAAGTGTAATACTGCGATTATCACAATTATATCCTATGGAATTAGAACATTCAATAGTAAGTAAATTTAATGTTAAGCTTGCTCTAATAATAATGATCATTTAGAAAACTCAAAAATAAGTAATTTAAGCTATTGTTTTTACATAAGTCAAAGCATATAGCCAGACTACTCCGTACATCTAACATAAATGTGCCTGAAATAACAAATCCTACTTTATTGCACCAAAAACGTTCTCCCGAAAAAGCATTGGGATAAATTTGAAGCCTATTTAAAGTTGACAAAATCTGAGGACAGTAACGTTCGTGAAAAACACCAGTTTTAGGATTGCATTTGGTTGCATTGTGGTTTTGAGTCTGAGGTTTTGCAAAATTATGTCAATGAAAGCCATAAAGCTGTGTTCATGCGTGAATGTCCCCAATGGCTGTAAATTACACCAGGAGCCAAGGTCATGAATGCAAAGCTTGAGACCTCAACATTATTTTGGAATCTGAAGGAAAATCCAATGACCTAAAGTCTATTATAACTCTGTGATAACATGACTACGTGCACGGGCTGCTGTGCGTGTGTGGTCAATGTGGAGGGATGAAAGTGTTTCCCACAACGGTGTGGTCCTTCAAAAGGTTTTCGTATTTTATTCCAAATGCCCATCCCTGGTGCGCTATCAATGGGTATGAGACGGAAAAAAACCCATTTGGAAATCTTGTAGTATAGTGTAACTCCGTTTGTCCGATAGTTTGTCAAAGAACATCTTCTTAAAAATCATTCAAGTGGCTTTTGATTTTTGACAAAATTCAGGATACATTTTTTTCGCTCGCTCTGTTAAGAAATTGTGTCGAGTGTATATTTTAATTTTAAGAGTTCAGAAAAAACCAAATGAAATAAAAATACTATTTCAACCATTTCTTGTGCAATTATTGGCGACTGGACTGCCACCATGAAATCACTCCACTTGAGAAGCTGGTATACCTCGGTGTGACTACCGAGATTGAAACACAAGACCTCAGCGCTATCACCATTTAGCCACCCTGCCACTTCAGCTGGTGTTTTATACGCAAGTATACAACACTTTGTGATTGATTGTGTTGACTGATTTAGCATCTCCCACGATGAAGTGGTTTCTTAAAGCATGAATATTTTGTCCAATAGCTCACAAACTAGAGGTGGCACACGTATGTACTTAAACTGGCAGTTTTTGTAGTTTGTGTTTTCGTAAAGTACTATCAGAATTACGTGCAGTTGAATTAATATTGGAATTCCATATAATCAGCTGCCACTGTGTCATGCCAGAAAAGATTTTACTCATTTTCCTACATTAGCATTTACGTCTAAACGTGTGCAAATTTCTTTGCCTCCAGTGAAAAGGTAAACACCTGTAAAAAGGATGGAGACAAACCATGCGAGCAGAAACGTGTACGTTTTACAAGCTAAGTTGGTGTCATGTCTAGCGACAAGGCTGAAAAAAGTTCTAGTCCCAGGAGACCAGAAAAATAGGGTGCGTCCAGGAAGTCTTGCATTCAAGACAGAACCAGCTGATGTGAGGTTGTAGACGAGACAAGGTAGAGGGGGATCATGACGACAGCTGACATGGTACCCCAATGACCTAGTTTTTAGACCGGTCATGGGAGGATTGTGAGCCAGAGCTTGAACCCACCTTCTCAACATTCAGCACCCATCCACCTCTGTATTTAGTGATTTCATGAAGACTCAATAGGCAAGCCATCCAGATATACAAACATAGACGCAACTTCAACCGAGAGTATGGTTTTAAATTAAGCAATCATTGGAAAGATGTCATCAACCAAGCCAAACTCTAGCTGCCTTATAATTGTACAGCCATAGTAGTTTTTTTAGCTTTTCACACTGTTTGCCTGCTTTGGAATATAACCCACCGGCGAGCATAACAAAAGGCGGCTTAGTCCTACCTTGCTTATCTACTTCCGCCATCTACATCACAAAGCCTCAGCTGCATCTCCAGGCGTAGGCGCAGCTCCAGGCGTGACCTCACCAGCTTATACCCCCCCACGGCCCATCCTGGCTTCTCCCCCCCTCCCCGTGTCTCTTAGAGCTCTCTTCACTTGATACAGTAATTTTGCTGTGACGGTTCCACCTGACGGAAGCTTGTGTTGCCTCCGAAACGTCGTGATTTAATGTTTTCTTTTTTAACCTACGTGACTTTACCGAAAAAAACAAAGAGTAAAGAGGATAGGCAAAACGATTTATGATTTCCAACTCAGGTTGAAAGCGCTAATGCATTACCTCTTATCTGTCCGTCTGTAATGAGGGGGGGGGGGGGGGGGCAACATAACAATGATCCAATGTGAATTAAACTTAGCACAAAATTGGGTGCTATAAAGGAATTACCCTTAACAAAACTGGGCAAATTAATTAAAGGGTTGCCTAAAATGTTAAAACCCAGAAGCACTGCGAAAAGGCTCCAATGCATCTGCATCCCGCCTGCCGCCTGCCCTCCCAGCAGAGCCGCTATCAGAGCCTTGTCTTACCGTGACCCATGCACTACTGCTTCCTACGCATAAGGGGCGAGCGCTACCATTAATTCACAAGTTAAATTCTCAGTACAAACATGCTGTACGCCATTACGTAATCCATGTGTATGGCACGACGTTTCTTCCTTTTCGTGAATTCTGTAAAATGTTCGTGTTATTTTGGTAAACCCTAAGTGTGCTTCTCATATGCAAGTTACATATTTTGCCACTAGATGGCAGACATAGCACCACAAAAAATGGAGGAACCCTTACACAATGGCATATTAGAACAGAGGACTGTGACTCATGATCCCTAGTGGTGTAAAATAAATTAAGAGCATTCATATAGGGGCAAGAGTATGGTGGCAAGGTTTACAACTCTACTGAACATCTGCGAAAAACAGCTATATATAGCTCATCGGATTCCTCCAGGAGAAATAAATATTCCGATTCTGAACTCCTGCAATCAGTCCATGAGGATGTTTGTGATGACATAAAAGCTGATAAACAATGGCCAGTGGCAATCCCAATACAGACATATTTTATCCTGCATTGTTAATGTATATCGACTGAGTTAAAAAAATATTTTACCCATGTCATGTGTTGAACTTCTTTGGAACCGAACGTAGCCCACCATGCTAATCGGTAAAAACTGTATCGTGGATGGGGTATGACCCTGGTATAGTCATTGATAGTCCACTGTCGATCCACTGCTGAAAGGCCTCTCCATGTCATGTGGATAACGAGAATTGTCTTGACTATACTCCACCACATTGAGCGTTGACCACACATCACCAACGTTAGCCGTGGTTGGGAATGAAACTCAGGTCACTGGGTTCAGATTGTGGTGCACTCCTCAATGTGCCACCACTCTCTGCTGAAATATATTGACAAGTGTATGAACCATGGAAATGTTTCCAAATGAGTTGCATGGCTACAATCAGGATAAGAGCATACTAAGAAACACGGAAGTCGTCGGCCAGGTGATCCTTCAACTCCAGCCGATTTTGCTCCTGTTGACGTTAATTTTGGATGAGGGGGACAAGGATTTAAGCAGACACCAATGGTCACGACGATTAGCACATAACTGAAATCAATAATACATTACAAATTATATTTCTGAAAAGCACGTGACCATTAGATGCCAAAATTATCCTGACTATAAACAGAATTTGCCATTGCCATATGTTATCAGCCAGAAACACATGTAAAGGCAGGATAGAAATGCTCCAATTGCTACAATTCCACATTTATCACCATAATGCAGTGTCATTCTGCGATACGTTTACATCTTCAGTGGACAAAAGAAACAGCGTGTTGCCCTTATAATATACAACTGTGCAAGGGCACTGTCATCTTTGTTCACATGATAAATGCAATCTACAGAAAAATCTGGAAAACCCCCCAAGGGTCATACCCCAATCTACGAGATGTTACTTAAATCTGACGTGACATAGATGCTAAAATAATTAAAGGCCTCTTTATTAATGCACCCTCATCATTTTGTGCAATTACAATTTCAGGGGACTTCAATTCTCTAAAAACCACAAGTGGATGTGATGCAGCTATAATGTGATTCTATCAAATTTAGTGGCACGTTGTATAGGTAATCCTTCAGTCACATTGACATCAGCTTCAGTTTAAAACACTATCTTTCATAGTACAAAGGCAAGTCTTACCTTTTCGCATTGTTGGTCATCACAATTTCACCTTATTATATATTTAAAGTTACCTGTGCTGTTGTAATTATATTTAATGTGCAAATCCTGAATGATTAATTGTTGTAAATGAATATTGTTTTAGCCACTTTCCCAGCATTTTTGAGGGGATTTATGGCAAGTGTCAATGAATAATGTTGAGAAAACTCTACTGTACTTCATGCTAGTTTAATTAAAAGAAAGTTATTTACACGTGAAAATCCTGGCCCCACCGATGCAGAGCATATCACACCTTCATCCAAACCCCTCACGTTGACTCTCACATTCCATTCAGACCCACAGCACAAAACTCGCACATGCACTTGGACGCACACACAATTAACAAAAAACCTGCACACCACAGCCTAACACGGCACTCAAACCAACTAACACCACAACGACCCACACACAAAACCTTGCCTTGTGCCAAATAAAATAATGTACAACCCATTTGTTAAGTCACTGTTGTGGTGGGAGTGATTTGAAAATGCTTCATCATGTTGGTTTGTGCGGCTTCTTGGGGGAGGGGGAGGAGGCAGGTCCCGTGCAGATATCACTCGCCACTGATGTTAGCCATCGCCAGGAATCAAACTCCGGTCTCCGCAATCACGACGCAGTGTGATAACCACTACGCAACCGCTCATCATGAACGCTAATAGGGTGTTAACCAGAGCTCATTATGTAGACAAATGTGCATGGTCATCCATGTGCAATGTGTTATTAACTGGAAGCACCACATACCAACACTCACTCAAGTCGCATGGGGGAGGTGCCAGAGTGCTCAAACCAAATGTGGACATGCAATTGAAAGACAAAACTATGATCAGATTTCCAATATACAGCAAAATAATGCTGGCAAAGCTAGAAGCAGTCGTGACAAGTGAAATCAGGATTCTACCTAAATATGATTTTACAGTTGGTTCCAGAAGACCGAAGCGAGCGGATTGTGCTGGGGATTATATTAAGTGACATCATGGGGTCAAATGAAACGTTGTCAAGTACATATCGAAATCTATTCGCAATATGTCAATACTAAACAAGTACTTTCCAAATTTATTATCGGTGAAAATACCGGTACACACGTGCACTGCCAATGCACCAAGACTCACACATGCTATCTGAACCCTAATCCCTACCACGTCTCACACTTAAATCTGGTTTAAAACCTTCAAATGTGACCCACAAACCACTCTGGTTCACAACCCCATCTCATTGTGCTCACCCCCATTGCCTCCTCTCATCCCCCAAATATTACAAATTTTGATAGTAGCATATGTACCTGTTTTAAGTTGTAGGAATTGTTTCACAAATGGAGATGTATCTGATTAGTGGAACATCAGTTACACATTACACACCCCTGGAAAAGTCCAGAAAGAATTTGCATTGAATCAGAACACAGAGACATATTTCTCTTTGTTTTAGTAAGAAATGTTAAAAGCGGACAGCTAAGTGTCAAGTCTGGATTCCCGAATTCTTGTATGTGGATACGGTTTCTGGTATAATCTATCAATGTGAAAGCTGCACACAAGCATCCATGACCGTTAACCACATAACCCAAATACCAAAAAGTTAATCTTTATAGTGCACCTATATGGGGCGTAAACAACAGTGGTACATTTCCGAACTACTTACACAAAGACCATGGAGGTGTGTTATTGGCCGAGTATGGACTGTGTGCCATTAACAAGTGCACCACTGTGTGTATTCAGTGACACCTAACATTCAAATGTGCAACATGTGGCAAGATTGCTGGCAGTGGAAGAAGAAGGAAGACGTCTCCAACATTTGTGAATTTCAACAAAACTTCTGCACCTTGAAAGGTGGAGCCCATGAGTGATTTAGTCCTAATTCTAGATCAGGACTGACCAGCTCAAAGGATTACGGTGCCCATTATGATCATATATAAGCATCACCACAGCAGGTGCTCGCTGTATGCACATACTTAATGGGAATGTCACATGGTGTGGGTAATGCAATTCTGGGGAGCGGTAGCGTCGCAGTGAGCGTGCTGCACTATGAACCTGGTGTCCCGGGTTCCATTCCCGCACATGGTGAACTGGTCCTGGGCCTTCCCTAGGTCGACTAGGCCTCAAATGAGTACCAAGTGTCATGTAACCATCATCACTCGGGAGAGAAAGGCGGCCAGGTGTGGTGCTGGCTACACACCCCCTCGTGTGCTGTGCTGTGCTGGCCTTCATAGGTGCTCACGAATAGCACTTGCTCCGAGTCTGTTAAAGGCTATACGCGGGGTCTTGTCTTTGTTTGTAACACAATGCCCGGCCATTGTGTTTCCATTCAGAGAACTCAATGACGTTGTGTGGATAAATGCGTTGATCCGATAATAAAACTCGGTTTTAGAAAGTGCCTTTCAGCTGAGCATTACAATGAGATCCAGATTATAAACGTTAATTCAGGCTTCTGGGACTCGGAAATGAAGTCACAGTGCCACATACCTCCTGTGAAAGTTCCGTATTCAGGACAGTGGAATTCTCTAACTATGGAACGTTAGCTATGTCACGTACCTAGTAACTTAAAACATTAGGTATCTTGATTGAACAAAATGGATAAACATGCACTATAATAATTTTAAACAATCAATTTCAGAAGGCTGAAGGAGCAAGGCTCATGAAAATTTTAGTGGCGCAAGAATAACAAATTCCACATGGCATCTACATTCTTAAATCTTGGCAGTCTATTTGGAATATCTTACATTTAATCAAAATGTTGCCCTAACTGCTCAGATAAGCAACTATGGTGGGTGTGTTATGTGTGCACTTGCCGTCCAAGGCTTGCAGTATTGTGCACACAAACAATGCCGTCTTGGCTACAGCAAGTATCACACTCACTTCAAGGTGTCGAGGCTGGTCCACTTCAGCAAAGTTAAAAGGAGATTAGACCTAAAGTTGATGTTGCATTAGTGAACACGTCAATGCCCCAGATATTAGTTGTGTTAAAAAGTATTGGACACAAAATGTCATGTACGCAACATCCATTCATGTAGCTGACAACACCTTTGTTGTCAGAGCTGCTCATCCTCCCACCTTCACGTTGTAATGTTCTACTCGTAGCAGTCAGATGTTAGAAGCGGCCAGCTAAGTGAGATGTTCGTTTTTCTTCAAAAGAGTAAACATGCATATCAAGCAAGCAGCCTGTTGAGAACCTTTGGATTCCAGAACTGATACAGGTTGTCAGCAGGGCTGCATGAAATTTGATAAAAGCTGCCGATTACTTGCATTACCTTCCACAAAGGAACTTAGAGCCACGTCCATTCGAGTATGAATGCATTTGCAGGCTCCAGTGCAACTTGTTGTGTCAAGTGAACTGAAATATGTAACGCCAATACGGCAGCAATGGCATTACAATTGAAAAGGATATATTTTGCCTTCATGAGTTTGTAATGTAAAAGTTTATTCTGATGCGATGCTGGAACACTACATTCTGCTAACGCCCTGCAATGTGAGTATGCTAAATATGCATTATCTTCTTATTTGGGTTTAATACCAGTTTCTTTTTGTATTTGGAGGTGCACAATTTTAAACTGATTATCATTCCAATGGATATGTACTGTTTACCACAGTAGACATGTGTATTCATATGAAGATGCATATCTATATTAGCTTCATAACCAAAGTAAAATCTGAAAGATGAATAGTTGAACTGGAACTTTTGTTTGGCAAACCCTAATTCTTACTTAGTAAAACAAACATGAAAATGTGCTTGGATATCATAACGGTTTGCCCTTTATTTGTACTCTTCGTGTCTTATTGCTTTGCCATGTTCTTTATTCGCAGAATGTGCTGTCTGCATCTTTATTACGTTTGGAAATATTTTATTTTGCTGGGCAAATCCATGTGTACAAAAAGGTAATGAAAATATAAAATAACCTTCTACTTGGAGACGTGGATACTCAAGTAGATTAGCCTGCATGAGCATGTACAAAACCAAACCGCAGAGTTCAGCCGGCACAAACACTGCAAAAACGGTTATAATAGTGCCACAATAATAATAATAGTTATAATCAGATAAAAATCTTTCACGGCGCCTTCCAGAGCAATGCACTTTAGGGCACGCTGGCCGGCACCAGTCCCGTGAACGACGCAGGCCGTGCCGCGACAACATTGCACAACAGCGCAGCGGTACGGCATTCGAATACAGACGAGCGGCAGTTACACTGGCGAGACAGAGACAGAGCGCGCACGGTTTACTAGTGACGTCAAGCGGCCTCCTCCCTTGCCAGGGCGTGGCGCTGCCGTGAGGGGGAGAAGCTTTCCTGCACCTGGCTTCGCGGATGGGCTCCTTGTGCGCCTGGAACATCTTCACGTTGTTCATGTTCGACTGCCAGTACTTGACAAATCCACCATGGTCGGCCGTCAGCATCCACATGTCATTGTGCGACCACGTCATCGCGCGGACCGAGCTGTCATGGGCCTGGCCAGGGGGGCAGAGAGTAAGAACATGTCAGCACAAATTATAATTCATCAATTAATCTATGAAAATTACCACTTATGCCCACAATGTATGCATGGAGCTGTGCGAGAATATATTATTTTTCATTCATCTTATAGTGCGTCATTTGTTCATGTGGAATTCAGGTGCTACACGTAAATGGCACTTTAGAAGGAGAAAGCTACAGAGTAATTTCAGTCAGGTAGAACACATCTGATCAATATTGAAGAGGAATGCATTGTATTGACAATATATAAACAAGAAAAACCCCTGATTTGACTTGCAACAATGGCTGTGACAAAGCTTATGAAAGCATCATAATAAAAAATGTTGTATGAGACTGTTCTTAATCACGTTTGATATACCGTTATCATGACAAACACTCACTTGTAGAATGGTCTCGAAGTTGAAAGCAAGACCGTTCCACAGTGTAAACTCCCCACTGGAGGCTCCAGTTACAAGACGTCGACCTTCAGGCGTCCACTACACACAACCATAGAGGCAACATCCATTCATTTTCATAGGGACAACTACAACATGAGAGGTTTTTAAAACATAGGCACAAGCAGACTCCAGTATTCCTTGCAGAGTAACACATATAAGGCATTTCACAGAAAAAGTGATTAACGGACTTCAATAACTTTGACCTGACCAGCATGTTAATACAGTTTGAAGAAAATTGGTTCTCAAAACTAGATTTAAATCCACCTGGGACAAAATCTACACTTGTTATCTACATAAATTAATGACTTACAGCAGTCACATGGCTCAAGTTGTAACATTCACACTGGCAATAAGTTAAAATAGGATCTCACATGACCAATAGCTATAGCTTTTTTGCATTGATGTCAAGTATTTAAAGAACGAATAACTATTTGAAACTTTTCTTGCTTTCTGATGTTTCAATGGAATTTTGATAAAACGCAAATATATTTTCCAATTGCTGTACTCACCCTTACGACAAAGACAGGACATTTCACTTTGTTTGTAGATGTCCTGACAAACTTGGTGGTTACTGCATTTATGGGTTTGTGCATCATTCCCATTGGCGGCAGTAACTGTTGAGAACAGACACATTTACATACATATATACACACATAGTTATCACTGGCAAAGGAAAATGTTAATGTGATAAACACTCCATTTAGTTTATATGGGGTTTTAATGTATATAAAAATAAAAATTTTGCACAGAATAATGGTAAACAGGAGTGGGTTTAATACAAGTTTAGATTACAATTAAGATTCAGTATGAAGACTTAATAAATGTGATTAAGGGGTGCGAGCTGATGTTCAGTGGGAGTGCAGTGTGATTGCACGCGCATCTACACGATAGGTCTTCGAGGTGTGGCAAGAGGTTTATAGTTTGATTGAAGACCATGTAATGTGGGTATGGGTCACATTTCCCCGCAAATTAATACAATTATTGCGCAATGCCGATGTTTTAAAAAAGAACATGTATATGAACAAGGAGACATCATAAAGCAAAAGGAGAATCTCTGAACAAGTGCGAACATGCTCAGAACAGAGGCTACCAGTGTGTGAAACAATTCCTCTTCTAAAGCGTTTCCTCAATTTTGCCAGGAAAGCATAGTTGTCAACCTACAAAAACGGGATACTTACGTCACCATAGTAGGACGGATCAGGCTGAATGGCACGGAGATCTCTGTGGTCTCTCTGCCACACTCGGTTCTGGAACGCAAACCACGCAACACACGATAGATATATTCAAATGTCAATTTTGCAAAACAATGTGGTCAATCATACGGATGACTGCTTCATTAACATTAGGCTATGTGATAATTGTTTTTTTACCCTTTTATCTGGCAACAAAACAGACACCTTTTTTACAAGGAGTCATGTTTGCATAGACCACAATACCTGCAGTCATAATGCAAACAAAAAACATAACTCTGATCATGTATGCCCTGTCCTTGAAGTTGATTGGTCCACACCCGAGACAGCTTTCCTTAGAGTGTTGGCGTCATCTGGTCCAAACACCATGTGAGACTAGGCTCCAAGAAAAGCTGTCTCGGGTGTGGACCAATCAACTTCAAGGACAGTGCATACATTATCAGAGTTATGTTTATTGTTTGCATGACTGCAGGTATTGTGGTCTATGCAAACATGACTCCTCGTAAAAAAGGTGTCAGTTTTGTTGCCAGATAAAAGGGTAAAAAACAATTATCATATTTTTTTACTGGCAAATGAGGTTCCAATTAGGCTGTGTGTTATCTGCCGATTATCGTGATAACTTCTACCGAGACCATTGCTGATGGTTATATTTCAAACCATTGCTATTTTAAATTTCTCAAAATCACAATTATAATTGCACGTACATTTATAAATATTTCAATTGCAAATTTTTAAGTCAACTTTCAGTGTAAGGCATACGAATTAATTAATAATAGTACAAACCAATATGACAGGATGTTAAGACATTACGAAGGTAGCTCAATTCAGCCTTAATGAGCTACACCGCATTACTGTTAAAGGAAATACAAATCATAGCATTGTATTTATTTTTACTCTTGAAATTACTTAGACATTTGAGTTCCCACGGTTGCCAAAAACTGACCTCCAGGTATTTGACTACGGAAGGGTTGTAGTCGATGGTTTTACGGTTAACAGACTTCCGCATGCGCTTCCCATCGAAGGTGACTTGCTGCATGCCATCCATTTGACCAAAGTCGGAGCGCTTGTAGAAGACATGTTTGGGACCCTGGTGTTGAAACTTTGGCATGTGAAAGAACCTTGGCGGAGATGTCATGTCCATCGCCATCGTGTGACTGTTATGGTTCTCAGGGACCACACGAAGACCTGGAAGGGGTACACATTTTTTTTTTACAACTGATCCATCCATTCAATGTGCAATCAAATGACAATTTTTGCTTAAATCCACAATGAACGTTAATTATGCAATTCTCATATACTTAATGCATAACAGGTAGCATGTACTTGGTAAATCCTATTCTTGAGTATGGCAATATGTTCAGGAACTAAATGGCAATGTCAAGGTCTAATACCCACGAGAGCACTTCATGAGTGTGTGTGTAGTTTTGCTATTCCACCGTTGAAGGAGTGCAGACCCTACAGTGGTTTACTACATGGTCCGACGTTTGGATTGTATGGCCACACACTGTGGCTTGCCTTCAATTTTCCATTCATGATGTGCAAATGTTGATGTTCCGATGCATTTTACACACCATTTTCTTCGAGCAATGTCAATGCCAGGTCAGATGTTTGTGTCTCGAATGAGGTAAAAGGGTTATTGCTTGGAATCCATTTGGTCAAATTAATAATTCACAATACAATTTAGGTTTATACAGCATATTAAGATATGGTTGGATGCAGGGCATGTCCGTGGCATTCCGGTACAATTTGTATAGGAGGTGGTGAATGAGGCACGCAGCATAGACTTTTGGTATGTACCTTGCAAAGTCAAAGTGATTTCTTGTTCAAATGAGCATTGAGGTTAGTGCTGATACATCCTGTTTAGAGCTCTAAACCAGTGGTGGATATTCCTCATCGCATTGGAGCGAATCAATTCAGATGACTTTCGCACAGGAGAAACTTTGAATGTATGTGAAGAATGTCAGCACCACGTTGTGACAACATGCACGAAAAAACAACATTAAACAAATCCCTTACTAACGCCACGTAGACCAACGGCATGGACATGTGATCTCCCAGTATTGTGGCCTTGATAACATTAGTTATAATTCGGAGGAAACATGTTTTTATTACACACATGCTACTCTCAAGATAGGGAGTTAACCAAAAATGTTATCTTACATGTGTCAGTTTATTATAGGTGGTCATTTTCCATCCTGTATCTCTTACACATTAGCCAACACTATCTTGAAATGTTTATTTCACGTGGTACACATTATGCATTAATACTAACTTTTGGAGAGCAAAAAAATACACAAACGTAGCAGTTTACAACAAGAAGAAAAACAGCATGTAAGGTCATTCCAGTTTACATCATTTGATATGACTGCAAAACTGATTATTTTTGTGCCACTTCATTTATAAGAAATAGAAAATGTAGAAAAGTGTTTAATGAAATGCAAGGTGAAGAGATCCAGGGCCCTATTACCCACGACTCTTATAAAATTATCCATGCCAATTGGAGAGTTTGCAAAAACTCATTATCCACGGCTATACAATATTTATTCCTATCATCCGCAATTGTATCCATAATGCATATCGAAGTAGCTTTCTATTTCTCGCAATTTGTTTTCTCATGGATAACAGTCATGCGATAAATGACTGCTAACACATGCGGGTTATCCACAACAGTAACGCTTACACGGGGGAAGACAGACACGGAGACACAAAGGGAGGGAGACAAAAAAGCACACAAGACACAAACATCCACATGTCAGACATGGCCGTTTTGAATGTGTTGTTCACGTTTAAGCATCCTAAGTGCTGTCTATATAACGAATATGTTCTAACATTAGAAACACAGTAGAAATCGCTTAGACAATTTTTCAAGAATTGATGACACCTGTATAAACACCCTGTACTTTTTTTTTTTAAACACACTTGGTCATGAAGCACAGCATAGAGATGTGGCTGAAGGAGAAAGTTTTCAATCACTGCACAGTGCCAACTACGACATGGATTAAAAGACACATTTGCAAAGCAAATAGAAGACAGAAAATGTGCAGAGCACACTCTGAATTGCAAGGGAAGATTGGCTCGGGAAAAAATAAACCTAGATAGCACATTTTTTTTAAATAAAGTAGGCTTCAGATTCATCTTTATTTAGACTGGAGTAATCCAATGAGCAATGAAGCTCTTTTTCACAGATGTCCAGTCGGGGCAGGTTAGCAATTTACAAGGCTTTGGGCAGGACACCAATGTTTGGGATGGTGGCCTTTGGGTAAAACTGGTAATTGGCCTGCGACAGAACTAGAGGCCAAAAAAATAACACGAAATCAGTTCATGTGCAGAAATTAGATGTTGACATCGCAATGTTTGTGAAAAATGACAATGGTGTTTGTCTTTAATTCAGCAGTGGATAGACCACGGCTCATGACGGTCACGCGTGTGTATATGTACCTAGCAGGATGCCCCCTCTGATGTGGTGTTTCATACCAAGTATATCCAATTGATTAACCGTCCTAGACACTACAGTATATGGAAATAGATAACTACGTTGCAGCACCAACGTTTTAGAACCTCGTTTCCTACCTTCACATCGTTAATCTTCCTTCAAAAACATCCCGCAGCAGAAGATTAGTGCGAGATACAGACATTTGCACATGTGATTTGTAACATTGATCATTACCTGTGTATCGATAGTTCAATGTTAATGTGACGGCCAAAACCGTGTTATTTTTATGCGGATCTGGGACTGTTGTTGTTTTTGCTGCCTTGCCCCACGTTGACAAATCGGACTTATATAACTAAGTTATTTATATTTAATTCCTTGCTTATCATTTTCTTCATTTTACTCTCCTATCGTTGTTTGTGTTGTTTGCTGTTATAACTTGCAGACCCGCCCATACTGGACATGTGAAAAAAGAGCTTTATAGCTAATATAATTCCTCCTGCAGCCTAAATAAAGATTCTGAAGTGATTATCAAGATGCTTTGATGATTGATTGGATGATTTTAGACGATCGCACGACGAATTCTGGCGATTACGGCGATGCGATGACTAAAGATTGTCAAGTACGGTAGTCGTCAATGTAAGACCGCACGTTTAATGCTGGCGATGATCGATGATGATCGAATACAGAATGCCAATACGCTTATGAACCACGACTAAAACATGCCGATGAACTGTTGGTAAATCCGGTTTAATAACCCCAAGATACACGAAGTGAGCAAATACAACAGGGAAAGAAGGAAAACAACTCAGACGATGAGGCCTACTACTAAAGGCTCGGCCGACATCCTTAAAAACCACCACATCCGCAACAAAAATAACTTTACACACCGCATCGACTCACACTTCATATTCCCACCGGCAGTCACTAACGATTAAACAACTACAACGTCGTTCATCATCGTGTAGAAATGTATTAGAAGTCAACGTTTTGTGGTTGATGCCGAGGCACCAACAATGGCGATCTGGGGCCTACGAAGAACGAGAAAAACCTCGCGGCGTCTCGGGGTCTCTGAACATCGAGAAAACTGCAACGAAACCTCCTAAAAACACCACAAACAACAACAACAACCACCACAATGATAGCCGTGACGAGACGCTGCTCTACGAATACTCACCGGCGACACCGGCGACGTTCGGGCGAAGTCTCTCGGCAGGCGGCGATTGATGAAGAGGCGACGACGCGGGGAGGCGGCATCGCTCTGAGGGCTCCCCCAGCGGTGGTCGGTGGGCAACTGCGGGGAGGGGGAGGGTGGTGAGG